>CM033794.1:23610975-23826476 GCA_019656835.1 Rhododendron ovatum | reverse complement strand
GTGCATTGGTTCCGTTTGCAGGTACTCGTACGGTATTGTCACATTTTAGTGTGGTTTGGTGCCGTATGGATGTACTCGTACGGTATTGTACCCTTTTGGGGTGGTTTGGTGCCATATGGCCATTCTCGTACGGTATTGTACCGTTTTGGTGTTCTTTGGTGCCGTATGGATGTACTCGTACGATATTGTACCATTTTGCAGAGGTTTGGTTCCGTTTGGAGGTACCTGTACGGTATTGTACCGTTTTGGGGTGGTTTGGTGCCGTATGGATCTACTCGTACGGTATTGTACCGTTTTGATGTGGTTTGGTGCCAAATGGATGTACTCGTACGGTATTGTACCGTTTTGGTGTGGTTTTGTGCCGTATGGATGTACTCGTATGGTATTGTACCGTTTTGGAGTGGTTTGGTTCCATATGGCCATATTCCTACGGTATTGTACCGTTTTGGTGTTTTTTGGTGCCGTATGGATGTACTCGTACGATATTGTACCATTTTGTAGAGGTTTGGTTCCATTTGGAGGTACCGGTACTGTATTGTACCGTTTTGGGGTGGTTTGGTGCCATACGGATCTACTCGTACGGTATTGTACCGTTTTGGTGTGGTTTGGTGCCGTATGGATGTACTCATACGGTATTGTACCATTTTGGTGAGGTTTGGTGAAGTATGGAAGTACTCTGTTGGTATTGTACCGTTTTGTGATGGGCCGTATGGACGTACTCGTACGGTATTGTACCGTTTTGGTGTGGTTTGGTGCCGTATGGATATACTCGTACGGTATTATTCTGTACCATTTTGGGGTGGTTTGGTGCCGTATGGGTGTACTCGTACGGTATTATATAGATTTCGTGTGGTTTGGTGACGTAAGGGTGTACTCGTATAGTATTGTATCGTTTTGGTGTGGTTTGGTGCCATATGGAAGTACTCGTATGGTAATGTACCGTTTGGGAGTGGTTTGGTGCCGTATGGACGTACTCGTAGGGTATTGTATCGTTTTGGTGTGGTTTGGTGCCGTATGGATGTACTCGTATGGTATTGGATCGTTTTGGGGTGGCTTGGAGCCGTATGGACTTACTCGTATGGTATTGTACCATTTTGGTGGTGTTTGGTGCCTTATGGATGTCCTCGTACCGTATTGCACCATTTTTGCAGTGGTACGGTACCGTTTGGAGGTACTCGTACGGTATTGTGCCATTTTCGTGTGGTTTGGTGTGGTTTGGTTCTGTTCGGATGTACTCGTACGGTATTGTACCATTTTGGTATGGTTTGGTGCCACATGGATGTACTCGTACTGTATTGCACCGTTTTGGGGTGGTTTTCTGCCGTATGGCCGTACTCGTACGGAATTGTTCCATTTTGGTGTTGCTTGGTGCCATATGGATGTAGTCGTACGATATTGTACTATTTCGCAGAGGTTTGGTTCCGTTAGGAGGTACCTGTACGGTATTGTATCGTTTTGGGGTGGTTTAGTGCCGTATGGGTGTACTCGTACAGTCTTTTTCCGTTTAGGAGTGGTTTGTGTCGTATCGATGTACTCGTACGGTATTGTACCATTTTGGTGAGGTTTGGTGCCGCATGAAAGTACTCGTACGGTATTGTACCATTTTGGGGTGATTTTGCGCCGTATGGATGTACGCGAACGGTATTATATCGTTTTGGTGTGGTTTGTTGCTGTATGGGTGTATTCGTACGGTATTGTACTGTTTTAGTATTTTTTGGTGCCATGTGAATGTACTCGTACGATAATGTACCATTTTGCAGAGGTTTGGTTCCGTTTGGAGGTACCTGTACGGTATTGTACCATTTTGGGGTGGTTTGGTGCCGTATGGATGTACTCGTACGGTATTGTACCGTTTTGGGGTGGTTTGGTGCCATATGGCCATTCTCGTACGGTGTTGTACCGTTTTGGTGTTATTTGGTGCCGTATGGATGTACTCGTACGATATTGTACCGTTTTGCAAAGGTTTGGTTCCGTTTCGAGGTATCTGTACGGTGTTGTACCGTTTTGGGGTGGTTTGGTGCCGTATGGATCTACTCGTATGGTATTGTTCCGTTTTGGTGTGGTTTGGGGCCGTATGGATGTACTCGTACGGTATTGTACCGTTTTGGTGTGGTTTGGTGCCGTATGGATGTACTCGTACGGTATTGTACCGTTTTGTAGTGGTTTGGTTCCATATGGCCATATTCCTACGGTATTGTACCGATTTGGTGTTGTTTAATGCGGTATGGATGTACTCGTATGATATTGTACCATTTTGCAGAGGTTTGGTTCCGTTTGGAGGTACCTGCACTGTATTGTACCGTTTTGGGGTGGTTTGGTGCCATACGGATCTACTCATACGGTATTGTACCGTTTTGGTGTGGTATGGTGCCGTATGGATGTACTCATACGGTATTGTATCATTTTGGTGAGGTTTGGTGAAGTATGGAAGTACTCGGTTGGTATTGTACCGTTTTGTGGCAGGCCGTATAGACGTGCCCGTACGGTATTGTGCCGTTTTTGTGTGGTTTGGTGCCGTATGAATGTAGTCGTACGGTATTGTTCTGTATCGTTTTGGTGTGGTTTGGTGCCGTATGGATGTGCTCGTACAGTATTGTACCGTTTTGGAGTTGTTTGGTTCCGTTTGGAGGTACATGTACGGTATTGTACCGTTTTGGGGTGGTTTGGTGCCATATGGATGTACCAGGTACGGTATTATATAGATTTGGTGTGGTTTTGTGCCGTATGGGTGTAGTCGTGCGGTATTGTATCGTTTTGGTGTGGTTTGGTGCCATATGGAAGTACTCGTACAGAAATGTACCGTTTGGGAGTGGTTTGGTGTCGTATGGACGTACTCGTAGGGTATTGTATCGTTTTGGTGTGGTTTGGTGCCGTATGGATGTACTCGTATGGTATTGGATCCGTTTTGGGGTGATTTGGAGCCGTATGGACTTACTCGTATGGTATTGTACCATTTTGGTGTTGTTTGGTGCCTTATGGATGTCCTCGTACCGTATTGCACCATTTTGCAGTGGTACGGTACCGTTTGGAGGTACTCGTACGGTATTGTACCATTTTGGTGTGGTTTGGTTTGGTTCCGTTCCGTTCGGATGTACTCGTACGGTATTGTATCGTTTTGGTATGGTTTGGTGCCACATGGATGTACTCGTACGGTATTGCACCGTTTTGGGGTGGTTTTTTGCCTTATGGCCGTACTCATACGGAATTGTACCATTTTGGTGTTGCTTGGTGCCATATGGATGTACTCGTACAATATTGTACCATTTGCAGAGGTTTGGTTCCGTTAGGAGGTACCTGTACCGTATTGTACCGTTTTGGGGTGCTTTGGTGCCGTATGGGCGTACTCGTACGGTCTTGTTCCGTTTAGGTGAGGTTTATGCCGTATGGATGTACTCGTACGGTATTGTACCATTTTGGTGAGGTTTGGTGCCGTATGAAAGTACTCGTACGGTATTGTACCGTTTTGGGAATGTTTTGCGCCGTATGGATGTACGCGAACGGTATTATACCGTTTTGGTGTGGTTTGGTGCTGTATGGGTGTACTCGAACGGTATTATACCGTTTTAGTGTTTTTTGGTGCCATGTGAATGTACTCGTACGATAATGTACCATTTTGCAGAGGTTTGGTTCCGTTTGGAGGTACCTGTACGGTATTGTACCATTTTGGGGTGGTTTGGTGCCGTATGGATGTACTCGTACGATATTGTTCCATTTTGCAGAGGTTCGGTTCCGTTTGGAGGTACTCGTACGGTATTGTACCGTTTTGGAGTGGTTTGGTGCAGTATGGATGTTCTCGTTCGGTATTTTACCATTTTCGTGAGGTTTTGTGCCGTATGGAAGTACTCGTTTGGTATTGTACCGTTTTGGGGTGGTTTGGTGCGGTATGGACCTAATCGTATGGTATTGTACCGTTTTGGGGTGGTTTGGTGCCGTATGGACGTACTCATACGGTATTGTACCGTTTTGGAGTTGTTTGGTGCCGTATGGATGTACTAGTACAATATTGTACCATTTTGCGGAGGTTTGGTTCCGTTTGGAGGTACTCATACGGTATTATACCATTTTGGAGTTGTTTGGTGCAGTATGGATGTTCTCGTACGGTATTTTACCATTTTCGTGAGGTTTGGTGCCGTATGGAAGTACTCGTTTGGTATTGTACTGTTTTTGGGGTGGTTTTGTGCGGTATGGACCTAATCGTACGGTATTATACTGTTTTGGTGTGGTTTGGTGCCGTGTGGATGTACTCGTACGGTATTGTCCCATTGTGGGGTGGTTTGGTGCCGTATGGACGTACTCATAGGGTATTGTCCGTTTTGGAGTTGTTTGGTGCCGTATGGATGCACTAGCACAATATTGTACCATTTTGCAGAGGTTTGGTTCCGTTTGGAGGTACTCATACGGTATTGTACCATTTTGGCGTGGTTTCGTGCCATATGGATGTACGCGTATGGTATTGTACAATTTTGGTGTGGTTTGGTGCATTATGGATGTACTCGTACGGTATTGCACAATTTTTCGGTGCTTTGGTTCCGTTTGGAGGTACTCGTATGGCATTGTACCGTTTTTGTGTGGTTTGGTGCCGCATGGACGTACTCGTACGTTATTGTACCATTTACGGTTTGGTGCCGTATGGATGTACTCGTACGATATTGTACCATTTTGGAGAGGTTTGGTTTCGTTTGGAGGTACTCGTACGGTACTGTACCGTTTTGTTCTGGTTTGGTGCCGTATGGATTTATTCGTACGGTATTGTGCCGTTTTGTTGTGGTTTCGTGCCGTATGAATGTACTCGTACAGTATAGTCCCATTTTGCGGTGGTTTGGTGCCGTATGGATGTACTCATATGGTATTGTCCGTTTTGGAGTTGTTTGGTGCCGTATGGATGTACTAGTACAATATTGTACCATTTTGCGTAGGTTTGGTTCTGTTTGGAGGTACTCATACGGTATTGTACCATTTTGGTGTGGTATCGGGCCATATGGATGTACGCGTATGGTATTGCACAATTTGGGTGTGATTTGGTGCCATATGGATGTACTCGTAGGGTATTGTACAATTTTTCGGTGCTTTGGTTCCGTTTTGAGTTACTCGTATGGTATTGTACCGTTTTGGAGTGGTTTGGTGCAGTATAGATGTTCTCGTACGGTATTTTACCATTTTCGTGAGGTTTGGTGCCGTATGGGAGTACTCGTTTGGTATTGTACCGTTTTGGGGCGGTTTGATGCGGTATGGACCTACTCATATGGTATTGTACCGTTTTGGTGTGTTTCGGTGCCGTATGGATGTACTTGTACGGTATTGTCCCATTTTGGGGTGGTTTGGTGCCGTACGGACGTACTCATACGGTATTGTGCCGTTTTGGAGTTGTTTGGTGCCGTATGGATGTACTAGTACAATATTGTACCATTTTGCGGAGGTTTGGTTCCGTTTGGAGGTACTCATACGGTATTGTACCGTTTTGGTGTGGTTTGGTGCCGTATCGTTATACTCGTAAGGTATTGTACCAATTTCGTGAGGTTTGGTGCCGTATTGAAGTACTCATACGGTATTGTACCGTTTTGGGGTGGTTTGGTGCCGTATGGACGTACTCGTATGTTATTGTACCGTTTTGGTGTGGTTTGGTGCCGTATGGATGTACGCATACGGTATTGTACCATTTTGTTGTGGTTTGGTGCCGTATGGATGTACTCGTACGGTATTGCCCCTTTTTTCGGTGCTTTGGTTCCGTTAGAACGTACTCGTTCGGTATTGTACCGTTTTGGTGTGGTTTGGTGCCGTATGGATTTACTCATACGGTATTTCGCCATTTTGCGGTGGTTTGGTGCCGTATGGAAGTACTCGTACGGTATTGTACCGTTTTGGGGAGATTTGAAGCCATATTGATGCACTCGTACGGTATTGTACCCTTTTATGGTGCTTTGGTTCCGTTTGGAGGTACTTGTACGGTATTGTACCGTTTTGCTGTGGTTTGGTTCTATTTGGAGGTACTCGTACGGAATTTTACCATTTTGGTGTGGTTTGGTGCCGTGAGGATGTACTCGTACAGTAATGTACCGATTTGGGGTGGTTTGGTGCCGTATGGACGTACTCGTACGGTATTGTACCATTTTGGAGTTATTTGGTGCCGTATGGATGTACTCGTACAATATTGGACCATTTTGCAGAGGTTTCCATCCGTTTGGAGGTACTCATACGGTATTGTATCATTTTGCGGTGCTTTATTTCCGTTTGGAGGCACTCGTACGGTATTGTACCGTTTTGGTGTGGTTTGGTGCCGTATGGATGTAGTCGTACGGTATTGTACCAATTTCGTGAGGTTTGGTGCCGTTTGGAAGTACTCGTTTGGTATTGTACCATTTTGGGGTGCGTTGGTTCGGTATGGACATAATCGTATGGTATTGTACAGTTTTGGTGTGGTTGGGTGCCGTATGGATGTACGCATACGGTATTGTACCGTTTTGGTGTGGTTTGGTGCCGTATAGATGTACTCGTATGGTAGTGTACCATTTTGCGGTGCTTTGGTTCCGTTTGGAGGTACTCGTACGGTATTGTACCGTTTTGGTGTGGTTTGGTGCCGTATGGATGTAGTCGTACGGTAGTGTACCAATTTCGGGAGGTTTGGTGCCGGATGGAAGTACTCGTACGGTATTGTACCGTTTTGGGGTGGTTTGGTGCCGTATGGACGTACTCGTATGGTATTGTACCGTTTTGGTGTGGTTTTGTGCCGTATGGACGTACTCGTACGGTATTGTACCGTTTCGGTGTGGTTTGGTGCCGTATGGATGTATTCGTATGGTATTGTACCATTTTCGCGAGGTTTGGTGCCGTACGGAAGTACTCGTTTGGTATTGTACCGTTTTGGGGTGCGTTGGTTCGGTATGGACCTAATCGTATGGTATTGTAACATTTTGGTGTGGTTGGGTGCCGTATGGATGTACGCATACGGTATTGTATCAATTTGGTGTGGTTTGGTGCCGTATGGATGTACTCGTGCGGTATTGTACTAATTTCGTGAGGTTTGGTGCCGTATGGAAGTACTCGTACTGTATCGTACCGTTTTAAGGAGGTTTGGTGCCGTATGGAAGTACTCGTTTGGTATTGTACCGTTTTGGGGTGCGTTGGTTCGGTATGGACCTAATCGTATGGTATTGTATCGTTTTGGTGTGGTTGGGTGCCGTATGGATGTACGCATACGGTATTTTACCGTTTTGGTGTGCTTTGGTGCCGTATGGACGTTCTCGTACGGTATTGTACCATTTTCGTGAGGTTTGGTGCGCGTATGGAAGTACTCGTACGGTATTGTACCGTATTGGGGTGGTTTGGTGCCGTATGGACGTACTCGTACGGTATTGTACCGTTTTGGAGTTGTTTGGTGCCGTGTAGATGTACTCGTACAATATTGTACCATTTTGCGGAGGTTTCTTTCCGTTTGGAGGTACTCATACGGTATTGTATCATTTTGGTGTGGTTTGGTGACGTATGGATGTACTCGTACGGTATTGTACCATTGTGGTGTGGTTTGATACCGTATGGATGTACGCGTACGGTATTGTACCATTTTGGTGATGTTTGGTGCCGTCTGGATGTACTCGTACGGTATTGCACCATTTTGCGATCGTAAGGAACTGTTTGGAGGTACTCATACGGTATTGTACCGTTTTGGTGTGGTTTGGTGCCGTATGGACGTACTCTACGGTATTATACTGTTTTGGGGTTGGTTTGGTGCCGTATGGACGTACTCGTACGGTATTGTACCGTTTTGGTGATGTTTGGTGTCGTATGGATGTACGCGTACGGTATTGTACCGTTTTGGTGTGGTTTAGTGCCGTATGGATGTACTCGGACGGAATTGTACCATTTTTGTGTGCTTTGGTGCCATCTGGATGTACTCGTACGGTATTGCACCATTTTTCGGTGGTACGGTACAGTTTGGAGGTACTCGTACGGTATTGTACCATTTTGTTGTGGTTTGGTGCCGAATGGAGGTACTCGTAAGGTATTGTACCGTTTTGGGGTGGTTTCGTGCCGTATGGATGTACTAGTACGGTATTGTGCCTTTTTGGTGTTGTTGGTGCCGTATGGACGTACTCGTACAGTATTGTCCCATTTTGGGGTGGTTTGGTGCCGTATGGACGTACTCAAGCGGTATTGTACCGTTTTGGAGTTGTTTGGTGCCGTATGGATGTATTCGTACAATATTGTACCATTTTGTGGAGGTTTGGTTCCGTTTGGAGGAACTCACGGTATTATACCATTTTGGTGTGGTTTCGTGCCGTATGGATGTACTCGTACGGTTTTGTACCGTTTAGAGGTTGTTTGGTGCTGTATGGACGTACTCGTACGATATTGTACCGTTTGGGTGTGGTTTGGTACAGTATGGATGTACGCGTACGGTATTGTACCATTTTGGTGTGGTTTGGTGCCGTATGGATGTACTCGTACGACGTTGCACCATTTTGCAGTGGTACGGTACTATTTGGAGGTACTCACACGGTATTGGACAATTTTGCCGTGGTTTGGTGCCGTATGAATGTACTCGTACAGTATTGTCCCATTTTGGGGTGGTTTGGTGCCGTATGGACATACTCGTACGGTATTGTACCATTTTGGTGTGGTTTGGTGCTGTATGGACGTACTCGTATGGTATTGTACCGCTTTGTTGTGGTCTGGTGCCGTATGGATGTACTCGAACGGTATTGTACCATTTTTGTGAGGTTTGGTGCCGTATGGACGTACTCGTTTGGTATTGTACCGTTTTGGGGTGGTTTGGTTCGGTATGGACCTAATCGTATGGTATTGTACCGTTTTGGTGTGGTCTGGTGCCATATGGATGTACGCATACGGTATTGTACCGTTTTGGTGTGGTTGGGTGCCGTATGGATGTACGCATACGGTATTGTGTCGATTTGGTGTGGTTTGGTGCCGTATGGATGTACTCGTGCGGTATTGTACTAATTTCGTGAGGTTTGGTGCCGTATGGAAGTACTCTTACTGTATTGTACCGTTTTAAGGTGGTTTGGTGAGGTATGGAAGTACTTGTTTGGTATTGTACCGTTTTGGGTGCGTTGGTTCGGTATGGACCTAATCGTATGGTAGTGTACTGTTTTGGTGTGGTTGGGTGCCGTATGGATGTACGCATATGGTATTGTACCATTCTTGTGTGGTTTGGTGCCGTATGGACGTACTCGTACGGTATTGTACCATTTTCGTGAGGTTTGGTGCGCGTATGGAAGTACTCGTACGGTATTGTACCGTATTGGGGTGGTTTGGTGCCGTATGGACGTACTCGTACGGTAATGTACCGTTTTGGAGTTGTTTGGTGCCGTGTAGATGTACTCGTACAATATTGTACCATTTTGCGGAGGTTTCTTTCCGTTTGGAGGTACTCATACGGTATTGTATCATTTTGGTTTGGTTTGGTGCCGTATGGATGTACTCGTACGGTATTGTACCATTGTGGTGTGGTTTGGTACCGTATGGATGTACGCGTACAGTATTGTACCGTTTTGGTGATGTTTAGTGCCAGATGGATGTACTCGTACGGTATTGCACCATTTTGCGATCGTAAGGAACTGTTTGGAGGTACTCATACGGTATTGTACCGTTTTGGTGTGGTTTGGTGCCGTATGGACGTACTCGTACTGTATTATACTGTTTTGGGGTTGGTTTGGTGCCGTATGGACGTACTCGTACGGTATTGTACCGTTTTGGTGACGTTTGGTGCCGTAAGGATGTACGCGTACGGTATTGTACCGTTTTGGTGTGGTTTGGTGCCGTATGGATGTACTCGAACGGTATTGTACTGTTTTTGTGTGCTTTGGTGCCATATGGATGTACTCGTACGGTATTTCACCATTTTTCGGTGGTACGGTACAGTTTGGAGGTACTCGTACGGTATTGTAACATTTTGGTGTGGTTTGGTGCCGAATGGAGGTACTCCTACGGTATTGTACCGTTTTAGGGTGGTTTCGTGACGTATGGATGTACTCGTACGGTATTGTGCCTTTTTGGTGTTGTTGGTGCCGTATGGAAGTACTCGTACAGTATTGTCCCATTTTGGAGTGGTTTGGTGCCGTATGGACGTACTCATGCGGTATTGTACCGTTTTGGAGTTGTTTGGTGCCGTATGGATGTATTCGTACAATATTGTACCATTTTGTGGAGGTTTGGTTCTGTTTGGAGGTACTCACGGTATTATACCATTTTGGTGTGGTTACGTGCCGTATGGATGTACTCGTACGGTTTTGTACCGTTTTGGGGTGGTTTGGTGCCGTATGGACGTACTCGTACGGTATTGTACCGTTTGGGTGTGTTTTGGTACCGTATGGATGTACGCGTACTTTATTCTACCATTTTGGTGTGGTTTGGTGCCGTATGGATGTACTCGTACGGTATTGCACCATTTTGCAGTGGTACGGTACTATTTGGAGGTACTCACACGGTATTGCACCATTTTGCTGTGGTTTTGGTGCCGTATGGATGTACTCGTACAATATTGTCCCATTTTGGGGTGGTTTGGTGCCGTATGGACATACTCGTACGGTATTGTACCATTTTGGTGTGGTTTGGTGCCGTATGGACGTACTCGTACGGTATTGCACCGCTTTGGTGTGGTCAGGTGCCGTATGGATGTACGCGTACAGTATTGTACCATTTTTGTGAGGTTTGGTGCCGTATGGAAGTACTCGTTTGGTATTGTACCGTTTTGGGGTGGTTTGGTGCGGTATGGACGTAATCGTATGGTATTGTACCGTTTTGGTGTGGTCTGGTGCCATATGGATGTACGCATACGGTATTCTACCATTTTGGTGTGGTTTGGTGCCGTATGGATGTACTCGTACGGTATTGCACCTTTTTTCGGTGCTTTGGTTCCGTTTGGAGGTACTCGTTCGGTATTGTACCGTTTTGTTGTGGTTTGGTGCCGTATGAATTTACTCATTTGGTATTACCCCATTTTGGGGTTGTTTGGTGCCAAATGGACGTACTCGTACGGTATTGTACCGTTTTGATGAGATTTGATGCCATATGGATGTACTCGTACGGTATTGTACCCTTTTGCGGTGCTTTGGTTCCGTTTGGAGATACTTGTACGGTATTGTACCATTTTGGTTTGATTTGGTTCCGTTTGGAGGTACTCGTACGGAATTTTACCATTTTGGTGTGGTTTGGTGCCGTGTGGATTTACTCGTACAGTAATGTACTGTTTTGGGGTGGTTTGGTGCCGTATGGACGTACTCGTATGGTATTGTACCGATTTGTAGTTGTTTGGTGCCGTATGGATGTACTTGTACAATATTGTACCATTTTGCGGAGGTTTCCTTCCGTTTGGAGGGACTCATACGGTATTGTATCATTTTCTTGTGGTTTGGTGCCGTATAGATGACCTCGTACGGTATTGTACCGTTTTGGGGTGGTTTGGTGCCGTATTGATGTACTCGTATGGTATTTTCCCATTTTGGGGTGGTTTGGTGCTGTATGGACGTACTCGTACGGTATTGTACCATTTTGGTGTGGTTTGGTACCTTATGGATGTACGCGTACGGTATTGTACCATTTTGGTGTAGTTTGGTGCCATATGGATGTACTCGTACGGTGTTGCACCCTTTTGCGGTGGTACGGAACTGTTTGGAGGTACTCATACGGTATTTGTACCATTTTGGTTTGGTTTGGAGCCGTATGGATGTACTCGTACGGTATTGCACCATTTTGGTGTTGTTTGGTGCCTTATGGATGTACTCGTACGGTATTGTACCATTTTGCGTTGCTTTTGTTCCGTTTAGATGTACTCGTATGGTATTGTATCGTTTTGGAGAGGTTTTGTGCGGTATGGATGTTCTCGTACGGTATTTTTCCATTTTCGTGAGGTTTGGTGCCGTATGGAAGTACTCGTTTGGTATTGTACCGTTTTGGGGTGGTTTGGTGCGGTATGGACCTTATCGTATGGTATTGTTCCGTTTTGGTGTGGTTTGGTGCCGTATGGATGTACTCGTATGGTATTGTCCCATTTTGGGGTGGTTTGGTGCCGTATGGACGTACTCTTACGGTATCGTGCCATTTTGGAGTTGTTTGGTGCCGTATGGATGTACTCGTACAATATTGTACCATTTTGCGAAGGTTTTGTTCCGTTTAGAGGTACTCATACGGTATTGTACCATTTTGGTGTGGTTTCGTGCCATATGGATGTACTCGTATGGTATTGTACAATTTTGGTGTGGTTTGGTGTATTATGGATGTACTCGTACGGTATTGCACAATTTTTCGGTGCTTTGGTTCCGTTTGGAGGTACACGTAAGGTATTGTATCATTTTTGTGTGGTTTGGTGACGCATAAACGTACTCGTACGTTATTGTACCATTTAAGGGTCGGTTTGGTGCCCTATGGATGTACTCGTACGATATTGTACCATTTTGCAGAGGTTTGGTTCCGTTTGGAGGTACTCGTACGGTATTGTACCGTTTTGGAGTGGTTTGGTGCAGTATTGATGTTCTCGTACGGTATTTTACCATTTTCGTGAGGTTTTGTGCCGTATGGAAGTACTCGTTTGGTATTGTACCGTTTTGGGGTGGTTTGGTGCGGTATGGACCTAATCGTACGGTACTGTGCCGTTTTGGGGTGGTATGGTGCCATATGGACGTACTCATACGGTATTGTACCATTTTGGAGTTGTTTGGTGCCGTATGGATGTACTAGTAAAATATTGTACCATTTTGCGGAGGTTTGGTGCCGTTTGGAGGTACTCATACGGTATTATACCATTTTGGAGTTGTTTGGTGCAGTATGGATGTTCTCGTACGGTATTTTACCATTTTCGTGAGGTTTGGTGCCGTATGGAAGTACTCGTTTGGTATTGTACCGTTTTGGGGTGGTTTTGTGCGGTATGGACCTAATCGTACGGTATTATACCGTTTTGGTGTGGTTTGGTGTCGTGTGGATGTACTCGTACGGTATTGTCCCATTGTGGGGTGGTTTGGTACCATATGGATGTACTCATACGGTATTGTCCGTTTTGGGGTTGTTTGGTGCCGTATGTATGCACTAGCACAATATTGTGCCATTTTGCGGAGGTTTGGTTCCGTTTGGAGGTACTCATACGGTATTGTACCATTTTGGTGTGGTTTCGTGCCGTATGGATGTACGCGTATGGTATTGTACAATTTTGGTGTGGTTTCGTGCATTATGGATGTACTCGTACGGTATTGCACAATTTTTCGGTGCTTTGGTTCCGTTTGGAGGTACTCGTAAGGTATTGTACCGTTTTTGTGTGGTTTGGTGCCGCATGGACGTACTCGTACGTTATTGTACCATTTACGGTTTGGTACCGTATGGTTGTACTCGTACGATATTGTACCATTTTCGAGGTTTGGTTCCGTTTGGAGGTACTCGTACGGTACTGTACCATTTTGTTATGGTTTGGTGCCGTATGGATTTACTCGTACGGTATTGTGCTGTTTTGTTGTGGTTTCGTGCTGTATGGATGTACTTGTACAGTATTGTCCCATTTTGCGGTGGTTTGGTGCCGTATGCATGTACTCATATGGTATTGTCCGTTTTGGAGTTGTTTGGTGCCGTATAGATGTACTAGTACAATATTGTACCATTTTGCGGAGGTATGGTTCTGTTTGGAGGTACTCATACGGTATTGCACCATTTTGGTGTGGCTTCGTGCCATATGGATGTACGCGTATGGTATTGTACGATTTTGGTGTGATTTCGTGCCATATGGATGTACTCGTACGGTATTGCACAATTTTTAGGTGCTTTGGTTCCGTTTTGAGTTACTCGTATGGTATTCTATCGTTTTGGAGTGGTTTGGTGCAGTATAGATGTTCTCGTACAGTATTATACCATTTTTGTGAGGTTTGGAGCCGTATGGAAGTACTCGTTTGGTATTGTACCGTTTTGGGGTGGTTTGATGCGGTATAGACCTACTCATATGGTATTGTACCGTTTTGGTGTGGTTCAGTGCCGTATGGATGTACACGTACAGTATTGTCCCATTTTGGGGTGGTTTGGTGCCGTATGGACGTACTCATACGGTATTGTGCCGTTTTGGAGTTGTTTGGTGCCGTATGGATGTACTAGTACAATATTGTACCATTTTGCGGAGGTTTGGTTCCAATTGGAGGTACTCATACGGTATTGTACCGTTTTGGTGTGGTTTGGTGCCGTATCGATATACTCGTAAGGTATTGTACCAATTTCGTGAGGTTTGGTGCCGTATGGAAGTACTCGTACGGTATTGTACCGTTTTGGGGTGGTTTGGTGCCGTATGGACGTACTCGTATGTTTTTGTACCGTTTTGGTGTTGTTTGGTGCCGTATGGATGTACGCATACGGTATTGTACCGTTTTGTTGTGGTTTGGTGCCGTATGGATGTACTCGTATGGTATTGCACCTTTTTTCGGTGCTTTGGTTCTGTTAGAAGGTACTCGTTCGGTATTGTACCGTTTTGGTGTGGTTTGGTGCCGTATGGATTTACTCATACGGTATTACGCCATTTTGGGGTGGTTTGGTGCCGTATGGACGTACTCGTACGGTATTGTACCATTTTGGTGAGATTTTAAGCCATATGGATGTACTTGTACGGTATTGTACCGTTTTGCTGTGGTTTGGTTCTGTTTGGATGTACTCGTGCGGAATTTTACCATTTTGGTGTGGTTTGGTGCCGTGTGGATGTACTCGTACGGTAATGTACCGTGTTGGGGTGGTTTGGTGCCGTATGGACGTACTCGTACGGTATTGTACCATTTTGCAGAGGTTTCCTTCCGTTTGGAGGTACTCATACGGTATTGTATCATTTTGGTGTGGTTTGGTGCCGTATGGATGTACTCGTACGGTATTGTACCGTTTTGGGGTGGTTTGGTGCCGTATTGATGTACTCGTATGGTATTTTCCCATTTTGGGGTGGTTTGGTGCCGTATGGACGTACTCGTACGGTATTGTACCGTTTTGCTGTGGTTTGGTGCCGTATGGATGTACTCGTACGGTATTGTACCGTTTTGGTGTGGTTTGGTGCCGTATGGATGTACTCGTACGGTATTGTACCATTTTGCGGTGCTTTGGTTCCGTTTGGAGGTACTCGTACGGTATTGTACCGTTTTGGTGTGGTTTGGTGCCGTATGGATGTACTCGTACGGTATTGTACCGTTTTGGTGTGGTTTGGTGCCGTATGGATGTACTCGTACGGTATTGTACCATTTTGCGGTGCTTTGGTTCCGTTTGGAGGTACTCGTACGGTATTGTACCATTTGGTGTGGTTTGGTGCCGTATGGATGTACTCGTACGGTATTGTACCAATTTCGTGAGGTTTGGTGCCGTATGCAAGTACTCGTACGGTATTGTACCGTTTTGGGGTGGTTTGGTGCCGTATGGACGTACTCGTACGGTATTGTACCGTTTTGGTATGGTTTTGTGCCGTATGGACGTACTCGTACGGTATTGTGCTGTTTTGGTGTGGTTTGGTGCCGTATGGACGTACTGGTACGGTATTGTACCGTTTCTGTGTGATTTAGTGCCGTATGGATGTACTCGTACGGTATTGTACCATTTTCGCGAGGTTTGGTGCCGTATGAAAGTACTCGTTTGGTATTGTACCGTTTTGGGGTGGTTTGGTTCGGTATGGACCTAATCGTATGGTATTGTACCGTTTTGGTGTAGTTGGGTGCCGTATGGATGTACGCATACGGTATTGTATCGTTTTGGTGTGGTTTGGTGCCGTATGGACGTACTCGTACGGTATTGTACTATTTTCATGAGGTTTGGTGCCGTATGGAAGTACTCGTACTGTATTGTACCGTTTTGGGGTGGTTTGGTGCCGTATGGACGTACTCATACGGTATTGTACCGTTTTGGTGTGGTTTGGTGCTTATGGACATACTCGTACGGTATTGTACTATTTTCATGAGGTTTGGTGCCGTATGGAAGTAATCGTACTGTATTGTACCGTTTTGGGGTGGTTTGGTGCCGTAAGGACGTACTCGTACGGTATTGTACCGTTTTGGTGTGGTTTGGTGCTTATGGTAGTACTCGTACGGTATTGTACTATTTTCATGAGGTTTGGTGCGCGTATGGAAGTACTCGTACGGTATTGTACCGTATTGGGGTGGTTTGGTGCCGTATGGACGTACTCGTATGGTATTGTACCGTTTTGGTGTGGTTTGGTGTCGTATGGATGTACTCGTACGGTATTGCACCATTTTTCGGTGGTACGGTACGGTTTGGAGGTACTCATACGGTATTGTACCATTTTCGTGTGGTTTGGAGCCGTATGGAAGTACTCGTATGGTATTGTACCGTTTTGGTGTGGTTTGGTGCCGTATGGATGTACGCGTACGGTATTGTGCCGTTTTGGTGTAGTTTGTTGCCATATGGATGTACTCGTACGGTTAAGCATAATTTTTCGGTGCTTTGGTTCTTTTTGGAGGTACTTGTACGGTATTGTACTGTTTCGGTGTGGCTTCGTGCCGTATGGATGAATTCGTATGGTATTGTATAATTTTCTTCAGGTTTGGAGCCGTACAGAAGTACTCGTACGGTATTGTACCGTTTTGGAGTTGTTTGGTGCCGTGTAGATATACTCGTACAATATTGTACCATTTTGCGGAGATTTCTTTCCTTTTGGAGGTACTCATACGGTATTGTATCATTTTGGTGTGGTTTGGTGCCGTATGGATGTACTCGTACGGTATTGTACCGTTTTGGGGTGGTTTGGTGCCGTATTGATGTACTCGTATGGTATTTTCCCATTTTGGGGTGGTTTGGTGCCGTATGGACGTACTCGTACGGTATCGTACCGTTTTGTTGTGGTTTGGTGCCGTATGGATGTACTCGCACGGTATTGTACCGTTTTGGTGTGGTTTGGTGCCGTATGGATGTACTCATACGGTATTGTACCATTTTGCGGTGCTTTGCTTCCGTTTGGAGGTACTCGTACGGTATTGTACCGTTTTGGTGTGGTTTGGTGCCGTATGGATGTACTCGTACGGTATTGTACCAATTTCGTGAGGTTTGGTGCCGTATGGAAGTACTCGTACGGTATTGTACCGTTTTAGGTTGGTTTGGTGCCGTATGGACGTACTCGTACGGTATTGTACCGTTTTGGTATGGTTTGGTGCCGTATGGACGTACTCGTACGGTATTGTGTCGTTTTGGTGTGGTTTGGTGCCGTATGGACGTACTCGTACGGTATTGTATCGTTTCGGTGTGGTTTCGTGCCGTATGGATGTACTCGTACGGTATTGTACCATTTTCGCGAGGTTTGGTGCCACACATACGGTATTGTACTGTTTTGGTGTGGTTTGGTGCCGTATGGATTTACTCGTACGGTATTGTGCCATTTTGGTGTGGTTTGGTGCCGTATGGATGTACTCGTGCGGTATTGTTCCATTTTGGGGTGGTTTGGTGTAGTATGGACGTACTCGTACGGTATTGTACCATTTTGGTGTGGTTTCGTGCCGTATGGATGTACGCGTACGGTTTTGTACCATTTTGGTATAGTGTGCTGCCGTATGGTTGTACTCGTACGGTATTGCACCATTTTGTGGTGGTACGGTTCCGTTTGAAGGTACTCATACGGTATTGTACCATTTTGGTGTGGTTTGGTGCCATATGGATGTACTCGTACGGTATTGTACCATTTTGCGGTGCTTTGGTTCCTTTTGGAGGTACTCGTACGGTATTGTACCGTTTTGGTGTGGTTTGGTGCCGTATTAATGTACTCATACGGAATTGTGCCATTTTTGGGTGGTTTGGTGCCGTATGGCCGTACTCGTACGGTATTGTACCATTTTGGTGTTGTTTTGTGCCGTATGTATGTACTTGTACGATATTGTACCATTTTGCAGAAGTTTTGTTCCGTTTGGAGGTACTCGTACAGTACTGTACCGTTTTGGTATGGTTTGGTGCCGTATGGATTGACTAGTACGGTATTGTGCCATTTTGGGGTGGTTTGGTATCGTATCGACTTACTCGTTCGGCATTATACCGTTTTGGTGTGGTTCGATACCGTTTGGACATACTCGTACGGTATTGTATCTTTTTGCGGTGCTTTGGTTCTGTTTGGAGGTACTCGTACGGTATTGTACCGTGTTGGTGTGGTTTGGTGCCGTATGGATGTACTTGTACGGTATTGTACCATTTTCGCGAGGTTTGGTGCCGTATGAAAGTACTCGTTTGGTATTGTACCGTTTTGGGGTGGTTTGGTTCGGTATGGACCTAATCGTATGGTATTGTACCGTTTTGGTGTGGTTTGGTGCCGTATGGACGTACTCGTACGGTATTGTACTATTTTCGTGAGGTTTGGTGCGCGTATGGAAGTACTCGTACGGTATTGTACCGTATTGGGGTGGTTTGGTGCCGTACGGACGTACTCGTACGGTATTGTACCTTTTTGGTGTGGTTTGGTGCCGTATGGATGTACTCGTACGGTATTGCACCATTTTTCGGTGGTACGGTACGGTTTTGAGGTACTCATACGGTATTGTACCATTTTCGTGTGGTTTGGAGCCGTATGGATGTACTCGTATGGTATTGTACCGTTTTGGTGTGGTTTGGTGCCGTATGGATGTACGCGTACGGTATTGTGCCATTTTCGTGTAGTTTGTTGCCATATGGATGTACTCGTACGGTATAGCATAATTTTTCGGTGCTTTGGTTCTTTTTGGAGGTACTCGTACGGTATTGAACCGTTTTGGTGTGGTTTCGTGCCGTATGCATGAATTCGTACGGTATTGTATAATTTTCTTCAGGTTTGGAGCCGTACAGAAGTACTCGTACGGTATTGTACCGTTTTGGAGTTGTTTGGTGCCGTGTAGATGTACTCGTACAATATTGTACCATTTTGCGGAGATTTCTTTCCGTTTGGAGGTACTCATACGGTATTGTATCATTTTGGTGTGGTTTGGTGCCGTATGGATGTACTCGTACGGTATTGTACCGTTTTGGGGTGGTTTGGTGCCGTATTGATGTACTCGTATGGTATTTTCCCATTTTGGGGTGGTTTTGTGCCGTATGGACGTACTCGTACGGTATCGTACCGTTTTGTTGTGGTTTGGTGCCGTATGGATGTACTCGCACGGTATTGTGCCGTTTTGGTGTGGTTTGGTGCCGTATGGACGTACTCGTACGGTATTGTACCGTTTCGGTGTGGTTTTGTGCCGTATGGATGTACTCGTACGGTATTGTACCATTTTCGCGATGTTTGGTGCCACACATACGGTATTGTTCTGTTTTGGTGTGGTTGGATTTACTCGTACGGTATTGTGCCATTTTGGTGTGGTTTGGTGCCGTATGGATGTACTCGTGCGGTATTGTTCCATTTTGGGGTGGTTTGGTGTAGTATGGACGTACTCGTACGGTATTGTACCGTTTTGGTGTGGTTTCGTGCCGTTTGGATGTACGCGTACGGTTTTGTACCATTTTGGTGTAGTGTGCTGCCTTATGGCTGTACTCGTACGGTATTGCACCATTTTGTGGTGGTACGGTTCCGTTTGGAGCTACTCATACGGTATTGTACCATTTTGGTGTGGTTTGGTGCCATATGGATGTACTTGTACGGTATTGTACCATTTTGCGGTGCTTTGGTTCCTTTTGGAGGTACTCGTACGGTATTGTACCGTTTTGGTGTGGTTTGGTGCCGTATTAATGTACTCGTACGGAATTATGCCATTTTTGGGTGGTTTGGTGCCGTATGGCCGTACTCGTACGGTATTGTACCATTTTGGTGTTGTTATGTGCCGTATGTATGTACTCGTACGATATTGTACCATTTTGCAGAAGTTTTGTTCCGTTTGGAGGTACTCGTACAGTACTGTACCGTTTTGGTATGGTTTGGTGCCGTATGGATTGACTCGTACGGTATTGTGCCATTTTGGGGTGGTTTGGTATCGTAACGAAGTACTCGTTCGGTATTATACCGTTTTGGTGTGGTTCGATATCGTTTGGACGTACTCATACGGTATTGTATCTTTTTGCGGTGCTTTGGTTCCGTTTGGAGGTACTCGTTCGGTATTGTACCGTGTTGGTGTGGTTTGGTGCCGTATGGATGTACTCGTACGGTATTGTACCATTTTACGGTGCTTTGGTTCTGTTTCGAGGTACTCGTTCGGTATTGTACCGTTTTGTTGTGGTTTGGTGTCATATGGATGTACTCGTACGGTATTGTACCATTTTCGTGAGGTTTGGGGACGTATGGAAGTACTCGTACAGTATTGTACCGTTTTGGGGTGGTTTGGTGCCGTATGGACGTACTCGTTTGGTATTGTACCGTTTTGGTGTTGTTTTCTGCCGTATGGATGTACGCATACGGTATTGTACCATTTTGGTGTGGTTTAGTGCCGTATGGACGTACTCGCACCGTATTGCTCCATTTTTCGGTGCTTTAGTTCCGTTAGGAGGTAGTCGTTCGGTACTGTACCGTTTTGGTGTGGTTTGGTGCCGTATGGATGTACTCGTACGGTATTGTACCATTTTCGTGAGCTTTGGTGCCATATGGAAGTACTCGTACGGTATTATTCCATTTTTGGGTTGTTTGGTGCCGTATGGATGTACTCGTATGCTATTTGTACCGTTTTGGTGTGGTTTAGTGCCGTATGGATTTACGCGTACGGTATTGTACCGTTTTAGTGTGGTTTTGGTGCCGTATGGACGTACTCGTACGGCATAGTACCATGTTGGTGTGGTTTGGTTCCGTATGGATGTACTCGTACGGTATTGTACCATTTTGCGGTGCCTCGGTTCCGTTTGGAGGTACTCGTACGGTATTGTACCATTTTGGTGTGGTTTGGTGCTGTATGGATGTACTCGTACGGTATTGTACCATTTTGGGGTGGATTGATGCCGTATGGACGTACTCGTACGGTATTGTACCTTTTTGGAGTTGTTTGGTGCCGTATGGATGTACTTGTACGATATTGTACTATTTTGAGGAGGTTTGGTTCCGTTTAGCGGTACACAAACGGTATTGTACCGTTTTGGTTTTGTTTGGTGCTGTATGGATTTACTCGTACGGTATTGTGCCATTTTGGTGTGGTTTGGTGCTGTATGGATGTACTCGTACGGTATTGTTCCGTTTTGGGGTGGTTTGGTGCCGTATGGACGTACTCGTACGGTATTGTACAGTTTTTGTGTGGTTTGGTGCCGTATGGATGTACGCGTGCGGTATTGTACCATTTTGGTGAAGTTTGGTGACTTATGGATGTACTCGTGCGGTATTGCACCATTTTGTGGTGGTACGGTACCATTTGGAGGTACTCAAACGGTATTGTACCATTTTGGTGTGATTTGGTGCCAGATGGATGTACTCGTACGGTATTGTACCATTTTGCGGTGCTTTGGTTCTGTTTGCTGGTACTCGTTTGGTGTTGTACTGTTTTGGTGTGGTTTGGTGCGGTATGGATGTACTCGCACGGTATTGTGCCATTTTTCGGTGGTTTGGTACCGTATGGCCGTACTCATACAGCATTGTATCATTTTGGTTCGGTTTGGCGCCGTATGCATGTACTCGTATGATATTGTACCATTTTGCGGAGGTTTGGTTCCGTTTGGAGGTACTCGTACGGTATTGTACCATTTTGGTGTCGTTTGGTGTCGTATAGATTTACTCGTACGGTATTTTGCCATTTTCTGGTGGTTTGGTGCCATATGGACGTACTCGTACGGTATTGTACCATTTTCGTGAGGTTTGGTTCCGTACGGATTTACTCGTACGGTATTGTACCGTTTTGGGTTGGTTTGGTGCCGTATGGACGTACTCATTTGGTATTGTACCATTTTGGTGTGGTTTGGTGCCGTATGGATGTACGCGTACAGTATTATGCCGATTTGATGTGGTTTGGAGCCGTTTGAATTTACCCATACGGTATTGTGCCGTTTTGGTGTGGTTTGGAGCCGTATGGATCTACTCGTACGGTATTGTCCCATTTTGGGGTGGTTTGGTGCCGTATGGACGTACTCTTTTGGTGTTGTACCGTTTTGGGGTAGTTTGGTGCCCTATGGTCGTACTCGTACGGTATTGCATCGTTTTGGGGTGGTTTGGTGCCGTATGGATGTACTCGTACGGTATTGTACCATTTTCGTGTGGTTTGGTGCCGTATTGAAGTTCTTGTACTGTATTGTACCGTTTTAGGGTGGTTTGGTGCCGTACGGACGTACCGGTACGGTATTGTCCAGTTTTGGTGTGGTTTGGTGCCGTATGGATGTACGCATACGGTATTATACCGTTTTGGTGTGATTTGGTGCCGTATGCATGTACTCGTACGGTATTGCACCATTTTTCGGTGCTTTGGTTCCGTTTGGGGGTACTTGTACGGTATTGTACCATTTTGGTGTGCTTTGGCGCTGTATCGATGTACTCGTACGGTATTGTACCTTTTTGGGGTGGTTTGGTGCCGTATGGATGTACTCGTATGGTATTGTACCGTTTTGGTGTGATTTTGTGCCGTATGGATGTACGCGCACGGTATTGTACCGTTTTAGTGTGGTTTTGGTGCCGTATAGATGTACGCGTATAATATTGTTCCGTTTTGGTGTGGTTTGGTGCCGTATGGATGTACTCGTACGGCATTGTACCATTTTGCGGTGCTTTGGTTCCGTTTGGAGGTACTCGTACGGTATTGTACCATTTTTGTGTGGTTTGGCGCCGTATGGATGTACCCGTACGGTATTGTACAGTTTTGGGGTGGATTGGTGCCGTATGGACGTACTCATATGGTATTGGACTATTTTGGAGTTGTTTGGTGCCGTATGGATGTACTCGTACGAAATTGTACTATTTTGTTGAGGTTTGGTTCCGTTTGGCGGTACAAAATGGTATTGTACCGTTTTGGTGTGGTTTGGTGTCGTATGGATTTACTCGCACGGTATTGTGCCGTTTTGGTATGGTTTGGTGTCGTATGGATGTACTCGTAAGGTATTGTCCCATTTTGGGGTGGTTTGGTGCCGTATGGACGTACTCGTACGGTATTATACCGTTTTGGTGTGGTTTGGTGCCGTATGGATGTACGCGTACGGTATTGTACCATTTTTGTGCCTTATGGATGTACTCGTACGGTATTGCACCATTTTGTGGTGGTACGGCACCGTTTGGAGGTACTCATACGGTATTGTAATATTTTGGTGTGGTTTTTTGCCAGATGGATGTACTCGTATGGTATTGTACCATTTTGCGGTGCTTTGGTTTCGTTTGTAGGTATTCGTATGGTGTTGTACCATTTTGGTGTGGTTTGGTGCCGTATGGATGTACTCGTACGGTATTGTGCCATTTTTGGGTGGTTTGGTGCCATATGGCCGTACTCGTACGGTATTATACCGTTTTGGTGTTGTTTGTTGCCGTATGTATGTACTCGTACGATATTGTACCATTTTGCGGTGGTTTGGTTCCGTTTGGAGGTACTCGTACGGTATTGTACCGTTTTGGTGTGGTTTGGTGCCGTATAGATTTACTCGCACGGTATTGAGCCATTTTTTGGTGGTTTGGTGCCGTATGGACGTACTCGTAAGGTATTGTACCATTTTGGTGTGGTTTGATGCCGTATGGAAATACTCGTACGGTACTGTACCCTTTTGCGGTTCTTTGGTTCCGTTTGGAGGTACTTGTACGGTATTTGTACCGTTTTGGGGTGGTTTCGTGCCGTATGGATGTACTCGTACAGTATTGTACCGTTTTTGTTTGGTTTGGTGCCGTATGGATGTACTCGTGTGGTATTGTACCATTTTGCGGTGCTTTGGTTCCGTTTGGAGGTACTCGTACGGTATTGTACCGTTTTGGCGTGGTTTGGTGCCGTATGGATGTACTCGTATGGTATTGTACCATTTTCGTGAGGTTTGGTGCCGTATGGAAGTACTTGTACGATATTGTACCGTTTTCGGGTGGTTTGGTGCCGTATGGACGTACTCGTATAGTATTGTACTGTTTTGATGTGATTTGGTGCCGTGTGAATGTACGCGTACGGTATTTTACCGTTTTGGTGTGGTTTGGTGCCATATGGATGTACTCGTACGGTATTGCACCATTTTTTATCGTTTTGGAGTTGTTTGGTGCCGTATGGATGTACTCGTACGGTATTGTACCATTTTCGTGAGGTTTGGTGCCGTATGGAAGTACTCGTACGGTATTGTACCGTTTTGGGGTGGTTTGGTGCCGTATGGACGTACTCGTACGGTATTGTACCGTTTTGGGGTGGTTTGGTGCCGTATGGACGTACTCGTATGGTATTGTACCGTTTTGGTGTGGTTTGGTGCCGTAGGGACGTACGCGTACGATATTGTACCATTTTGGTGTGGTTTGGTGCTGTATGGATGTACTCGTACGGTATTGCACCATTTTTTGGTGCTTTGGTTCCGTTTGGAGGTACTCGTACGGTATTGTACCGTTTTAGTGTGGTTTGGTGCCATATGGATGTATTCGTACGGTATTGTACCATTTTCGTGAGGTTTGGTGCCATATGGAAGTACTCGTACGGTATTGTACCGTTTTGGGGTGGTTTGGTGCTGTATGGACGTACTCGTATGGTATTGTACTGTTTTGGTGTGGTTTGGTGCCGTATGGATGTACGCGTACGGTATTGTACCATTTTGGTGTGGTTTGGTGCCGTATGGATGTACTCGTACGGTATTGTACCATTTTGTGGTGCTTTGGTTCTGTTTGGAGGTACTCGTACGGTATTGTACCATTTTGGTGTGGTTTGGTGCCGTATGGATGTACTCGTGCGGTATTGTACCGTTTTGGGGTGGTTTGGTGCCGTATGGATGTACTCGTTCGGTATTGTACCGTTTTGGAGTAGTTTGGTGCCGTATGGGTGTACTCGTACGACATTGTACCATTTTGCGGAGGTTTTGTGCCGTTTGGAGGTACACATACAGTATTGTACTGTTTCGGTGTGGTTTGGTGCCGTATG
Source organism: Rhododendron ovatum (assembly GCA_019656835.1). NCBI lineage: Eukaryota > Viridiplantae > Streptophyta > Magnoliopsida > Ericales > Ericaceae > Rhododendron > Rhododendron ovatum. The sequence goes on along the minus strand of CM033794.1, from coordinate 23,801,583 downwards.
GATTTACTCATATTGTATTGTGCCGTTTTGGTGTGGTGTGGTGCCGTATGGATGTACTCGTACGGTATTGTCCCATTTTAGGGTGGTTTGGTGCCGTATGGATGTACTCGTACTGTATTGTACCGTTTTGGTGTGGTTTGGTGCCGTATGGATGTACTCGTATGGTATTGTACCGTTTTGGGGTGTTTTGGTGCCGTATGGACTTACTCGTACGGTATTGTACCGTTTTGGAGTTGTTTGGTGTCGTATCGATGTACTCGTACGATATTGTACCATTTTGCGGAGGTTTGGTTCCGTTTGGAGGTACACATACGGTATTGTACCGTTTTGGTGTGGTTTGGTGCCGTATAGATTTACTCGTACGGTATTGTGCCGTTTTGCAAAACGACAATTGCATCAGCCAATCTATCAGCAATCTACTTCAGTTTGTTGTTACAGCAGAAATCAGGAACAACAACAATATAAGTAGAGCAACTCATCCAGTAGAACAATAGCTACTAGGCTGTACAATACGGCCACTAATCTAGCACAATACAATGAGGTAGCCATGGGACACCCCGATTTGGTAAGGAACATCACACCCCATGAGTTGTCAATAAGCAGCCCATGAGGGATAGCAGCAGCCATAACCATATGAAAACAAGAAGAATAGCTGTCATGACATAGCAAGCAATAGAAGCACCCAAGACAACTAGGCCTACCAGCAGTCAACAATACCAGCAGAACCGAGCTACAGCAGTATTTGACAGATAAATGATTAAGAAGAAAGCTAGGGACAGCCCCTTAGAAAAGCATAAACGGTCCTAGGGACAACCCCCCAAGGATAGGACAGTACAAAAGCAAAGTACCAAGACCTAGCTTCACAGAATACGTCCAAGAAGTGCAAATACAACTATGAACAGCTACCAGCCACAGCAAGCAACTAATAACCACAGAAGAGCAAATACAACTACGGACAGCTACTAGCCCAAAACCACCAGCAACTTATAGTGAATATAAGTCCAACAACTACACAGATTGCTTACCATAGAATAATTCAGCCAACAGAAAATCCTTTACCACTGAATTTTACACTAGCAAGGATAAGAAAAGGAACGAAAAAGATTCACTTTTCCTTATAGGTGCTCACCAACCAATGACGCCCTCGACATACTCACCTCCCTCTCTACTTTTCACACAAGACAAGGAAAGAATGGCTTCACCCTCTTCCTCCACTTGATCTCACATAATTACCCCACTAGATATTATCTCCTCTCAAAAGAAATGGGGAAGCAATCACACTACTCACGGCCAACACACAAATATATAAGAACTGGAAGAAAGTGATAACAGCTACCCCCAAATGGAGTAGTCAGCCTTCAATGTTATCCGCACATCAAACCAATATTTAAGAGCACACAAACAGATGCAGCAACAGCTACTTAAGAGTAAGATATTTACCTTGTACATAGAAGTAATAGTAGCCCAGAATTCAGTCCCTCCACAATGGCAGCACCTGACCATAGTGAACTGACACTCAACTGGATGTCATGCTTTGGAATCACTAAGCAATGTTCCATTGTACTTTTAATTGTCCAGAATGTAGACCACTAGACAAAGTAGCAATGGACAAAAGTCTAGCCCTTACATCATTGGAGATTTTATGAGCAACTACAGAAGGAGGGCAACAAGAATTTTGAAACTTTCTATGGTTCCTTTCCAACCAAATATGATGTACATACACTGTGAACACCAGTTTTGCAATGATGTTGGCCAAAGATTTACTTCTCAAGTTAGAAAGGCAGTCCACCTAAGGCTGCCAAGCCTTATGACCATTCATGTGAGGGGTCTAAGGGGACAATAAGGTCCTGATTTGGGTGGGCATTGAGCAATCAAAAAAGAGATGGGCATGGTTCTCTATAGCATGCCAAAATGTGCATTGGGACAAAGATTTGAGGCCAAACATAACAAGCCTATCCTCAGTGTTTAACCTATGCAAACGGGCCATCCAGGTGATTAGGCTACACCTTGGGATATGTCCAGGAAACCACACAACTTTATGCCATGCAACTATGGGAAAGTGGGTTCTAAGGTTGTCCCATGGAGATGAGATAGTGAATTCTCCGGAAGTGTTGAGTGTCCACTTGCATGAATCCTTAATAGTAGGGTTGAAAGCCACCTTATGCAATTCAACTCTGACCTCATTGAGTTCAAGAGTTTGAGTGATAGAGGAGGCCCATTGGTTGTTGTGAATTATATCATGGACAGTGGCTTCTTTATTAATCCCAGCATCATAAACAATTCTTCGGCCAAACCTTGGGAGCAAGTGTCCTAGGGGATGCCAATTGTCGTACCACAAAGAGGTAGACATTCCATCTCCCAGCTTGTACCTAATAAAAGGCTGAACAAGGGGCCTTAGAGATAGAATTTTCCTCCATACCCAGGAGGGATCACAAGGGACCTTGACACACCAAAAACTCATACCTTTGAGTAAATAAGACTTAACCCATTGGCACCACATGGATTGTTCACCTCTGGACACAAGGAACCAAATGTGCTTAGCAATAGCAGATTTGTTCCATACTTCCAAGGACTTAAAACCCAGACCACCTTCTTTAATTGGGGAGCACAGATGCTCCCAAGAGACCTTGGCTCCAGAGGATTTTAGGTCAGGTCCAGTCCAGAAGAAGGCTCTTAAAGTGGCTTCCACCTCCTTAATGACTTCTTAGGAAGGATGAATAGAGAGGACCAGTAGGTCTGCACAGAGATCAAAATGGATTTAATTAATTGAATTCTCCAGCATAGGAGAGGTACCTATGAGTCTAAGATTTTGTTTTTGCAATGATTCTATCCACCATAATCGTACAATCAGAATGCTTAAGTTTAGTGGACAAGAGAGGGACACCTAAATACCTAACAGGTAACAACCCTCCTGAAAGCCAAGTATATTCATGATTGAAGATTTGGTGGATGGATTGACACCTGAGAAAAAGATATTACTCTTGTTTGGACTTGGGGAGAGCCTAGATAGTGACTCAAATTCTTCCAAAAAGGACTGAATATGTGATACAAAGTTCCTTACAAAAAATCATGAGGTCATCTGCAAAACACAGATTAACCAGTTTGGTGGATCCGCATTTCCAATGGAAGTTGAAGTTAGGCAGTAGGGATTTTTCCTTGAGAATATAAGTACGTACCTCCATGACAATAACAAATAAGTATGAGGAAAGGGGGTCTCCCTGCCTCAAACCCCTTTGACTAGGAATGTACCCGATGGCCTCCCCATTGAAGCTGAGGGAGTAGTTGGCAGTGGTTGCACAAGCCTGTATCCACCTAATCATCTGGGGATGGAAGTTCATAGAGGCAAGGATATACCAAAGGAATTCCCACCTAACATTATCATAGGCCTTCATTATGTCCACTTTCATAGTACACCTAGGGGTGGGGGATTGCTTGTGGTACCCCCTCATCAATTCTTGTGTGAGGAATATGTTATCTGCAATCCTCCTACCCTACACAAAGCCAAACTGTGCTAGATCAATCAAGTGAGGAAGAGCAGATTTAATTCTATTAGCCAAGATCTTGGCAATACACTTATAAATGAGGTTGCAATATGATATTGGTCCATAGTCCCCAACCTTTGAGGGATTAGGGACTTTAGGTACAAGAGCAATCAATGTTGCATTGGCTTTCTTTAACAGTTGACTAGATCTGAAAAATGATTTGACAGCAGAGGTGACCTCATGGCCTATCATAGGCCATGCCTTATGGAAGAAGGTAGCATTATAAGGACCAGGGGCTTTTTGAGGGTTAAGAGACCAAACAATGTCCCTAACTTCTTTGTTAGATGCTTCCAAAACCATATCAAGTTTCTGAGACTTAGACAATTTCCTAGTGATGAGCTGCTGGACTCTAGATGTGCCATTATAACTGCTTTGATGAGGGGAACCTAGTAGCTTGGAATAATAATTGATAAAAGAGCATTTGACCTGTTCAATATTCTGGGTGACAGTACGATCTTCCCAAACCAAGCTAGTAATCCTATTTCTATTCCTAGAATTACTGATTGATTTGAAGAAAAATGAGGTACATTGGTCCCCCAGTTTTAGCCATTGAATTCTAGATTTTTGCCTTGTAAAGCTCTCCTCAGCTCTTGCAAGAGTAAGGTATTGTTTACACAATACCTTCTCAGAAGCTTGATTAGCTGTATCACTTGGGTTTGAACCCAGGGCACTTTGGATATCATCTAACTGTTGCTTTGTAGAAGCAACCATAGATGATAGGTCGCTGAATTCATTGGTGTTCAACTGTTTAAGATCCTTTTGTAGAATCTTTAGCTTCTCACAAACACAAAACATGGGGTTACCAATTATTACTCTCCTTCAAACATGCTGCACAATGTTAATAAAATTTGGATGATCAGCCAGAAAGTTAAACAATCTGAAAGGCCTACATTTAGAAAGGGTGGTGGGGGCCAGTGATATAAATGCTGGGGAGTGATCAGAGGGTTCAAGGTTAAGGAAATGTGCATTGGACGAGCAAAGAGTCTTGATCCAACTCTCATTAACCAGGACTCTGTCCAATTTGGAGCTAATGTGGGCAACCCCAACTTGCTTATTGGACCAAGTAAATTGGCAACTAGAGTATCTGAGGTCAACTAATTCTACAGATTGAAGGCAGATATTAAGATCATCCATCCATGGGAGCTAGTGCTTATCTCCTCCTACTTTCTCAGATGGTGACCGAATAGCATTAAGGTCACCAAGGACTACCCAGGGGGAAGTAAGAGCCAATGTTTGCAAATCAGACCAAAGTGTTTGTTTTTCAAGGTGGCAATTAGCTCCATATACAAAAGTAGCTACAAAGGAGTACTTGCCATCACTAGAATGCACATCACAATGTATGAATTAGTTCGATTGAGAAAGAAGCTGGACATTAAAAACAGTGGGATCCTAGCAAACCAAAATTCTCCCCATAGGGGAATGAACATAATTGCTAATAAAACTCCAATGAGGTAGGATGAGATTAACAATCCTAGTGGCCTTAGGTTCTTTGAGTTTATGCTCAATGAGCCCAACAAGAGACAATTTATTATTATGAACCCATTTCTTGATCTCCTTTTGCTTAAGAGGGTCATTGAGACCTCTCATATTCCAAAAGCCAAAAAGTAGTGGTGTGCTATCCATTTGATTCTACACAAAAATTTCTACCACAATGAGCTACAACTAATGAAAGTAAGAGTTATGCATAAGTTGAGCATTATTTAAATACTTGTGGACAAAAGGAGGAGAGAAAGTTACTTCCTTTGTTTATGTGAGGAGCCTTTGGAATGACTCCTATTTTTGCTATTGTGAGCAGCCTTATTGGAACCTCACAACATCAACTTAACATCAGAGGAGGCATGAGGAAGTAAATCAAGTGGTTCCTCCTTTTTATCAGCACTAACTGTATTTTGATGGTTTGAATTGGTTCTGGTATCAGACCTTGGTGCCTTTGCAACCTTGTTTCTTGCCTTGTTAGACTGTTCATGAACTGTGATCTCTACCCGCTTGCTATTAGTACTGGTAGGAGGAATGGTGACCACACCTTCTAGCACTTCCAAAGGTTCTATTTCAGAGTCCTCAGCATCTTCCTCCTGGATAGAAGGATCAGAAAGTGGAGCTAATTACAGGATAGGAGAAGGAATATTCTGAGGGGTATGGGCATTCTTGTGAGGAGAGGGCTGGTCAACCGCCTTCTGTTTTCCATTATTCACAATCCTGCATTCCTGCTCTTTAGAAGGAGGAGGAGGAACAATAACCGTGTGTTTGACACATTTGGAGGTAGAATGCCCAAAAACATGGCAATAACACATGGGAGGGAGAACTTGGTGTTCGATGGGCACCATAACTGTCTCCCCCTGAACACTTACAGTTACTTCATTAGGTAGTTCCTGATTTGCACTTATCTCAATACAAATCCTAGCTTTGGTGGACTTGGTGTGTAGAAGCCCAGGTTGTTTGGATGTCTTTGAAGTTGCTTGATCAACATGGATTGGTCTACCCACTATGCTAGCAACCCTGCTAAGACATTCTGTGTTCCACAGTTCAAGAGGCAGATCATGAAATTTCACGCATGTAGGGATTTTGGTAGGTTGGTCTTGGAGTGGTTTCATCATTCTATGCCAGTCCTTAATAACCAAGTATTTTTGGGAAAAGAAATAGGGACCCCCTTCTAAGATCTGTAGCTTAGCTTGCTCATCTTTGAATTCGAATAAGTAAAATCCAGAAACATCTGGTTTGACAACCACGAATAGATCTTTCCATTGATTTCTAGCTGTGGAGACAAGGACGGGATACGCTATCTTTCCATCCAGGAAATGACCTACCAGATAACGATTCCACTTTCCTACCTCAGTCAATTCCACATCTATTTCAACTAGAGCTTCCTTACCTTTCTGTAGGTCAGGGAAATGCTCAAGTTTCATATCCAATGATGGACTTTGGGATTGCAGGAGAGTAGCCCAGTTTTTAGGTTTAGGCTTGTTTTGTCCAGTATTGGGTTTGGGATTGGGTTGGTGAGCTGGAGGAGGCTTGGTACGGATGTTAGAATTGAATTGGTGTTGTAGGGTAGGTGCAAACTGTGGCTGAGCAAGACCTACACTTAGTGGAGTTTTATGAGGGGGACTTGGAATCCAGCCCCAATCCGGGGACTAAGTAGTCAACAAGTTTATATGTCCTGCGAGGGTCCATATCCTCCCAACAGGTTAAGTTTTACCTCCCTTTGGGCTCTGGAAGGACTAGTGCACACCTAGGGACAAACCAAAAGCTTATATGTACTGAAAGTAAATAATTATTATAAACATCATAAATGGAATTGAGATACAACCCCTAAACATTGGGGGAATTAAAACAAGGGCCAAAGGCCAAACTGCCCACGCAAGCACGACCCCTTGAAGCAGGCTGACCATCCCGCGATGGAGTCAGATCACCGCGCGTGGGTCATGACTAGACTTTTAGGAATTGCTTTGCATGCCTGGGCTCTGAGACATATTCAGAAGCAACCCAGGGCATTCCAGAGTAACTAAACAAGCAACCTAAACCAAGCTATGGATTTTCAACATGCAAAATATTGGATTAATTTTAATCATGCTTCATAGTGATTTATAATGCTACAGAAAACAGAAAATAACTAGCATCTTATCCCCACGAGGACCGTCACGTGCTGACTGGGACAGTCGCGCGCATGTGTGGCTCCATCGCGCTTACGTAAGAGTGCTAGTGCACGATTTCTTGTAACCCTGCTGACTTTAGAGCTAGGACTGGTAGTAATTACCAGCATTGGTCCTACCAGCCTCCCCTCAGGGATCAAAACAGTAAGCAGTAAAGGAATTACATCTTTGCTTGAGTTTTTGAAAATAGATTGAACAAGGTGGTAGAGCTTGTGAAATGAGTGTATGAAAGTGGTTTGAGTGATGGAGTAGCTAGTGTGTTGAGGGTTGTATGGCCTTTGTTTCTTTTTTTCTTGATTTTTTTTGTAACACTTGGGAAGATGATTGTTTAAGAAACTCATGCTATGCAGGAATCATCTAAACACTTCTAATCACTGGATAACTGTAACGCCCCGCTATTTTCCATAAATAAACTCCAAAATACATTATATTTCCAAATGCTTTTAGGCCCTATTTTCTCTACAAATAAATTACATCATCAAAATAAACTCAAGTCGTCTTCTTCTGCATCATTCTGCTCAGCACCGAACTCTTCCAAATTATAAAATCTTCCCTGTTCGTCTCTAAACTCTGGCATAAGATGCCAGGGTCACAAAAGTAACACCGTGAGCAATTAAGCCCAATAGCTAACTCCTACCCCTATGTACCATACACTAACAAAAATAATATAGAACAATTTATCAAAAACAAAATTTAGCATCACAAAATAATCAAAGGTGTCGGTGTCTTTCAGAGTTATCGCAGCGTATCGTAAATCGTGTCATCATTTTTCAAGTATCGATTCCATTTTTTTCATTTTATTAACTAGAGCACTGGTTCCGCTGACCATCTTTCAGGACCTACCGGGCTCCCAGGCTAAATTCAGATTTTGCCACCCAAAAGCACTGATTCCGCTAACCATCTTTCAGATTCCATCGGGCTCTCAGGCTCACACACGCACACCCGAGCCATGATTCCGCTAACCATCTTTCAGATTCCATCGGGTTCTCATGCTCATACACACGCACACCCGAGCCATGATTCCGCTAACCATTCTTTCAGATTCCATCAGGTTCTCATGCTCACACACGCACACCTGAGCCATGATTCCGCTAACCATTCTTTCAGATTCCATCGGGTTCTCATGCTCACACACGCACACCCGAGCCATGATTCCACTAACTATTCTTTCAGATTCCATCGAGTTCTCATGCTCACACAATTATCAATTCTTTTACATTTCATTTATTTTCGTATCCCATTTCTCGTTTCTCGTGTTCCGTACACATGCATCATTTCGCGCGTTCACATTATTCTTTCAAAGCTTGCTACAAATCATGCGATAATAATAAATTACTAAATTCATGCATTTCTATTTTTGACAACATTAGAAATTATATCACAACTTATCAACAACCATGAAATTGAAAAAATCAACTTCTCAACTTAAACAATTTAATCATGTGATATCATAAAAATAATTACTAAATAGTTAAACACGTAGCACATCAACATTATACTTAGGTGAGCAGATAGGAGGTTTCTACCGTTCTTCTTGGCGGTAGAGCGGCCACGACGTACGTTGAGTTGAAACGGAGTGACGTCGCCTCGGTTGGAATTTTTCCTCTTCTCTCTCTCTTTTGGCCGACTCTCTTTCTCTCCCTCACTCTCTCTCTCTCTCTCTCTCTCTCTCTCTCTCTCTCTCTCTCTCTCTCTCTCTCTCTCTCTCTCTCTCTCTCTCTCTCTCTCTCTCTCTCTCTCTCTCTCTCTCTCTATTTTCCTTGGTGGCACGTGGAATGGAGGGGGAGGGGTGAGGCCTATTTATACTAGTGGAGGGAATCTAAATCAAATCTAGGAAATCATTACCATATCTTATATAATCATACCATATCTTATAAAATCTAATAATATCCAAATCAAATCTAAGAAAATCCAACTATATCTAATAATATCTAATTAAATCTTATAAAATCTTATAATATCCAATAAAATCTAACAAAATCTTTATAATATCTAATAAAATCCAATAAAATCTAAGGGTTTAATACCGAGAATATTCTTATAGTAATAAAATCTAGGATTTGATGCCAAGAATCTTCAAGGGATATTTAATCCGGTAGATTCCAAAGGATAAGATCATAATCTTACAAAATCTTATAATATCTAAACAAAATCCGATAATATCTAATAATATCCAATAATATCCAAACAAATCTTTATCATATCTAACCTAATCTCAATCAAATCTTATCAAATCCAATCCATCTTAATCTTATCCAATCTAATCTAATCCTATCCTAATCTTAATAAAATCCAACCAAATCTTAGTCTAGATTTCTCATATCTTTTTCTAGATCTTTTGGGATGATGAACCTAAGTCTAGGGTTCTATAATAGTTGAGTACAAGGATAAGATATGGGAAAAAAAAATCCGATAATATCAAAAGGGTTTTTAATGGCTAGTTTCTAAAGTTAAATAATAATAATACAATCACTTTAATAAATAATAAAAGAATTTTTAGTAAAAGAATTATAATAAACTGTTTTTAAAAAAAAATTGACTTGAAAATTCGGATTGTTACAATAATTGTCTTGTTGAATAATTCTCGTCACGGCATAGAAACTTAGTTGCCTGCTCATCACTATAAAAGCAAAGGAGTTTACGTGGGTATACTAAAAAGTATACACAGTTGGATGTATTGTTATGGAGTTAGAAATTATCTCATGTTTCTTTCATATTTATCACAACCCGTAGCCTACTCTCACTGCTGCATATTTCGTTTCTGGGAATCTGTGTGTATGTATATTTAATCTTGACATCTCCTTTTGACTTAGATTTGCTTGGATTGATCTTTAACTGAAGTGAACACAGCCAAGGTTGGTGGAATTTAGGTTTCTGGTTCATATATCTAGAAGAGAACACCAATATTTAAGAGGTTTGATTAGTTCCCCAACTTAACAAATGAATCTTTTCTCTTGAAGTTCTGTTATGTATTTTGTTTTATGCTTGAGTAGAGATCACATTTTAGTCATATCGTTTCCTTCTTGTATAGGTACAGTGTGCCTCATAAGATACATCCCTAACCAACATAAGTTTGGAGGTTCACTCACCTTTGCATCCTAACTAGATTGATGGCAACGTGTAACATATCTTATGAGGATTATTTGTACTAAGGATTATTTGAATGATTAACTTGGAGAAGATTCATTTCTTTAGCCACATGTCTGAAACTGCATTATGATTATAGTTTTGGATGGGAATGTTACACGGCTAGAGGTATATTAGAGGGGGTGGCTAACTGGCTATGTACATAGGAGTAAGTCATTTTGGTTTAATTGACTTCTTACCAAAGAAAATATTATAGAAGCACACGTTCCGTTAAAAAGTACAGGTAGAAAAAGGTTATGCACATTGGCAAAATTTGGTGACGGATTTTATCTTAATTTTTACTGGACAAGGGTTGCTAGTGTAGTGAAGGTTGGTCATTGAAGTTACCCACAAATTTATTTCGTAATTTTCTTTAACACGCTATTGAAACCCAACTCCGAATGGACAACTTCTTTGCGAAAGAAAACAGTTTGCATGGCATATGGCCACTGTTCAGGCCAATGCTGGAACTTCTCCGGAAGCGGATCCTCTGTCCTGATTTTTCTGTCCGAGTCTCTTGTCCCACACTTCCCCTTCTGCCACGTAGCCACACCAAACACCCATCCAACTTCCCTCTAACTCTTAACTCTATTATGTACAAAACCTTTCTTTGTTGAGTTTTCATTTTTGATTTTTGTGGACCCATTATGAGACTTATAAAGATGATTTAAATTGCATGTTATTCTTAAAATATTTTTTTATGGGTTCTTGAAAAAAAATGAGCTCAATCCATTTTTGTTATCGATATGGTTGTTTCAGAATTCGTAAGCGCCCTACGAATTTTGTAAGTGCTCCAATTTTCAATTCATTTAAACCGGTGCGAAAATCTTATTTTTCTTATCATTTCATCCTAGATGGTCGTAATGAATTTTTGGCTCTAAGGCCTTTCAACAAGCACCCTAAGACTCTTTATTTAGTTTCAGGGTTCTTTTAGGGTGTCCATTGAAAGGCCTTAGAGCCAAAAATCCATTATAACCATTTAGAATAAAATGATAAGAAAAATAAGATTTTCGCACCGGTTCAAACGGATTAAAAATTGAAACACTTAATTTTTTAACTATATTTTTTAACTATATATAAACGGAGTAAAAAAATTAAGTGTTTCAATTTTTAATCTGTTTGAACCGATGCGAAAATCTTATTTTTCTTATCATTTTATCGTAAATGGTTGTAATGGATTTTTGGCTCTAAGGCATTTCAATGGGCACTCTAAAAGAGCCCTGAAATTAAATAAAGAGTCTTAGGGTGCTTGTTGAAAGGCCTTAGAGCAAAAAATTCATTACGACTATTTAGGATGAAATGATAAGAAAAATAAGATCTCTGCACTAGTTTAAACGGATTGAAAATTGGAGCACTTAAAAAATTCGTAGGGTGCTTACAAATTCTGAAACAGCCATATCGATAACGAAAATGGATTGAGCTCATTTTGTTTTCAAGAACCCATAAAAAAATATTTTAAGAATAACATGCAATTTAAATCATCTTTATAAGACTCGTAATGGATCCCACAAAAATCAAAAATAAAAACTCAACAAAGGAAAGTTTTGTACGTAATAGAGTTAATAGAGTTGGATGGGTGTTTGGTGTGGCTACGTGGCAGAAGGAGAAGTGTGGGACATGGGACTCAAACAGGGAAATCAGGACAAAGGATCCGCTTCCAACTTTTCCATATTTGCAAAGAATGTAATTATTAACGGAACACAATAAAAGAAGAAAGATATAAGATGGGCTATAAAGATGGATGTCCAGTTGCCATTTAAAATTTTGGTTGCTCATTTCTGTAGGCCTTATGGCAGCTCCTGTGGGTGAATCATGTTGCGTCCCCAAACTTATCCAAGTCTACTGCTGATGTCTTTTTTCTTAAGAGGCACCCCCTAGAATTTATTCAGCATAGGGTTAGCATTGTAGCTTCCGATCTTCTATCACAGGTATATGATCTCATCCTGGTAATTGTTGATTTGATTTTCATAGATGGAGTATTGCCTGCTTAGCAAAAAAAATGGATTTTTTTTTAAAATCTGCGAAGCTGCCAGACAATATAACAGTTATTGGTCCACTAACTCCCCTGCCCATTATGCAGAACTAGTGAACCTTAACCCTAGGCTTCCTACATGTGGTTTGTGATGGGTTGTTACGTGAATCAATAGAAGAGCTAAGATATTAATGTTTGAAGATGAATAGCTGTCAGGTTTGTTTTTGAAGGAAAGATTTTCTTTTGATATTAAAAGTTAGCAGCTTGCTGGGTTTTCAGAACATTGTCAATTGAAGAGTCAGTAAACGATTTTTTTTTTTGGTTATTGAAAAATTAAATAAGTAGGAATTAGATTGAGTGGGTGTAATTGGATAAAGTTTTTGGGGCCAAACTGAACTATTTGAGGGCAGTCAATAGTAATCCAAGGTTGGGTTTGAGCTTGTCTGCAGTATGTACTATGAATCTTTTTTGGTTATAATATGTGCATAACAATAAGTTGCATCTTATCACGATCCTTGTAACAGCAGTTTGGCCTCAATCCACAGTTTTAATTGAGGCTATCTGGGTACCTAGGAAATAGATTGGTTAAAGTTATGGGTGGTGGAAAAGGATCTACTTATGGTATTTGGTTCACAGCTTATTTCTACTATTGCAAAGTGCAAATTGATAATATGCATATGATTAGCTCTTATTGTGAAGGAAATGCTGTTGTTTTTCTCTCTAAAGTATTCGTTTAGCACTTGCTATAGTTAAGCAGGTATACATAACCTTCCTTGTTATCTTCTTTTGCCTACTTTATGTTTTACTGAATATGCTCGACTTGATAATCCAGGAGATAGCGGACCACCTGCTCTACCCCAATCCTGGATCACTGATGGTGCATGAACAACATCTCCAGTATTTTCATTTTCTTGGAATTGTTCTTGCAAAGGTACAAAGTGGAATTGCCCCTTCTATCTGCTATTTACCTAAAATGCTACATCACAAAAATTATAGAACAATTGCAATGTCACCTTCATGAACTAACTTTTGTCTTAAATTATGGTTTTCATGATTAAGCTTCTTTTTTCTTCATTTACCTTTTGGCTAGTACCTAGTGTGATAACGCAGTACAAGTAGAACATTCTTCAATAGCTTTCACATTACTAGTTTCTTGTATTTTCCATGAACTGTGACAGATGCTACATGAAATGAAGAAATGATAAGGTATATTCTCCATGTGCTTAATTTTTGTAAAAGAGAATGACCCTAAACAGAGGCCGGATGCTACCATTGAATTTTCTAAAAGTTTTAAAAGTGTGATGAAGCTTGAATTAATGTTGTTTATGTGTTGGACACGTGTCTGAAGTTTGTCTGGAGCTTGTCCATGTCTTACATGTATCCGATGCCGACACTTTGATTCTGACAACATTTTGCTGTAGGCTGCATATATATCATCGATATTATGTAGAATAACATCAAAATCTGGGTTGGGTAGCTCGCTTAGTCACTCAGGAGTCATGCCATAATTCGTTATATAACAATTTGGTGCAAAATCTCTTTCTTTTTTAGAACCTTTCATAGGCTTGACATGTTACATAATTGTTGAAGACTTTTTGGTAGTTAAATGAAACACTTGTTTTGAGTTTTTTTTTTGTCATTGGACACACCGTGAATATGGATGTTATGTAGTTTCGGTAATGCTAGTAAGTTTAAAGTGGTTATTGTTGTAGGATGAATATTTTGAAGGGTTGTAAAGTTGGATGATGAATGTTGACCTATTGGATATTTGATTTGAATGATATTTTGCTTCTTCACAATTTAAGTTTCGCTAAGTTGAATTATAAAATTAAAAAAAAACCTGAAACTTTGTAAGCAGGTGAAACAATATTTGCTGCTACGTCCTACTTTTGGTGACAAAAGAGATTGTCACGGTTGTGTGTACTACCACGACGATAGGTTATTGGTGACACACAATTGGTTGTCATGGTAGGTACTTTTGGTGACAACCTTTGTCACAGAAAAATCTCTCTTCTGTGATAGCATGGTGCTGTCATCGTTACTTTCTATGACATAATCACCTTTGTTGTAGAAAACCATTCTTTCATGACACCATATTGTTGTCACTGTTACTTTCGGTGACAATTGTGTCACGGAAAATTTGTCTTCTGTGACACTAGATTTTTGTCATTGTTAACAACATTCCGTGACAACTACAAAATTTTGTCACCCTTGACTTTCAGTGTCATGGATACAATGACACCTCTTCTTGTGTCACCAAAGATAATAGGTGACAAAATTTGGACTTTTTGTGACATTTTAATATGTCACCAAATGTGTTTTTTTGTTGTAGTGATAGAAAAGATTGTAGGGTATCGGTACTGAGCTCTTATGGGCTCCGTTCTAGTTCACTCGGTACCGATAGGAAAGATTGTAGGGTATCGGTACCAAGCTCTTTAGGAGTAGCTATGCCTCTTCGATCCTTGTCGTGATCTTCGTGCCGTCGGGTCACCTCCAGGTCTTTCGGCTTTAGCTTTTGGGACTTGATTGCACTCAAGTGCTATTGACGGCTTATTTGCACGATTTTCCTGTCAAGACTTGAAAGCACCATTACGCACAAAAGTAGATACAAAAAACTAATTTAACTATTAAATTAAACTAAACTAAGGACATTGCGCACCCTTATATGCAATAATGGGTGCTTATCACAGTGGGGAAAAAAAAGTATATGTGCTAATCAATTTAGAAAAATTAAAGGTTAAATAAGTTTAATTATTGTGCATTGAAAATTACAAATAGTTTTAAACTATGGTACATCTTTGGTGCACACTAGGCATACACAGGAATTGTATGAAACCCGTCTTTAGGTTTCACGCAAATGATTAGAATCGTTTAATTTGTTTAAAACATAATCTTTAAGATTCTTTGTAAACAGTACCAGCCCCAATGTATGTGTTGGCCAAACCCGACCCTAAACTTGGTTGTCCACTTACTATTAAGTCAAATAAATATAAGGACCTACAAGTTAAAAAAAAATATCAATGTTACATTGTACTTTTAGATTGAATATATCAAAAAATTAAGATCAAAATGTAACCCCGGTTATTTAGTATTTTATGATTAGCACGATCTGATATAAAGAAAACAACTTCTCCTTGCATTTTTTTGAAGCATATTCTTCAATTAAGTAATTTGATGTTCAAAAAAAAAAAAAAAAAGAATTAAGTAATTGTACTTTAACTTATCCAAGTGCTTATTTTCATGAATTGAGATCATAGCCAATCCTCTAATATTTTTGATGTTGTCCAAACTCAAGGTCTTGTGGGGCTTACCCTGGAATGGGCTCTATTTGTAAAGAATGAGCTTATTCGGATATTGATAAGGGCTTGATTAATTTTTGACCTTGAATTCGCAAGGTTAAAATCAAAAGCTTACCAATATACAAATGAGTTGATTTTTTACATAAACCTTTAAAATAGTTTTCTAAAAAAAAAGTTGCTCAATTACTGGAATGACAACAATACGGTTCAGTTCAGGTATTGATAAAACCAAAACCAAAATTTTTAACTAAAACTAAAATCGTAATCAATATTGTTGATTACTGGTTCTTTCCGGTATTTCATTAGAACCGGTGAATCAATATTTTTAAATCCTCAATTCATACCCGACTTAAGTTTTCATCTTGGTCATTTTGAACACTTAAGTTTTCATCCCCACCTTAAAACAAATCCAATATTGCCCTTCTACATACTATTATTATTATTATTATTATTATTATATACTATTATTATATAGTAATGAATTTTGGGATGAAAAGATAAGCCTTGAAGTCCCAAATCCCGAAAATCTTGCCAAATTCATTTATCACAATTCCAAAAATCTCTCCAAACCCATTTAATCCCCCTTCCCCACCTTCCATTTGCCAAAACTTCCGTTTCCATTTCCATTTGCTAGAAATGGTCTGGTAAAACCGGCGGCATGGAGAAGAGTTTTGCATTCTAATCCTCCACCCCCCCCTTTTTGAAACTTCCATTTCTGAAATGATCTTCGGGCAGGCGGCCGCAGCGAAAACCAAAATGGGATTTTGAGAGGCTTCGAGGTCTGTCAAGGGTCCCCGATGAACAAAAAATGCTTGCCGGTGGTCGGCGAGGGCTGGGCTTGGGTTGCTCGTGGTTGGCGATGCAGAAGGTGGATGACAATGGTGACAATGTACAATTTTGTATTCATATTTTTTCGATTAATTTAGTCAGGATTTTTGTGAATAAAATATGTATTCATGATTTTTTTAATGAATAAAATGACGTACAGATTTGTATTCATGTTTTTTCATGTTCTTATTCATGTTTTTTCACTCTGCTACATCGGGGATTGGGTTTTGTTTAGTTTTATTCTATTTCGTGGTAAATTATTTACTTCATTTTACCATGAAATATGTCTGTCTATATTCCTATCATTTCATGGTTAATTATTTGGACCATTTACCATGAAACTATTTCATGGTTAATTATTTAGACCGCTTACCATGAAACCATTTCATGATTAATTAATTGTTTGTCTGTGTTCTAAATATTTCATTTTGTAAATGCAAATTTACCATGAAATCGGCTTAGGCATCGTTTAAAATAATTTGAAATCTTGAAATCCTCCTATGACATCTCATTTAACTGAAGAGATTGATATTCATCTCAATCCCCTTAATTTAGGAAACAATAAATGTATATATCTATATAGATATTATAGTAAAAGGGTAATAAGGATAATTCAAGCATTGAAACGATGAAAACATAAGCACGAAAAGAGGATGAGATGAATACTTACATTGTATGACTAATTGGAATGAATACTTAAATAATCCATCTTAATCAACCAGACAAAATGGGGAAGAAAAGAAGAAATTAAACCGGCATCTTATTTATAAGACTTATTTAGTTGTTCATCCTAGTGGGTTTGCATATTTATGTTCTCATCCTCAAATTGTCATATTGACCGATTATACCCTTAGTTATATTAATGTAGATATTGTGCGTGTGTGTGTGTATAATTTATACCATGGACATTTCCCAGACCCCAATTTTAGGGATTAGGCACAATCCCATTTCAGAATAGATTCTTGTTACTATTTTCTCATCCAAATCCAGATCAATAAAACCACGACCGCCACAACATTCACCAATGTTTGGACCTCCACTGGAGCAGCGACGATAAGACCAAGAGACACATTTCTGACGACAGCCCGAACTACCTCCAGTATCGTACTCGGAGAGCAATTATCAGGCATTGTTGACCTAATTATCCCTCCCCTACTGCCATTTATCCATAGCTGCCATCGCTGATCTTCCTCTTGCTACTGGTTCTCCTAAATTTTCATGGAAAATTTGCTGAAATTAATCATGGTAAACATGATGGATTTGACCATAAAAAAAATGATCATTTTGAATATCCACCATGTTCAAAATATGTTTCTATCGATAAATTTATTGTTTTTGCGTGATGGTAAATTTATGGAATATATAGCAATTGTATCATAATTGCTAAATTCATCATATTCGATAAATTGCCATATTTATATGGGAAAATTTCAAAATGGTACCTGAACTTTGTACCAAATGTCACAGAGATACCTGAATTTAAGTTTATTTCAATTAAACACATGTACTAACAAAATCCCCAAATTTAGACACATGAACTTAAGTTTATTTCAATTAAACACCTGCACTAATAAAATCACCAAATTTAGACCCCGGTCATTATACTCCGTCCCAAAAATTGCTAATATGACATCTCCAACTCGTTTAAATTGCCCTATTGCACATATTTCCAATAGGGGACGATGCACCCAAGCGAAACCCATCATTAGAAGTATGCCGAGCCGAAAGAAGAATTGGGTTTGGGCAAAAAAATATGGTTTGGACGGAAAATGACCTTAACCTAATCCCTCCACTTCTCTCTCCAGAAGTCTGCCTAGTGGTCCACAATCTCCCTCACTTCAACCCTAGACTTGAAGTCTGCCTATGGGCTTCGCTTGGGTGCATCGTCCCTTGTTAGAAACATGTGTTGTAATGCCCCAAATTTTGGGAACATTAAATAGGAAATTTCATTGAAAAATAAATGGAGTCTGGCTCAATATTACATCATAAACCTTACAAAAGTACTTTTATTCCAATAAGGGAGGTAACTATGGTTCCTATCTACTGCTCCGCTTCTTCCTCCATCCTGGCTAGCTCTTTGGCTCCAAAGGTTTCCAAGGTATAGAGTTCACCCTGTTCATCTATAAGATCTGACACGTTATACCGGCGTTGCCACCAATATAATATGTCAAGGTCACCAAAGGTAATACCGTGAGCTACAAAAGCTCAATAGAGTAACCCATACCCTCTAACCCTTACACTTACAAACAAACGATCATAAATTTAATAATTTCCACATAGTTCATACATATTCGACAAAATGGTTAACAATGACACATCCACATTCATTATCCAAACTAACGTTGGTGTCCATTATTTTTCGAGTTTCTCCTACGCGACTCCTCGTAGACCGTGTCACCATTTTTCATATTTCATAACCATATCAACATTTCAAAAAAATCGTTTTTAACACACCCAACCTCGGTTCCGCCGTTCTAGTCTCCCGAATATCCTCACAATGGTTCCGCCGCACCGGGTTCCCATTAGTACACTTTGCATTGGCTCATCTTCGCGGATAACTAAGCCACACACCCAACCTCGGTTCTGTCGTTCCGATCTCCCGAGTATCCACACAATGGTTCCGCCGCACCGGGTTCCCATTGGCACACAAAACACACACCACACAATGGGCTACCACGTCTGGCCACATTGCGGTTTCCAAAATATTTCACCCCTTTCAAAACACGCCTTTTCATTAAACCACACCCTCGGTGTCATGTTTCTAACTTTCTCGATTTTCGTGTCACGTTTTCATGCATAGACTCCGTGGTTGGACTTTTCACATACAAAATATAAATCATTTATTGTAATCTTGAAACTAAACTAGCAAGATTATCCAACTCTATATTACTGATCATGCTCAAATCACAACTTAAAGCATAACGCCACATGTACAGACGCCTTTGGAGTGAAAATCACTTATGCTTTATTACAAGACAAGTAATGCAAATAATTCATAACACATACTCATAACCATCTAAAGATCAAAATACGAATACTTCTATCAACGATAAAGTCTTATCTTTCGAAAACCGTTCTTTCTTCCTTTGTGGGAAATTTAAAAAAACACATATTTATTAGAGTAAAAGTCGATTATTCCAACATGTTCATACTTCCATTAGCGAGAATAAGTTTACTAATTATCATGCATTTCAAAACATTATAAGTGATAAATAACCTTATATACGGAGAATTTACTTATACTTTCAACATATGGTTCTACGTTATACTTGGAGTTAGTGGACAAAGGGACTCTACATATACTTAGAGATAGTGAGGATGGAAAAATCTACCTTTCTTCTTGACGGTAGTTGACCACTACGGAAAGTAAGTTGGTGTTTGGGCGGAGTAACTTCTTACAGTGAGCTTCCAGGAGCTTCGAAAGAGAAGGGTTTCTCTCGAAACTAGTTTGTGATTAAAACTACTCTACTTTATGGATCGAAAAGGTGGTTTGGGGATGAGTTTCTTGAAGAATACAAGAAGAGCTTCAAGAACAAGGAAAAAAAAGTAAGAACAAGTAAGAACACAAGCTTTCTTAAAGAAAGAAGTTGCTAGGTGAAGGTGTGAGTTGAATGGCATAAGGGTGGTCCTATTTATAGCCAAAATTTTGGCTCTCTCTCTTCCTCTCATGGCCGGCCCTCTCTCTCTCTTCTTTCCCATGGATTTTGCTCCATTGTTTGGTCAAATCAAGCCTTTAATCAAGATCCTAGCCTTCCCTCACTTGTCAATCCAACTTTTAGGCTATGAACTAGGTGATCATGAAGGGCTTTTGTCTAGCCTTGTCCTAGGTTGATATTGCTTGCAAGAAAGAACATAATCAAAGGCTAGGTTTGTACTTTGGAAGGCTAGAAATGGGTTGGCATGGTCATAAATAGCCTTAAGGCTATAAGGTAGCTTGTTGGAGTGGACAATACACAAGCACACACACACACTCTCCCTCCCTCTCTCCCTCTCTCTCTCGGCCTCTCCTCTCTCCCTCCCTCTCGGTTTTCTCTCTCTCTCTCTCTCTCTCTCTAGTCCAATGTGTGTGTGTATATATATATATCTACATATATGGTTATATATGTACTTAAAGATTCTAGGAAAGTAACTTTGGTATAAATAGGCTTAAGGCTATAACGCTAGGCATGACTTGTCTTATCAAGTTGTATATATATGTATATACACTTGGCAAGTCTAATCTCTATTAACCAAGGGATAATAATTCTCCTAATATTTGTTACCCAATGGATAAAGAAAAAGTAAGGTTGACATGAAAGGTTGAAATGACAAGGTTGACTTCTTGGAAGCAAGGTACAAGATTCACACACACACACACACACACACACACACACACACACACACATATATATATATATATATTAGTAGACTAGTTGCTATTATCCAATGGGTAATATCTCCCCTAACAATTATGGACCAAAGGATAAAGGAAAAGTAAGGTTGACATGACATGATCCAAGATTCTCTTCTTGACTTGTCACATCAAAGCTTTATTGGCCATTAAAATTTTATTACCCAACGGTTACAAGTTTTCCTAGCGGTTATTAACCAAAGGATGAAAGAGAAAGGAACTAGGTAGTTTGGTTTCTCCAACTAACCGGTTAGAAACTAATTATACCAACCATGTAGGGTTTTGAATCAAGAAATGAAACAAAGGACTAAAATCTAATTATGACGAATTGTAGAAATTAAAAAGAAATATTAAAAGTAATATTAAGTACTCCCTCCGTCCCTAAATGTTTGGTACTTTTGGGAGTTCTAACTTTTAAGGAAGAAATATTATTGTATTGTGCAAAAACCAAGTGTCCAATCTTACCTTATAGTGTGTACTTTGAATAATACTTGAAAATTTGAATTTGAAATTTTGTGCCCAAAAGAAAAGGGTAACATGGGAAGTTTACCATATTTTGCTTTTGACTTTTCAAAATGGACAAATTATATGGGACAATAAAAAGCATGAAAGTGCCAAACATTTAGAGACGGAGGGAGTAATTAAAAAGAAATTTCGATAAATAAATGAAATTTTTATTAAAAATTCCGAGTCGTTACATGTGCAATGAGGCAACTTAAACGGGTTGGAGATGCCATGTCAGCAATTTTTTGGACGCAGTATAACGGCGGGGGTCTAACTTTGGAGATTTTGTTAGTACAGGTATTTAATAGAAATAAACTTAAATTTATGTGTCTAAATTTGGAAATTTTGTTAGTACATGTGTTTAATTGAAATAAGTTCATGTGTCTCTGTGACATTTGATGCAAAGTTTAGGTGTCATTTTGAAATTTTTCCTATTTATATTCAATAAGTTAATTCTATTTTTTTTTTATCGTTTGATAGTTTTATCATTTTGTTTTTCTTTTTTAATTTTGTTTTGAGATTTTAGAGGAATAAAAATTTGAGAGAGAAGATTAGGAGAGATATAGAATTAAAAGGATTAGGTGAGAGAAATGTGTGAAAAATTTGAAGGGAGAATTGATAATTTAAAAAGATAAAAGAGAAAGATTTGGAAGGTTAGGAGAGAGAAATGGTAATTTAGGATTTATTTGAATTTGTGGATGGAAATATAAGTTTTCAAACCACTAAGATGACGACTTAAGTATTTATATAAGACAGGAACCCTATTTAAGTTCCCAAAAAAAGAACAATGTAAATATAATAACAAGTGCAATTAACACAAAGTGAAAAATCTGAAAGACAAAATCACCATTGACGGAATCGGACTGAGCTAAAATCTTTGTTCAATTGATTATAGTAGATCAAACTCAATGTGAAACCTTAACCTAAAGTCGCCACATTAACTTTTAATTATCCATTTAAGAGATTGCTATGGTTAGCAATGTAGAAGTCCATAATTTATGAACATAACCAAAATTGGATAGCCAAAACTTGCCACATCACTTTTTTAAACTATAAAAAATTAAGAATTGTGAATATAGAAAATAATTTTTCTAAAAATATTTTTAAAATTAATAAAAACTATTTATTAGAAATGGAAAAAAAATTGAATTTTTTTCAAAAAACATAGTTTTAAAAAATAGTTTAAAAATAATACTTTTTGTGCAACTACAGTTTTTTAAAAAATAATTTTTATGTAAGAAGGTTTTGAAAAACAATTTTTCGTTTTTTTTTGTATAAAAACTCTTTTTGAAAAACAGTTAAGAAAACAAGTTTTAGGATTTAAAAAAAAAAAGTTTTGTAGTAAAATATTTTTTTTGAAAACATTGTTGAGAGAGGGGGAGGGAAGAGAGAGAAGATTTTTGTGTACTAATGGATGTGTTTGATTGGAAATTTGTAGAGTTCATTAAATTTGATTACTGACAAAAAATTGCTAGTTTTGATTATTCAAAATTCAAAATTTGATTATTTCTAAGAAAATGTTGTTAAATTTGATTATACCATTATAAACCAAATTTTACACAAACATTGTTAACTTTAGAAACATATTACTTTTGATTATGTCATTATGGATATAGCCTTAACCTAACTGAAAGCTGTTGTATATATCTATATAATGATACTTTAATAATTATTATTGTAGTTTGGTATCCGGTTCGTATATAACACCGAAATGAGAATAAAAATCGATCCAGCTGATTTTCTCAAATTAAAAACCAAAATCACAGTTAAAAATTGTCCGATCGATTCAGCTTGTTTCAGTAATCATCAGTTGGGAATGGAATTGCCATCTAATCAACTTTGTAAAAACAAAAGTAAATGATCAATGTACAATCATTCTATAACTACGCTCACTTAGGCATTCATAGTCATAATAAGTGTGGGCTTTGCATATATCGAATATATGTCTTGTGTGTATAAGAGCATCTACAATGTAATAATCAAAATCAAAAAGTTGTTAAAGTTAGCAATGTTTGTTCAAAAAAATGCCCACATTGTAATAACCAAACTTAACATCCTCTTAGAAACTCATCAAATTTTGGCATTTGAATAATCAAAACAAACAACCTTTTTGTCAATAATCAAATTTAATGGTCCCACATTTTCTCAATCAAGTACACCCATCATTAGGGGTGTGCAAAAAAACCGAGACCCGACGAACCCGACCCGACCCGACCCGACCCGAAGGGTTTCGGGCGGGGCTGAACCTATGGTTCGGTCGGGTACGGGTACATGTTTTTAAAAAAAACAGTTTTCGGGTCGGGGCTCGGGGGGCTGTTTTTTCTTACCCGACCCGACCAACCCGACCCGACCAAAAAGATAACTAATTCGCATAGTTTACTTCGGCTTTGGTCGGACCCGACCCGACCCGACCCGACCAAAAAAATCAGTTCCACGGCCGGGTATCCCCTCTCCTTCGGTTCGGGTTCGGGTATAAAAAAATACGTTACCCGACCAGTCGGGTCGGGTTCGGGTTCGGGGCCGAACCCGACCCGTCCGACCCGTGCCCACCCCTACCCATCATTACATAAAAACCTTCTCTCTCAACAATGTTTCTAGAAAATTATTTTTAAAAACTTTTTTTTCAGAAACTTTTAAAAAAATTATAAGTGTTTTTACGAAAAAAATGGATTCTGACAGTTTTTCAAAAAAAAAACTATTTTTTTAAAACTGTTTTCTTTTTGAAAAAAACTATTTTCAAATTTTTTTTCACTAAACTATTTTCTTAAAAAAAATGTTATTTTTTTCCAAAAAGAGTATTCAAATTATTGTCAAAAAATAGTTTTTAGAATTTTGTAGTTTAAAAAGGTGATGTAGCAAGGTTTAGTTATCCAATTTTGATTATTACATTATGGACCTCTACATTGCTAACTTTAGCAATATCTTAAATGAATAAGATAATGCGACAACTTTTAGTTATTCAATTTTGATTATTACATTGCGGATGCTCTAACCTACACACTTATGAGTGTCAAGAGGGGAAATGGAGGTGTAATCGGGTGTGATTATTGTTTGTACACCATCCGTTGAAGGAACTTAATGACATTTACACTGTACAGTTAGATTCATCGCAAAAGGTTACACAAAGACTGAGAGAGAGAGAGAGTGCGCGCGCGCGCGACTTTAGCCCTTCAACTGAAAAACCAAAAGAGCTAAAACCAGTAACCCAGAAAACAAAAACAAAACCATAACAGAAGTAACAGACGAGACTATCCAACTTATTAAGTCACCGATAGTAATCCCAAAACATGGAGTCAACACTTGGGGTTCCACTCTCCGGCGCCGCCACCTGATCAGAAAAGTCCAACGACGGTGGTGGATACAGCCACCCTTCCTCAACTGAGTACTCAACGTACACGAAATCCCTGTTTAACTCCGCCAAGTCGTACCCGGTCCCCAAGCTCGTCAACTCAACGATCTCACACAACTCGTCCGAAATCTGACCCGCCGACGGAGGTGGCGGCAGCGAGTCGAACTCCACCATTGCCGCCGCCTTGGCCGCCGCCACCTGAACGTCCCGCGGCGACTTCGATGAGGGCCGGGGCAGGGACCCGGCGAGCTCGGGGAAATTGAGGACGGCCAAGCTCCCTTTTATGGTCAGGGCGGCGACGTCATGGGCCCGGGCCGCCATTTCCGGCGTGGGAAAGGTGCCGAGCCAAATCCGTGACTTCTTGCGCGGCTCGCGGATTTCGGACACCCATTTGCCCCAGCTCCTCATCCGGACCCCCCGGTAAACCGGGTGCTTCCTGCTGTTGTCTCGGCTTCTTTTGATGATTTTTGGTGGGTTTGGTGATTTGGGTAGTTGGGTTGAGACTGAGTTGGCGAGTGAGTGAGTTGACCCGGGGGAGGGCGGCGAGGATGGGGAGGACGAGAATGAGTCCGAATTCTGAGTTTCAGTACTCATGCTTTTCTCCAGTGAGTAATTATTATGACAGAATTATGGTTATTGGTCGAGAATGGAAAAGAAACCCGCCGGTTTATTATTCTTCCAAAATAGTACTAACAAACTCCAGCAATTGCCATGTCAAAAAAAAAAAACTCCAGCAATTGCGTAGTACTAGAACAGTAGAAAGGAACAATTCAAGGTACTTGTGCACGGGTTTTAGCAGAGAGAGAGAGAGAGCGAGAGAGAGCGAGAGAGAGTGTGTGAGGAGGGGGAGGGGGGGGGAGTTTAGCAGAGAAAAGGAAGGGGATATGGATAGCAGCTTCCGGTCCCATTTCGGAACGTAAAATAAGTAATTATTTTTTAAGAAAATAATTTTAAATTTAAAAATAATATATTTATGTAAATAATTTTTTTACTAATATTGATTTTATTTATTAGATTTCATCAAAATCTTTAATATGATACAAAAAAATTAAAAAATTATTTTTTATTTATATTATTTTTAAATTAAAAAATATAAAATAAATTATTTATTTTTTAAAAAAATTTCTGGAAGAACCTCAGAGTTACACCTGATAAATGACTTGTGAGCCCTGTTTCTATCATTTCTCAATGAATAATAACACAACACTTTATAAGAGGCAGGAATGAGAGAGGGAGAGATGAGGTCAGGCCCCATTCCAACTAACCTTTTTTTTTAAAAAGTTCTTTTTCTTCAATTTTCAAACTCAAATATAATTAAAATGAAAAATAATTTTTTAATTTTTCTTGCACCGTATAAAAGATCTCAATGAAATCTATCAAATAAAATCCATATTGGTAGGAAAATTATTTGCATAAACATATAATTTTTGGGCTTGAAATTACCTTCTTTTTTCTAAAACCTTCCTTTTTTAGAGTTGGAAAACCCCTCACACTACTAGTGGTAGGGCCTACGCTACAAAATTGGGGGTCACCTTCCCCTGTACCAAGCAACCCCCCATATTAATTGTCGAAATTAATTTTACAACTTTTTTGGCTACAGTAGTAGTACCAGTATGCTTCCTGGGGTTTCACCTTTGCTATTTATAGAGACGCTGCTCATTTATCCCCTATCCTACCTCATCTTTAGAAGACAAGGCTAGACTTTTACTTTTCCACCCAGCCTAATTTTTTATTATGTCCGTCTCATTTTAAAATGTCCCTTATAAAAATTCATTCAATTTCAAACCTTCAAAAAGCATATTTTTATGTATTACTTTTTTATTTTCATACACCAAATTAAAGTTCTTATACTAACGAACACTTTAATTTGGTGTAAGAAAATAAAATTAATAATATGTAGAAATATATTTATTTATTGTTTCAAATTGCACGAATTTTTGTAGGAGATATTTAAAGAGGGGTAGACTATCTTACAACTCTCATGATTATAGATTGGTTAGAAATCCACTAGTTCCTAAAAAAATAAAAAATAAAAAAAATCTTCCAGGGTGGTTTTGTAAGTGTAACAACCCGCTTCATCTTTGTACAATATTGTCCGCTTTGGACGCCAAAAGTCCATAGACTTCACAGTAGGTCACCTATCCCTGGACTACCCTAGGATAAACATGCTTAACTGTAAAGTTTCTATGCACTTTGGCCCGCCCTCACGGCTTTAAAAGGTCTTGTACAAGTAGGTGGGATCTTTCCTTATAAACCATGACACTTAACCCCTTCCGTTCAGACGGAGCCTGCCATCCTGCAGTACCACCGGTCACCGAAAAGCGGGGTGTTACAGTGAGCCTCTTATTTGTAGATTATGATAGAGAATCCGTAACTGTATTAGAATGATATGGTGCAAAATAAATTTGTACTCTATGAATGTAAGTGATAATTTAATCAGACTTCAAAATGCTCATCCACAATTGATTTTTGAGTTAAAATTTAGTTCATTTTTAATGATTCATTTTATAGAATCCATTCCATAATTAACTCACGAATTGTTGAATTTTGAAATTGCGAAATCCAAAAAATATATTAAAGGTGATGCATGTATTGTACAGCAGCATTTTCCTGTGACAAAAAAGGTAATGTACATATTGTAGAATGTAGAATGCAAATATGTGCACTCACAAAGATGTGTGGATATATATATATATATATATAGCAGTTGGTTATGGAATAATTACTAATTTATGGATCAAGAGTCCATTACAAGGAACCATTGCAAAATTGGGACGAAATTCTTGACCCTCTTGCTCCATACATGCATTTAAGTTTTGTTAATATATACCATCTTGTTAATTAATTTGTTTCTACTTTACTTCACTCTCTCCAGAACCCTTATAAGTAGTATTAATTAGTATTTTTTTAATGTACGATTAATCATTTATAATTAATCTATGAAAGGAACTACGACCAAATTTAATAATTCTATCAAAGGAACTACGACCAAATTGCTGGGCAGGCACTACCTTACCTACAGCTAGCTATTTGGGGGGGTTTTCTTCTCATATAATGTTATTTATTATTGATATGATCATTAATTGATACTCTTTAATTAACTACGTATGGTTTTGCTGGGTAGCTGGCAAAGTTCATATAAAAATTGTTGCGTCGTCATATCATGTGTGTGGCTTATATATGTCGATTTGGATCCATTCCTTAGCAAGAGAACAATTTTAACAAATTCAGGGGAATGATTTTCATTCTCCTTTTTTTTTATATCCATACTCCCTTTTCTAGTTTTTAGTGTTGAAAGTGTTTTTTTTTTTTTTGCTAAAAGAAAAAAGAGGGAGTGTTGATACAAAGGAAAATGTGAATTTCATTTTCCTATATTGCCGAAAAATGATCAGATTTCAAAGCATTTTGTTTCTTTGTACGAACAAATATATCTGCATGCATGATACCATACTCAGATAATTATGTATTTGTCTCAACTCCCAAGCCTAACAAAACTACAGATCAACCAATCTATACTATATACAAATGCATGTAGTTAGGCTCAAAAGTCTCCAAATTCCCAATCCTAAATTCTTATCATTTTAATTTTTGTTTTTTCCAAATTGAGAGCATGGGAAAGAGAAAAATTATTGGGTATTCTTATGGCACCCCGAGGAATTATTAGGTGGTTTTATCCTATATATTTTCACAATTGTAAATTAATTTTATTTGCATTTTCAACCAATTTATTTTGAAAAATATAATTAGCATTTGTGTCTATTCGATGCATGGAAATGAAAAAAATTGTGTACCGTATTTTATTATTTCATGCTTTGAATGAGTACAAATGCTAGTAGAATGGAAACGAATGTATATTTATTTGTTGACTATAATGCGAGTCATTGACCAAGGTGAATCAAATCACGCAAGGAAAAAAATTTACATGCTAGTGGATCAACGGCTCACATTAATATTTTGTGGCATGGACAATGATTTCTTCCATTTCCGCTCTCTTTCAAAATTACTACTCCAGTTTTTAAAGTCTAATTCCAATAATTATTTGATATATGCAAAATAATTTTTTTTTTTTTTTTTGAATCAGTCAATATTTCATTCAAGCCCGAAGGCGAAGATTACATCGCCAAAAAACAGGAGTGCACCAAACTACCTAATCCGGGATCCTAGGACACCCTGCAAAAGCAAATCAACACTAGGTGCCGATATGAGAATCCCGTCCGGGACAAGACAGAAAGATTTCAAAAGAAATCCCAGCACAAACCATTACACAACAAAGAGCAAATGTAATCTAGAACAACAAACAGAATACAAGTGTAAAGGGAGAAACAGCCTCATGGACAGACCAGGCCGGCCACCGGCCGACTGGCCGACTGAAACAAAGCAACCCTCCATCACACCCGATCTGATTGTTGACGGCCCAGAACGACCAAACCAGTGCTGGTACGAAGATCCCCAACACCCGTAACCCAGCTGCCGCTGTCTGAATCGCCGCATCACCACTGAACCAGCCGCCGACCGAAATCCTCAAAACCTAACTAAAATTATTTCGCCCACCACCCAAACCGCCGGACCTGGGGGAAACCCAGACCAGCACAGGCCGAATCTGGGGGGACCCAGATCGGAAACCACCCGGACTGAAACATCCGGTAAACAGAAAAGAAAACCGAAAGGGGGAAAACCCAACCCAACCGCACACCTTATTACCTCTCCGTCGACTCCGAGCAAGACAGAACAGAAGCCACCGTGAGGAACAACGGACTGTGAGCCACCACCACAAATGGGGGAGTCACGCCGGGCCAAGCAACGGATGAACCCCTAACTGTGCGCACGGAAAGCCAGTGGCGGGAGACCACGAGGCGAGGAGGGCAGGGAAAAACGAACAGGGAGGGGGGGAGGAGGCAGAGAGAGAGGCGGAGGGCCTCCCCCCCCCCCCCGGCGGCGGCTAGGGTTTCTGAGTTGAGAGAGAGTTTTTTAGAGAGAGAAAGAGAAAAGCTTTTTTGTAAGTTTGTAGAGACATATATGCAAAATAATTCATGTATTTGTACATGTCATGAATTTAATTTTGTTCACCCTTCTTAAAAGAGGTTAAACATTATCATCCTTTCTATTAGTCGACATGGTGTGGATCCAACCACAAAAATGATGTCATGTTTATCAAATTGTATTACAGTGGTGAGACCTACACCATTTCAACCAATAAATATAAGGTAACGCTCACCCTCTTTTAAAAAATGAACGATCCCTCATTTTTCCTACAGTGTGGACCTCCAATTTTTCGAACATATTTTGATGATATAAGCCATTCAACTTGCTTAAAATCTATTTTTAAGGATACCGGCGAGAAATCAGCTCAAAATATGACCGAAAAGTGTTTGATCCAAACAGTTTTTCATAAAGCTTGACAGGAATTGTTTTATGAAAAACTGTTTGGATCAAACATTTTTTGGTCATATTTTGAGTTGATTTTTTTCAAGTATCCTTAAAAACATGCTTTAAACAAGTTGAACAGTTTGGATAGTCAAAATATGACCTAAAAATGGGAGGTCCACATATAAGCAAAATAAGGGTGGTTCAAAGGACACAACATTAACCCAATGTTTTTACACAAAATGTAATCAGAGCCCCATGAAGAGACATTTAATTTGTTTAAAACATGTTTCTAAGTGTTTAAGGAAAAAAATAAACTCAATCGGATATCGGTAAGGTGTTGATCGATCAAAGTTCTTATCGATAACCGAATGAGTTATTTTTTTATGCGACTCCTCAAAAACATATTTTAAACAAGTTAAACAACTCTAATCATTTGCATAAAGCTCCAAATGAGTCCCACACAAGATTTGTTATATTTTGTGTCAAAAGTTGGGTCCCTTTAACCGATCCTAATATATAAATTATATATCTAGTTTGGTCCAATTTATTCAGATTGGAAAGTGATTGACAAACCCGACCAAATCAATTTTTTTATATGTGGCTAAAAATCGAACCCAACCAAACTAATTACCTCTAGAAACCAAACCACCGGGTTCGATTTTGGTCCGATTTACCATTTTTTTTCTTTCAACCCTAGTTTTTTCTATGAAATCCTCGTTAGGGAAAAAAAGCACAATTATTGACACTTGTATGAGCAGGAAAAGGACATTGCAGTAAGACGGATGGTGACTGTTGGTTTGTTTTCATGTCTTTGATTGAATTGGGACCATGCATGAACTGATAATTTCTTTTCATATAACTCCACATTTCTCGATCAGTACTTTATAAAACAGATTGCCAATTCAAATTTATACCATTGTCCCACACAAAAAAAAACAAAAAATCAAATATTTAGTGGAAAAAATAAACCCCCCCCCCCCCCCCCCTCTCTCTCTCTCTCTCTCTCTCTCTCTCTCTATATATATATATATATATATATATATATATATATATATATATATATATATATAGTCTCCTTCTCCTAAGGACTACCTCATTTTAATAAAATAAGGACCTCCCTTTCTCGATCAAATTTTGATGATCCGAGCTGTTCAATGTGTTCAGAACGTGATTTTAAGGGTACTTACGAGAAATCAGCAAAAAAAAAACCGGAAAAGGCTTCATCCGAGCAGTTTTTGTTATGTTTTTATCAAACGGTTCAAATAAAAACTGCTCAAATCAAGCCCTTCCAGGTCATTTTTTTTGCCGATTTCTCGGCGGTACCCTTAAAATCACGTTCTGAACACATTGAGCGGCTCGGATCATCGAAATTCGATCGAAAAATGGAAGAAATGGTGATAAGGACCTTCTTATTTGAAAGTAACTGTGTGTGTGTGTGTATATATATATATGAGTCTCCTTCTCCTAAGGACCATCTTAACTTAATAAAATAAGGACCTCCCTTTTCCAATAGAATTTCGATGATCCAAGCCGCTCAATGTGTTCAGAATATGATTTTAAGGGTATCCGGGAGAAATCAGCAAAAAAAAAATGACCAGAAAGGCTTCATCCGAGCAGTTTTTGTTTGTTTTTTATCGAACGATTCAAATAAAAACTGCTCGGATGAAGCCCTTCCCGCTCATTTTTTTTGTTGATTTCTCGTGGATACTCATAAAATCATGTTCTGAACACATTGAGCGGCTCGGATCAACGAAATTCGAACGGAAAATGAGAGGAATGGAGAGGTCCTTATTTTAGTTCCTTACTTGAAAATGACTATATATATATACATACATACATATACAGTTTCAATCAGGTAAGGGCGCCCTTACATTGTTAAGGTAAGGATCTCCTATTTTCTGATCGAATTTCGATGATCCGAGCCGCTCAATATCTTCAGAACGTGATTTTAACGGTACACGCAAAAAATCGGCAAAAAAAAATGATCAGAAAGGGTTTGATCCAAGCAGTTTGTGTTTATTTTTTATCGAACGGTTCAAATAAAAACTGCTCGAATGATGCCCTTCCTGGTCTTTTTTTTTGCTGATTTCTCGCGAGTACCCTTAAAATCACATTCTGAACACATTGAGCGGCTCGAATCATCGAAATTTGGTTGGAAAAGGGAAGAAAGGGGAAGCCCTTACCGTAATACCGTAAGGGCGCCCTTATTAGAAGTGGACTCATATCTATATAATATGGAAGAGCGGTACATATTTTTCACCGTTGGATTGGTACATAAATTTCAACCGTTGGATGAGAAATCCTTGGAAATTAGTCGCTAATTTAAATGCCTTTCTTTTATTAGTCACTAATTTCAATCAATTTAAATATCCTAATCTCCCAGTTTATTTAAATAGCTACACATTTATATATTGATAGATTCCCATTAATATCCTAATCAATCAGAATGAATGATCTGGTCAAACTATAAAGTAGTAATCTTACTTAAGGAAATCAATTACTATAAATCATAACCCTTTATTCATTTCCATTCTAATACCCCGGCAATAAACAGTTTTCCAGTTATTCATTTCCTATACGGCAATGCAAAGTGGGCAAGGCAAAGTTGAAAATGGCAACAATTGCTATTCTATTCCTAAACCATAAATTGGAAACATTAAAAACGGCACCAATTGCAAACCATAAATTGGCACTTTTTAATTTATGGTAAGAAGGCAAATCAAAGTGCCAATCAAAGGCAATTCAAAATTTAGGCAATAATTGCTATTCTGTTTCTAAACCAATATACGGATTTGTATTATAGATTGTTTTGTATTTCATTGTTTTACTCTCTCCCTCTCTCCTCCCCCATCCCCTCACTCGGCTTCCGAAACAGCAAAACAAGAATTGAGGTGCGTGTATTTTATTGTTTTCTTTCGGTTTACCCTGAACACACAGTTCTATGTTGCTTCCCTTTTTTCCAGTTTTTTTTTTTTTTTGGAATAGATTTTTTTTGACTACAATTATACAGTTTTGTATTTCATTCCTTTATTTCAAGTTCTTAGTTTCATATTGAGCACATATACGATTATGCATCTCCATTGCCGATCCCATTGCGAGGCTAAGGAAAAGCCATTTTCGACTACAATTATACAGTTTTGTATTTCATTCCTTTATTTCCAGTTCTTAGTTTCATATTGAGCACATATACGATTATGCATCTCCATTGCCAATCCCATTGCGAGGCTAAGGAAAAGCCATTTTCGACTACAATTATTCATTTGAACCGTCGGTTAGTTTGGTTTAGAAGAAGTAGATTCTTTTTTTGTATTTCACGATTTTTTTTTTTTTTGGGATCAAATTTTAGGAGGAGGACACTGAGTGTAGTACTTGGTTTCATATTGAGCATATATACGATTATGCATCTCCATTGCCGATCTCATTGAAAGGCCAAGGAAAAGCCATTTTCGACTACAATTATTCATTTGAACCATCCGTTAGTTTGGTTTAGAAGAAATAGATTCTTTTTTTGTATTTCACGATTTTTTTGGATCAGATTTTACGAGGACACTAAGTGTATTTCATTGTTTCCCTTTTTCACGATTATGTATCTACAATTATATAGATATTGAGCAAATATACAGTTTTGTATACATTCTTTTTTTTCAGTTCTTTCTTGGGATCGGAAAAGTCATCTCATTCCTTGCTGATTGGTTGAGCGGTAAATATTTTAGGCACAAATTGGGAAAGAGCTATCAAAAGGAACACTTGCGCAAATTGGTAGTGGTATATATTTTTCACCGTTGGATTGGTACATATTTTTCAACC
The DNA here is from genome assembly GCA_019656835.1 of Rhododendron ovatum. NCBI lineage: Eukaryota > Viridiplantae > Streptophyta > Magnoliopsida > Ericales > Ericaceae > Rhododendron > Rhododendron ovatum. The sequence goes on along the minus strand of CM033794.1, from coordinate 23,767,752 downwards.
GTTGGATTGAAAATACATGCCTTTGAATCCTTTTACATGACTTTGAATCAATCATGCCTAATATTCCGGAAATTAGATACGAAAATTTTCCGTAAATTTGAGAGTAATTATGGTAATATCTATAATTAATTAAGCTATCAATCATAATCTCTACGAAAATTTTCCGTCAATTTGAGAGTAATTATGGTAATATTAAACCCTTTCTTTTTTGCTATAATTAGCCACTCTTCACTAATATTCCAGAAATTTGCTAATAATGTGCTAATGATCAAATTTTAGGAGGAGGACCCTGAGTGTAGTTCTTGGTTTCATATTGAGCATATATACGATTATGCATCTCCATTGCCGATCTCATTGCGAGGCCAAGGAAAAGCCATTTTCGACTACAATTATTCATTTGAACCATCCGTTAGTTTGGTTTAGAAGAAATAGATTCTTTTTTGGTATTTCACGATTTTTTTGGATCAGATTTTACGAGGACACTAAATGTATTTCATTGTTTCCCTTTTTCATGATTATGCATCTACAATTATTCACATACTGAGCAAATATACAGTTTTGTATACATTCTTTTTTTTCAGTTCTTTCTTGGGATCGGAAAAGTCATCTCATTCCTTGCTGATTGGTCGAGCAAATCATTGACTTGAATTGCATCATTTTTGAATTCTCCCGAGACCATTATTGAATTGAATTGCAGTAATAATCATTGACTCTCACTCTTTCTTTCCCTTGAGTTTTTTTTCTCTCTTAGTATGGTTTCAGTGACTGAACGAGTAGAGACGAATGAAATTGGAAAACTGTGATTTTTAGTCTGCTTACATTGAAATATATGTTATTTGAAAAAATTGCGATTTTTTTAGAAGAAGAAATAAATGTGCCTCACATGTCCAAAAAAGTTCATTTGCATAAGAATGCTCACGAAGCAAATGAAAAGCAAATTTTTGAAATTGACACACCCAATGGTATGCATTTATAGTAATAGACTTCCAATGACCAAAAGAGTTGATATTCCTGTGACTAAAAGAGTTGCATTGCACAGGTGTAGAAGAAGTTGATATTCCAGTGAAAAAGAATCAAGACGTATGAGGATGCTCAAGTAGCGGTTGACAAGGCGTTAGTTTCCAGTCAGGTTGGCATATGCAATGACAATTAATAAATTGCAAGGAATATCTGTAAAATTTGTTGGGGTTGACTTGCGCATACCAGTCTTTAGTCATGGACAATTATATGTAGCGCTATCTAGATGCACACATCTGATGATTGTACAAGTGTCATTCTTTCCAGTGATGCATCCAATTCGAAGACGAACATTGTGTATACTGAGGCTTTGTTACAATAAAGATAAAACTATTTTATTTATCCACACATATCGTGATCTTATTTATCCAGGCATTTTTGGTGTTATGTAGGAGTGGAATGAAAAGAGAAAATACAACAAGACTACTTTGACGGGGATATCATAATAAGGTAAATTTAGTCGCCGTTTCACTTCTCAAGTGCAGGATACGATAAAGGTCGTCGACCATGATTGATAAGAGTATTTAATGTTTTCATTTTACAAGTCTCATCAAGGCAGAGATTTTCATTAATGTGTATCATTTTTTAGTTTCATCGGTGTTTTGGATAGTATTTTTTGATTTGATCAAGTTTTAAGCATTCAAGTTTGTTATATGCGTTTTAGATGGTTCAATATTTAATTGCGTGCGCTGAATGTTCAATCCGTGCCTTCAGGCACGGGCATGCGCTAGTATATATATATGAAGATGACTTAAAAATAAGGTAAATGAAAAATAAATTCTCAATTTTTTTTTGCAACTTATTAAAGATCTCAATGCGATCTATTAAACAAAATCTATATTAATAGGAAAATTATTTGCATAAATACATAATTTTTGAGTTTGAAATTGTCTTTTTAATAATTAAGTACTTATTTCCCTTTTGTGGAACATATCTTATTATGAGTCAAAAAATAAATTTTTATTCATGTTCTGAAATGAGGCCTAACACGAGTGGTTGGTTTTCGTTTCAAAGCTCCGGTGGTTTGCATTCATTTCCAACTCACACCCCACATTGCTTACACTGTGTAAACTGTAAAGGCCATATGGCCTAGCCCAGAAGAGAAGAGCATAGGGTGCAACACAGGTTGTACCAGCTAGGGTAAGGGACCCAATTTCAAACCCAGCTTAAGTTAAGATGTTCCTTGACACCCTCATACTAATATTTTTGAAAATGTACCGACCGGTACCGCAGGGAAATCGTAGGGACGGCCGCTCCGGGCCGTCTCCGGTCACCGGACGGTCGATCCGAATAGTCCAAAAATTAAAAAAAAAAAAAAAAAACGAGGGGGCCTCGCGCGAGATTCAATGGCATCCGACGCGTGTAGGGTACTCGATCCAAACACTAAAATGGAGTGTTTGGATCGAGTACCCTACACGCATCGGATGCCATTGAATCTCACGTGAGGCCCCCTCATTTTTTTTTTAAAGAATTTTTAGACGGTTCGGATCGGCCATCTAGTGGCCAGAGACGACCCGACGCGGCTGTCCCTACGATTTTCCTACGGTACCACTCAGTACCTGTAGCAATACTCTAATATTTTAGTCAAACATGCATTGGTTTTATCAATAAATGATCTTAACCCTAGAAGTTAAAACAAAGCTTTTCAATATCCAATCAAGAGACCCTTTCTCCGCAAAAGTTAAAAACTGTGTGTCAACTGCATATCAATAATGCAGCGCAGTTTATAGGAGCCTTCTTATTTGAAAGGAAGATTTACAAGAAACAGGCAAAAAAAAAAAAAAAAATGCGTTTTGGCCTATTTCAGGTTTTATAAAAATTTAGAAAAATATCCATAAATTGGGGCCCTATAAAAAATCAGTTCCAACGGACATCAGTAAGTATTACTTTTGGATTCATAGGGACGAACTAAGCAGTTTCGCTCTATGAATCCAATAATACTTATCGATGTCCGTTGGAGCTGATTTTTTATAAGGCTCCATAAAATAATATTCAAAAATTTATAGATATTTTTCTAGATTTTTGTGGGATTTAGAATAGGCCCAAACGCGTTTTTCGTTGCGTGATTTCTTACAAATCTTTCTTACGATTAGAATTTTCGTCTAGTGCTTTAAGTTGAGTTGAGAACATGACAGAAGAAGGATATATTTTATAGTAAATTTAGCGGTGACGAAAATATATTTAACATTTTTGTATGCACAACGTTACACATATAATAAAGATATTTATTATAATTGAATACATATCGAATCTAGTTTATTTTATTTTGTCGAACTCAAGGGTTTGCTTAAAAACCACCCCCAACCGCCCCCCCCCCCCCCCCCCCCAACCAAACCTTCCTACAACCACCAAAATATATAAAGATTGACGTTTTGCAATGAAGATATACTCTTAACATCGTATGTAGAACTCACAATTATCATATGTAAAGGATTCATACTCTCTCCATCATGTAAGTTTATACCACTTACAATTTTACTTTTCGATGTGCCGTAATATATATCCACTTTGACAAGTCATGAACAAATTGGGCAGCATACATCTATCCCGTTCTCTATTAAATATTTTGTGCCCGTAAATTGCTCCTAATGGGTATTTGTTGACACTTTATTTTCACATTCTATTGTATTTAAGCTATTTTTACTATATATATATATATGAAAACAAGCATTTCCAGGTTATATTTTTTTGGTAATTTCTCGCGGACACCCTTAAAATAACATTTTGCATATATTGAACGGTTCGGATCATAAAAATTTGATCGGAAACTATGAGATTGAGATTTGGAGTGTTTTTTTAGGTATTTTTTTGGGTGTCCCTTAAACCGCCCCGAATCTTAATCTTATAATTTCTCATCAAATTTTGATAATCTGAGCCGCTTAATGTGTTCAGAATATGATTTTAAGGGTGCCCATGCGAAATTGGCAAAAAAAATAACTGAGAAAGACTTGATTTGAGTAATTTTTTATTGAACTGTCCAATAAAGTTCAATAAAAAACTATTCGGATGAATCCCTTTTCGGTCATTTTTTTAACTAATTTCTTGCGAGTACCCTTAACATCACGTTTTAATTACATTGAGCGGCTCGAATCATTAAAATTCTATCGGGAACTTTGGGGGGTTTCTTTAGGGGTCCCTGGAACTGCTCCTCTATATATATATATCGGGCAGTTTCGGGGACAAATAATTAGACACCTAAAAAAACACCTCATAATTTATACACTCCCTTTTTTTATTATGACCTCATTTTCTTGTCTTTTAGTAAAAAAAAATACAAACAAAAGTTTCACTAAAAGATAATAAATGAAGTGTCATAATAAAAATTATGGAGTGTTCACTAAAATTTCTTGTCTTTTAGTTATCATGCTTGTTTACTTATTTCGAGACACAATTCTAAGCAAAATTAATTACACTGCTTATAAAATCTATAAAACAAAAAAACAAAGGGGGAATTGCATTTCAGTGGAGAGTGGGGCAAAAAATGCCCAACTCATGGACCATATTTTTGAAATTGCTCAATCATGGAAAGGAAAACAATAATTCCCAAGACATGGAATTGAAGACAAAAATACCCCTCCCTTCTGTCATGAATCAGGGGCAATTTAGGTTCATACACGGGGCAATTTAAATTCATACACAGGGCAACTTAGGTTCATACACAAGGCAACTTAGAGGGCAACTTAGGTTCCTACATTGGACAATTTAGATTTATACACGGGGCAACTTAGAAGGCAACTTAAATTCATACATGGGGCAATTTAGATTCATACACGGGGCAACTTAGAGGATAATTTAGGTTCATACATAGGGCAACTTAGAGGGCAACTTAAGTTCATACATAGGGCAATTTAAATTCATACGTGGGGCAACTTAAAGGGCAACTTAAGCTTATACACAAGGCAACTTAGATTCATACATAGGACAATTTAGATTCATACACGAGGCAACTTAGAGGATAACTTAGGTTCATACACGGGGCAACTTAGAGAGCAATTTAGGTTCATACATGAGGCAACTTAGATTTATACATTGGGCAATTTAGATTCATACACAGGGCAACTTAGAGGACAACTTAGGCTCATACACGGGGCAACTTAGATTCATACATGGGACAACTTAAATTAACACACCTTAATACCTTGATACAAGGTGCATCTTATTTTCATAACATCTTTGCACCGGCTCAAACAGATTGAAAATTGAAACACTTATTTTTCAACTATATTTTTTAATATGTATATAGGAAAAAAAGGAGAAAAAAAAAACAGTCAAATTCATTAGAGGCAATACTTACACCTCATGCTTAGAGTGTTGATTCGTGTGACAAAAATGTTATTTCTGGAGGCTATAAAAGGAGGACTTTGTGTTTCAACTATATTTTTTAACTAAAAAATTGAAATACATAATTTTTAACTATATTTTTAATATATAAATGGTATAAAAAAATATTTCAAATTTCAATCCGTTTGAACCGGTACAAAGATATTATTTTTCTGACCATTTCATCCTAAATGGTTGTATTAAATTTTTAGCTCTAAGACCTTTCAACGAACACCTTAAGATTCCTTATTTAGTTTTAGAGTTCTCTTAGGGTGCACACTGAAAGGCCTTAGAGTGAAAAATTTATTACGACCATTTATGATGAAATAATAAAAAAATAATATCTTTGCACCAGTTCAAACAGATTGAAAATTGAAATACTTATTTTTTAAACTATATTTTTAATCTGTAAAAGACAAAAAAGGAAAAAAAAAAGTCGGATAGAAAGAGATAGAAAGAGAGAAAAGGAAATAAAGAGAAAAAAATGAAAAAAGAAGAAGATTCAAACTGGAAATAAAGAAAAGGAAATAAAGAGAAAAAAAAAAAAGAAAAAAAAACCAATCAAACTGGAAAGAGGGGGGGTGGGGGTTAAATGTGGAAACGGGGTTGTGGGGTCGGGGTGGGGCATCAGGGAAAAAAACACAAAGTAAGAACTTAATTTTTAGGGTTTCAAATATGTATGGGTATCTTAGTCCTTTTACATAGCATTTTCCATACATTGAAAATTACTTTTCTCCTTTTCATATTTAGATGAATTTTTAAAAAAGTGATCCATGAGTTGAACATTTTTTGCCCCTCTCTCCACTGAAATGTAATTCTCCCAAAAACAAATACGGAGTAATAGATGAGAAAACTACAGACAATCACCTCTAGAAAGTTAACACAAAGAGGAGGTTTAAATAGTGAAGATGTACTATAAAGTGTACTTTAAACTGTGAAACTTTTTCTGTCAAGGATAACGACCATCTTGTCGTTCATCTACCAAAAATCAATGATTTATGTCTTAATTTGTTAATGTTTAGTCCACAAAGGAATATCAACGTACTAGCTACCATATAAAAATAAGCTGTCTAGTTATAAAATATGCCAAGACATCACGGGGATCATGGAGCCTTAATAGTATGTAGTAGGTCGAACTCAGATGTTCCAGATATACGTTTAAGAAGATTTGGCCAATGTTGGCATCAAAAGAGGTAGCCGTACTAAATCCCAGGTTCGGCTCGTACTGAGGCATATCATCGAACCATGATTCATTTATCCGACGGCCAGTTCAAGGAGAACGCCCTCAGGCTCAGCCACCTTCAGAATAGATAACTCATTCAGTTCTACCTGTGAATCGCTTATCCTCAAGCTTGCCTGTGTGTGAGGCTCGGCCAACCGTGATGTCACGTTCCTCCCCTCGCACTGAAACGGTTACGCCGAAAGATGATGATCAGCGCACATGGGGATACCAACTCATACCAAAACGGTTATCAGATCTTATCGATGACATCGCAATTACGTCAGTTGACCTGTGCAAGGCACATGATCGTACTTGAAGAGTAAGACAAGCGGACTCTATAAATATCAAAGTATAGCAACCCTAAAGAGGTACACACCACTCGATCTCTAAAGCCCTAATCTCTTGCTTTGTCCTCTGCACATTCTCATCCTCTCGCCGGAGGGCCTTGCCAGGCAATCCCGGCCAGATCTTAGTTGTGCGTTTATTGTGCAGGTTAGGGCAAGACGGTTAGGAAGTTCTCAAACCAATTAAAGAGGAGCTCTAACCAAGGATCAGCGGGCCACACAATTGGTGAACCCGACTTGAAGCACTTCTGATTCAAGCGGCTTGAATTCCCTTCAAACCACCTTCCTCTACCAAAAAAAAAAAAAAAACCCCCACAAATTCAACCAACATGGGCGAAAATCTGATGGACGTTATCATTTCGGGGGCCAAAGACACTAGTGGAAATGTAATCCTGCCACCACCCCTGGAGAAGCACATGTCCATCTTAATACCTGCCAGCTTTGGGCTATCTCCGTCTACAGACGACGTAATGGCGGCCTACATCCGCTTGTTGCAGCGTTACGACGACAAGAGAGACAACGAACTAGTGGCTCTAAGAGCAGAGTTGGCTCAAATGAAGCAGCACATGCAGGAAGTCGCACCTGCCACATCCAAATCTGCTGGTGACAGGAGGCAGCGCAGGCAAACACCACCTCCACCACCTTCTCCACCACCGCAGAAGCAACCTCATGAATTGGGCTACTGCTGCTCCATTAAGGACCGCCTTGGCTTCATACCAGAGAAGGGTGACGCAAGAGAGCTAATCCTTTACAAACAGCCAATAACCTTCGGAACGCATTGCTCAAGGAGCCACCAGGAGAGGAGCAGGTCTAGGGACACCACCGGGTCCTTCACAAGCACATACTCTGTCGGACGCACTGAATTTTCTCGCACCACCGTCTCCCACTATAGCCGAGGCTCCCTGGAGACTAGGCAACATGTTTCCGAGTGTTTAGGCAAAATTCCACCAGATAACTTGGCAAATGAGAAGCAGGTTCGACAGAATGGAAAAGGCGTACGCATTGAAGGGCAAGCCGACAATCCCAAGAACCATCATGAATGCGAGAAATCAATTGACGGACCATGCTAAACAGAGACCGATTTAAGGGACAAACTCCATCCTCGAGAAAAATCTTCAAATAAAGACAGAGATCACAAGTGTTCAAGGACCGATGGGCACGGCAAACCACCACGTCCAGAGTTTGAATGATAGTTGAAGGACCTCGGCATCTCGCCCTTTGCTCCCCATATAATTAACGCAACGGCCGAACCCAACTTCCACTTGCCAAAGTTCACCAAGTTCGACCCAGCCACTTGCGAAGCCTACACCAACCTAATTCACTTCCGACAAACCATTGAACTGTGCACCACAAAGGACAAAATCAAGTGTAAAGCATTCCCATCAAGCCTCGACTCCCTCGGACTCTAGTGGTTCAACAAATTGCCCGCTGGATCCATTCGGAACCTTGCCAACCTTGAACGAGCATTCAATACACGCTTCATCACTAGCAATAGGACTGCAAAGGAGCTTGAATCATTGTCACAAATGAGGAAGCTCCTGACGGTAACACTAAGGAAGTACTCCGGATGTTATTGGCAACTTTTCAACGAGATCCCTGGGATTGATGAATATTGGGCAACATGTTCGTTTAAGAACGGCTTGGAATTTGGCAGCAAGATTTTAGACAAACTAGCAATCCATCCTCCACACGGCATGGGTGAACTAATGTGAATCGTAGAACGATTTTGCGCCCTTGAAGAACTCTATGTTGACTGAGCAGCTTAGGGGATTCCTAACCCAATAGCTCAACTGCCGACGGTCACACCACAGCTGCCGGGGCTGATCCCCACCCCCCAACCCCAACCAAAGAAGCACGTCCACAACATCAAGGAAGGAAAGAAGCGTCCTCCAAAGGAACACGATTATGTAGCTGGATCAACATTCTTCAAAGAACCAATTTGGTCTTTCCTCAAAGACATCATGAGACAACCATGGTTTGAATGGGCGACGGGTAAGCTTGGCACAGATACAGGGTAGCCAGATCAAAGCCCAAGGAATAAGTGCTCTTATCACAATGAGCTTGGCTATTATACAACTGTCTGTGCCCCTTACAAAGAACTCTTGGAACGGTTGGCGTCCCAAGGGCACCTTGACCAATATATTGACCGAACAAAAACACCCGCCCGCCAACCCATCATTAACCCAAACCCTAACGATCCACATCCGACGATACATGTCATTCATGGCCCAGTGAACAAAGATTCTAAGACCAACCTTCAGGTTGATCTCGAGTGTGCCTCTACCTCCAAGCAGATACTTTCGGTTGGACGTGGATCAAAATGCCCACAGCCGAAAGAAGTGCCAAAATGGACAATCACTTTCACCTAGCATGACCTCCAAATGGTTCAAACCCCTCACTCCGACACCCTCGTCGTCACCGTCCAAACCCCTCACTCCGACGCCCTCGTCATCACCGTCCAAATTGGAGTTCACGATGTTAACAGAGTTCTTATCGATCAAGGAAGTTCAGCGGAAGTCATGTACTATGACCTCTTTAAAAAGCTAGACCTACCAGAGTCGGCATTGCAGACAGCTGAAGTTCCCCTCATAGGCTTTAATGGAGCACCTGTCTGGCTGCATCTTCCTTCCTATCGTCATTGGTTCGAAGATGTTGAGCATCGAATTCATTATTGTCAATGCCCTGAGCCCATACAATGCCATACTCGGCCGAACCTGGCTTCATAGCATGCAAGCCATCGCTTCAACTTACCATCAGGTCGTCCACTTCATTGGTGCACAATGCTAGCAAGAGGACCTACTGGGCGACCAAGTCACTTCCAAAAAATGCTATGCCTCAGCCATTCACAATTCAACCAAAGCTAAGCAAGTCCAATGGGTTGAAGTACCAGACTTAGCCGTCATTGAGGATGTTGGCAAGAAGGCCGAAGACAAAGCAATCGAAGACCTCATAACAGCACCAATCAATGAGGATGGCTCCTGCTTCTTTTTACTCGGCTCTTCCCTCAGTGATGCCGAACGAGAAGAGTTGGTTCAATTCCTTAAGGATAACATTGAAGTCTTTGCCTGGAAGCCGTACGAGATGCCTGGCATAGACTCAAAATTCATTCGACATTCCCTCAATGTCTTAAGATCAGTAATCCATAAGCCTCGACGTTCGGCAAGCATCCATGCGAAGCAGTGAATGAAGAAGTCGACAAGCTCTTTGAAGCAGGAGCTATCAAAGAAGTACAATACCCAAAATGGCTAGCAAATTCAGTGGTGGTGAAGAAGAAAAATGGGAAATGGAGAGTTTGTGTCGACTACACCAATCTTAATGATGCTTGCCCAAAGGATTTTCTCCCATTACCCAAGATCGATCAGCTGGTAGACTGCACGGCTGGCCATGCTTGGCTAAGCTTTATGGAAGCCTACAGAGGCAACCACCAAATAGCCATGGACCTAGATGACATGGAGAAGACAACATTCATAACCCCTTAAGGCCTTTATTGCTAACTCGTTATGCTATTCGGCCTCAAGAACGCTGGGGCCACCTTCCAAAGGATGATCTATCTGCTGTTTGGTCTACTCATTAGGGAAATTATAGAAGCTTATATAGATGACATAGTCGTGAAAAGTCTCAAGGCCAAGAATCACTTAGCCCACCTAGCTGAAGTCTTTGCAATATTAAAGAAATTCAAGCTACGACTTAACGCTGAAAAGTGTGCCTTTGGTGTTGGCTCTGGGAAATTTCTGGGATGCTTGGTCACACGGAGAGGCATTGAAGCCAACCCAAACCAAGTATCTGCCATATAATAGTTGAGGGCACCATCTGTAACGCCCCTGAATTTTGGTCAATACAAATTTCGTTAAATATTTGAATTTTATTTTTACTTTTTATATTCCTTTTATATTTTTGATATTTCATGATAATTAGATTTTCATCCCTAAATTTTAATCATTGGCTAAGTAGTTTCCCGAGCACATAGAACTAGATTCTAAACCGATTAGTTAGAAACCAACTACCTAGTTCCTTGGATCCTTTACCCATTGGGTAGTAACCATTAGGGAAGTTAGTGACCCTTGGGTAATAGAGTCTTATGACCAATAAAGTACCGATATGACTAGGAAATCTTCCAATAAATTTGATTTGACTAGCATAATAAAGGAATCTTGTACCTTGTTTCCTAGAAGCCAACTTTGTCACTACAAACTTTCTCATCAAACTTACTTTATTCTTTATCCATTGGTCCATAATGTTAGGGTAACTTTTGTCCATTTGTTAATAACCTTTTCATTATTATATTTTGTTTAAAGTACATATAGGACATGTAGTCTTTTAAGAAATCTTATTTTAAATATAAAAGTATTTGTACTTCTTTTATCCATTGGTCTTTACCCGCTAGTAAAATTATTACCCATTGGTTAATACCATTAGTCATTCTTTAATTGACTTGTACTTGAAAGACTAGAAGATTTAACTTGTACCTTGAGATTCTTTTGTACTTTAATATTATAGTTTAATAAAAACATGTGCTTATTTGATTTCTTTAATGAGGGAATCTTGTACTTGCAATCTAGAAAGATTCATATAGTACTTAATTGTAGTTGTACTTGGTTATATACATATATATATGTGTGTGTGTGTGTGTGTGTATGTGTATACTAGCATGAGAGAGAGAGAGAGAGCCATGGGAGAGAGAGAGAGAGAGAGGGAGGCCGGTTGGGAGAGGAAAGAGAAAGTGAGGTGTGTGCTAGTGTGTAGTACACTCCAAGCTACTTAATAGCCCTAAGCCTATTTGCCTAATGACAACCTATTTATGGGCCATTATGACACAATCCTAGCCTTTGTTAGCCTAAGACTTGACTACAAGCTAGACCTAGGTTGTAATTACCTAGATTCACCTAAAAAGCCTAAGATCTTACTTGATTCTATAGCCTTACACCTAAGATATGATTGGATAAGGCAAGGCATGACATGTGATGTGATTTGACAACTTAATGGAGCAATCCATGGAGGATTTGGAGAGAGAGAGGGCCGGCCATGAGAGGGGAGGGAGAGCCCAAGATTTTGGCTATAAATAGCACCCCATGTTTCTCATTCAACTCACACCTTCACCTAGCAACTTCTCTCTCTAGAAAATCCTAGTGTTCTAGTTTGTTCTTACTTTGTTCTTGAGTGTTCTTGAGTTCTTCAAGAAACTCATCCAAAGCCACCACTAAACTGCCACCCGACCACCCTTCGATCCAAAAATTTTAAGTAGTTTAGTCAAGATCAAATTTCAAGAGAAACCTTCTCTTTCGAAGCTACCGGAAGCCTACCGTAGGAAGTTACTCCGCCCAATCCCCGACGTACCTTCTGTAAGACGTTACTACTGCCAAGAAGTAAGGTAGGATCTCTTTATCTTCCATCCCAAGTAGGGAGTAGGTTATCTTTATTTACTTTCCATCTCAAGTATAACGAATGTTGTTTTGATCTCCAAGAAAGAACGGTTTTTCGAAAGTTAAAACTTTACTATTTGCATCGAAGTATTCGTATTTTGATATTTTGAGGAATTTGAAATGGTATACATGAATTGATTGTATTACTTGTGGTATATTATGAAGTTGGATGATCTTGTTAGATTACAATGAATGATTCATGCTTACTTTTGTCCTACCGCGGAGTCTTTGCATGGAATCGAGACACGAGAACCGAGACAGTAGAAACATGGCACCTAGGGTGTGGTTAATGAAAGGAAATGTATTCCGAGGAAGGAAATATTTTTGAAACTACATTATGACCGGTTTTGGTGCATAATGTAAGTTGTGTGTGTGTATGCCAATGGGAACCCGGCGCGGCGGAACCATTGTGAGGATACTCGGGAGACCGGCGTGGTGGAACCGAGGTTGGGTGTGGCTTGGTTATCCGCAGTACGGAGCCAATGCAATTGTGTGCCAATGGGAACCCGGTGCGGCGGAACCATTGTGAGGATACTTGGAAACCCGGAACGGCGGAACCGAGGTTGGGTGAGTTAAACAAATGATTTTGAAAGGTTGATTTGTATGTGGAAATGTTGACACGGTCTACGATGAGTCGCGTAGGAGAAACACGAAAATCTTGGACACCAACGATAGATGATTAACGAATGTGGATGTGTGATTATTAGTGTTGTTGTAAATGATTTACTGTCGTAAGGTTGGTGGGTAAGGATTTCCTATTGAGCGTTGTAGCTCACGGTGTTACCTTTTGGTGACCCTGACATATTATATGGGTGGCGATGCCGGTATAATGTGTCAGACCTCATAGATGAATAGGGTAAGATGTACACCTTGGAAGCCTTCGATGCCGAGGAGCCAGCAGAATGGAGGAGCAAGCGGAGCAGTAGTTAGGAGCCCTAGTTCCTCCCTTGATTGAATAAATGTACCCTTTGATGTATTTATGATGTAATAATGAGCCAGACTCTCTTTATTATGTAATAAATACCTCATTAACGTACCCAAAATTCGGGGCATTACACCATCAACCCCTTGGGAGATACAAAAGCTGACTGGGATGGCTTCAGCTCTTAATAGGTTCATTAGTCGCTCTTCGGACAAATGCCATGTTTTCTTTCAAACTTTGAAGAAACAGAGCCGACGGAGCTTCAAGTGGACTGAAGAATGTGATACCACCCTCACCGAGCTAAAGACGTACCTAGGCTCGGCCCCACTCCTTGTAAAACCAAGACCATTTGAAGATCTCTTTCTTTACCTTGCAATCTCTCCACATGCCGTCAGCTCGGCATTGGTCCGACGCGAAGGTTTGGAAGATCAGCCAATTTACTTCACTAGCCGCACACTCTTGCCAGCACAAACAAGATACTTGCCCTTGGAGAAACTTCTTCTTACCTTAGTCACAATAGCTCGGAAGCTCCTTCCTTACTTCCAAGAGCATTCAATCACAATCCTAACTGAGTTCCCACTCAAGAACATCCTCTGCAAGGCTGATCTTTCAAGCCGAGTATCATAATGGGTCATTGAATTGGCTAATTTCGACATTCATTTTGAGCCTCGAACAACAATTAAGGCTCAAGTGCTTGCAGACTTCATTGCAGAATTCACTCTTGAAAGTCCCGACGAAGAATCATTTGTTCAGCCAGATTACGGTATGTTGGAGCAAGACGAGGTTTGGAAGACATGGAACCTTTTCTGCGGTGACGTTTGGAAACTTCATGTTGATGGAGCATCAAACAACAATGACGTTGGTGTAGGAGTCATCCTCGCAACCCTTGTGGAGTCCTTCATGAAAGCACAATCACAATAAACTTTCCGGTCACAAACAATGAGGCCGAGTATGAGGCTCTGCTTGCGGGCCTCCGAACCGTTGCACGTCTGCACGTTGAGGATTTGCACATTTTTTGTGATTCACAACTCATTATAAACCAAGTGACAGGGGATTATGAGGCTCGGGATCCAAGGATGTTGAAGTATCAAGCGACAGCTCTTGAGTTAATCTGACAATTTAAGGGATTCCACATCGAGCAGATCAACAGTGAGCACAATGCACATGCCGACGCTCTTGCTAGCCTAGCCTCGGCCAGTAAAGCTTCTGAATATAGAACCATCAACCTCGGTTGTAGACACCTCCCAAACAGGGCATCGCCATACAGATTGATCACGCTTGTTCGATTCCACTTCATAAACCAAGATCGAGGATATTCCCATGGCTAGGAACATCGCTACACGATAACAGTTATCATCAAAATAGAGTCGCCACCTAGTTTATTAAAACTAGAAAAAATATATAGAGATTCCGGGTATGGGAGCGAAGAGTACAATAAGGGGAAGATATTAGGCACCTCTCGTTGCCCAATTGTGAGACTGACCCATAATAATTCGACATACAATGTATATTTGCTTTATTTAATTCTAACACATAATCTGGTTTTTAACCTTTGACAGTTGATAAGGTGAGCTAGTACGATATTTAAAAGCTCGCATGCATCAGAATAAGCAGAAAACAAATATGTCCAAGCAAATAAATCCCTTGGCCAGTGAATTGATGTCAAGGCCGAGGAATCACACTGGATCGATATATCGGCCAAAGGATTGATTCCCCAGCCGATGTTCTTCCTCACACCAGAACAAAGAGTTAATCATAAATTAAAATACTATGATTAAAGTACAAAAATAGAAGATGAATCAAACCATAGGCCCCTGGGCCTTACCACCTTGATCCCTTAGTGCTTGATTGCTTCGGATTGAGGGTGATTGACTTATCTTCTTCTCGAAACCCTAGGATTAGGGTTTGTACTTCGGGATTTGATCGCTTGGGATGCAGCTGCTCACAAAGGTTTAGGGCTTTTGTAGAGAGGATATGAAAGATAATTTCTACAGAGCTTGGAGCTATGAGATGGAGGAATTGAATCTTAATTTCAGAACCCTAAGGCCTCTTTATATAGGCAATTGGTGACTCACTCCGGCCAATCAAATGACATGAATCAATAAGGTAGTTTAGGGTAACAAGATCTCTGATTGAATCTACTTTCGTAGCCCTAAAGAATCTAAAAAAGGCTGCCAGGGTTTTGGTGCGTCGATCAAACGACTGATAGAACATTCCAGAATTCTGGAAAAAGACAATCTGGCGGCCGAGGAATGGATCTGGTGGCTGAAGAATGGATCTGGCGGCCGAGGAATCAATCTTACGGTTGATAGATGTATTTTCCTAGGATGTTGTATTTAGGGGTGTGCAAAAAACCCGTGACCCGACCCGACCCGACTCGAAAGTCTCGAGCGGGGCCGAACATGTGGTTCGGTCGGGTATGGGTTCATTTTTTGTAAAAAATTAGTTTTCAGTTCGCGGCTTGGGGTGCTGTTTTTCTTACCCGACCTGGCCAATTCATATAGATTTCTTTGGTTTTGGTTGGACCCGACCTGACCAAAAAAATTAGGCACGCGGACGATTATTCTCAGTTGTTTGGTTTGGGTTCGGGGCCAAAAAAATTGATACCTGACATGTTGGGTCGGGGCCAAACCCAACCTGTCCGACCTGTGCACACCCCTAGCTATATTTGTGACTGAAAGGCTATTTGGCTCTTAATCGGGTCCTCTAAGTGGCTAAAAATATTCACCAAAAGTCCATGGGTTTACGATAAGTCAATTAGCAATCACTGTATCCATTGATCATCGGGATGGTCCCCAAGGTGGGACGTGAAATAATCGTTAGGCTAAATTGGGGTGTCTATAGATGCCCCTCTTTGACTGAACTTAGATGAATCGCGAGGCATGTTTAAGTAAGAGTCAAAGCTGTAAAAACAACTTCAATTTGGTCGAACCACTATTCCAAGGGTTTTTTGAAAAAGGTTTTAGTTATGGTCTCGGGCCGGGAGACTGCCTACGTATTTCTCAAGGGAAATTCAAACCAACCGTAGTTCGGGGGGCAATAAAAAGAAAAAGTTTAGAGGGTTAGAAACAAAAGACGTACCTTCAAGCTTAAAGAACCGTAGTGAGATGTACCTAGGCAAGGCCAGGATTTTGGCAGAAAGTAGTTGAAGGAGCGCGGGGCTGCCGGGGAAATTTTACAGAGAGCATCTTTAGAATTTTAGGGTAGATCAACACACAACGGGTGAGTCATTTGCTTTTCCTGATCATCCTTACTTTGACTGAGTGGGGCTTGGTAGAATAGCTTATCCTTGCGAATGAGCTGGAAGGAATTGATGTAATTGGGTGGAATCCTAAACATCTGCTAAAGACAATCGGACGCCGATTTTGAGATATGGGGGGCACAAGGCCAGTAGTTGGAGGTGAGAGAACCAAGGTGCAGAGCTGATTATAATCATGAGGCAAGAGCCTAAGGAGTTAGAGCTTGAAGTGACAGAACCGAAGCGTAGAACTGTTTGTAACCTATTTCAAATGCAAACACAAGGTATATTTGATAGCAAAATGCATTCAACTAGTGAATCCTATGACTGTAGCACTAGGTTTCATTCAATGGAATGCTCAACCCAAATAAGTCTAGTGACTCACAAACATAAATCATCAAGAGATACAACGCAATGAGGCGTACAAGACGAGAGACGTAATTTTGACTTTTGTGCACTCTATTTGGAATTTAGGATGTAACACTTATTCTATTACACCTCATTCAAATCGTTGGACATGTGATTAGCTTATGTCAAGTGACATGCAACAAAGACATTAACCATTGCAAGCTATATTATTCAAGACACAACGGTGTAAGAGGTATGTGCACATTGTTTTGTTAATAGAATGCTTACAATAAAATAGGTCATACCACAATAAAGGATGCCAAAGGGAAAATATGTCAAGAGACACAGTACACCACAATACCACATCATTTAGGGGCCAAGAGGCGCAACATGTTGAAAGACACAACATATCAAGAGATGCAAGGCCATGAGGCATATAGGTCAAGAGACCTAATACATCGAGAGATGTAATGCCTAAAGGCATAGTGGTCGAGAGATGCAATGCCAAGAGGCATAGTGTTCGAGAGACCCAATACATTGAGAGATGCAATGCCAAGAGGTATAGTGGTCGAGAGACCAAATGTAGCAAGAGATAACGCCTATTTTTTCCTCTTCAGATGCAAGCAACATGTAGTAGGGAAGACAAAATTCAAGCATTAGATCAAGAGACCAATGCAAGACCAAATAACCACAACAACCACAAAGACATGAAAGCGAATCAAATGCGCAGGCCAAAGACGCCCAGGAAAATGTCTAGATAAGACTAAACAGTAGGGTGCTGACAAATCAACTGTACGGGCAAAGAGGCCAATGCAACTGCCTAAACTACACATCGAGCAACCATATGATTGTGGTGATATGCAAACAAGTATTTTGGGACATCTTAACTTTCGCGTACTCAAGCTAGTGCTTCTCCTACACCATAAGATGGCAACAAACTTTCCACTAGCCAAATGGCTATAAAAAAGAAGACGATGAGATCCAAGAGATTTGAAAGATTGCAACACTTTAGCAACGCTGCTAACACACTGTATGGCCAAAGGACCTTCTAGCTACACTCCTCATGAAATGAGAAACCCATGTTATATTTGCAAATAAGTAATTGTGCTTGTATTGCTATGTCAAAAATGCTTAGGATAAAATCAATTTTGAAAATTTCTCCTTGAGGATTTCAAAACCACATCATTTTACCTACATGATTCACATTCAAATCACTCAGTCATCAAGAGACACAAAACTATTCTATGAACTCATGACCCTAGCGAGTTTACTACTTTAGGGTGAATTGACTACTTTGAGTTGGATTGATAAGTGACCACTGCGCGCCTCATGGGAGATTGTGCGCTTCTAAAAAAATGGGGATGCAGTTGTGCCCCTTTACTTCATACCACTTTTCTTTGGCCATACCTCCCACATTGGTTAAGCCCTTAGTATCTATGACCTTGTTGCTAATTTGCGTTATTCAATCCGAGAGGACTTTATTATGGACCATATTGTAGGTTAGGGTGTTGGCTTAAGAAAGGAAGGGATATAATGGTTCAAACCTACTTTCTACTCATGCTTGGGTTCCAAAAGCTTGCAGCCATCTAATAGCTCTATTTTGTATGAGAGGGAGATGTTTCTTCAAAATGCTCCCTATTTTTGGATTGGAAGAGATGATGTTTTTCTTTTCTTCTTTCAAAACCTCCTTGTGTGATGGGATGCTTACTTTCCGTTTTGTAGTCATCTCTCATTACATTTTTATCTACCCCAATGTGGGGGATGGCTGTCTAGCAGGCTTTATTTGAAAGAAATTATTTAGAAGCTCAATGTGGCTAGCAAGGGATAAGTGTTTGGATAGAGAAATGATGGCTTTTCTTCATTTTGAATCACGCGACAAAGCAACTAGAATCCCAACCAAGAGATTAAGAGGCTTTGATGTTTTACCAAGTGGTTCTTCAAAATTGAGAACAAGTCTTGAGGCTCAAAGTGAGTGCATGGAGACATGGCTAAATTTCATCATTTTTTTATGCTCTAACTTTTGCCTAGACTGCCCTTGAGGGTTTTCAATCTAGCGAGCTCATTTTTTTCCCTTCTATCTTCAACAACATGTTTCTCCTATGAGCGGCTCCATGAGAGCAAACAAATGTTTTCAACTCCCCCTCAACTCAACATGAATGACATGGGTCATAACTCATTCTTTGCATTTGACAACTCAAGTGATTTATGATGAGTTTCAAGCGATTTCATGAGATCACTTTGAAACCCTTGAGGAATGTTTCCAACACTTAATGTTATCATGAGTATTACATGGCAGGAAATTAGCACAAGAGAGAATATTTTCAAAAATGTGGCTGACCCTAAGGTGCCTACGTATCTCTAAAAAGAATCAGGCCATTCGTAGTTCATGTCTAAGGAGATTCATATTCCGGGAGAGATTCACATTCCATGTTGAGTGTAAAGAGTTGGTCCAAAACCATGACGAACAAAATGACTTTAATTTCAAGAGAAAATAAACTCAAGACTCAAATTCCTAAAAGAGAACAAACTCGAGACTCAAACCCTAAAAAGAAGCAAATAAGGGCCAAAACAAAGGCCTTAAAAAACTGACTCAATACACATGATAGAATTTGGCAGCCGCTTCTCAATCATTCAGCTTGGTTGGATCAACTATCCCTTGATCGATGAGATCCTGGACTACATTCTTGATAGCCCCACATTGTTCAATGGAATGACCAGTCACTTGGTGATACTTGCAATACTCCCCACCCTTCTGTGCAAGATTATAAGGAAATTTTGGTTGCAATGGTTTCAGATCGCCTGTTGCTTCTAAGATGTAGAACACATCTTCTAACTTCATTCCAAGAGGAACAAATTCTCTCTTACGCTTGTGATGTGATCTCACTGTATTAATACCACTATCATTGTTGGTATTTGTGCTTGTCTCTACCTTGTGGCTGACTTCTCCATTGTCGAGTAATCCTTGATTAAGGCCGTCTTCGACTTGCAATCCAGTAGCATAGAGGCACTTAAAAGTAGAAATTGCTTGGGAATACATGTAATGCCCTGAATTTTGGGAACGTTAAAAAGATAATTTTTTTGATAATCTAAAGAGAGTCTAACTCATTATTACATCATAACTCCGATAAGAGTACTTTCATTACATAAAGGGAGGGAAACTAGGGTTGCTATCTACAGCTCCGCCTGCTCCTCCATCTTAGCCAGCTCCTCGGCTCCAAAAGTCTCCAAGGTGTGCAGCTCACCCTGGTCATCTACAAGGTCTGACACATTATACCAGCGTCGCCACTAGTATAATATGTCAGGGTCACCAAAGGTAACACCATAAGCTACAAGAGCTCAGCAGAATAATCCTATACCCACTAACCCATAACTTACATATAGCAAGTCATAGATATAGTACACAAACTCATGATTGTCACACAACTCATGCATATTCAATAATGATAATGCCACATCTACATTCTCTAATCTAACGTTGGTGTCGGTGATATCTGTGTTTCTCCTACGTGACTTATCGTAGACCATGTCTCGTTTTCATTTACCCAATCAACATTTCGAATAAAACACTTTTTAAACATGTCACGTTACCAAGTGAAGCTACCACGTCCGGCTCCAATTGTAACTCCCACAATGGGCTACGAAGTCAGGTCACATTGGGGTTTTCAAATCCATACACACATTGGGTTACCAAGTCCGGCCACATTGCGGTTTTCAAAATCCATACACACAATGGGCTACCACGTCCGGCCACATTGCGGGTTTCTCTCTTGGCTCCTCTCCACGGATAACCAAGTCACATCTCCAATGAGACTACCACGTCCAGCCCCATTGGCAACACACACCACACAATGGGCTGCCAAGTCCGGCCATATTGCAGTTTCAAAACATATCTTTTCATTTACCACACCCTATGTGTCATGTTTCTAACTTTCCAATTTCTGTGTCTCGTTTGCATGCATAGACTTCGCGGCAAGACTTTTCACGTAAATACACATAAATCATTCATTGAAATCTTTAAACTAAACTAGCAAGATCATCCAACTTTATATTACTTGTCATGCTCATGTTATCCCTAAGTTCACATAATCATGCTTCAAACATTTAGCACACAGCTTAAAGCGTAGTGTCACGTGGACGGACATCTTTGGAGTGGAAACCACTTATGCTTTATCACACATCAAATAAGTAATTTAAGGAATCACATATACATGCTCATAACCATCCTTAAGATCAAAATATGAATACTTTCAATCAAGTTTATATTTCCAAAATCTGTTCTTTCTTTCTTTTAGGGAAGTTCAAAACAACATACGTTTTTCTGTAAAATAAGGTCGATATGTTCAACATAGTCACATTTCTTTCAAGTCTTTTGTAAACATGTTTCAAGATCTCATGCATTTCCAATATACACGTTTCTATTTATACTTAGGAATAGTGGATAGGAAAAGTCTACCGTTCTTCTTGGTGGTAGGGCAACTACGAAAAAGTAAGTCAGCTATCGGACGGAGTGACTTTCGGTAGCTTCGAAAGAGAAAGGTTTCCTCTGGAAACTAGATCTTGACTATACTACTAAACTTTTTGGATCGAAAGGGTGGTCGAGTGGTGGTTTGGTGGCGGCCTAGGATAAGTTTCTTGAAGAACTCAAGAACAATGAATAATAAGGCAAGAACAAAGTAAGAACACAAGATTTCTAGAGAGAGAAGTTGAAAGGTTTCAAGGTGTGAGTTGAATGGCAAGAATGGGGTAAATAGCAAAAGGATGGACTCTCCTCCAACCTCTCATGGCCCCCCCCCCCCCCCCCCCCTCTCCCCCTCTTCTTCTCTCTTTTTTTGCTCCATGTCTTGTCCAATCAAGCTTTATAAGAATGACGTGACTTGTCAATCCAATTTAGGTTCAAAATCTAGGTTATCATGAAGGGTTTTTGGCTTGTCTTGTCCTGGGAAAGCTTGCTTGCAAGAAAGAATAAAATGATTGGCTAGGTTTATGCTTAAAGAAGCCTAAAAATGGGTTGTCAAATAGTGCTAGGCTTGAGTGTGAAGTGGGCTAAAAGAAATAGCTTGATGGAGTGTACAAAATCACAAGCACACACACACCACTCTCTCTCTCTCTCTCTCTCTTCTCTCTCTCGGCCTCCCCCTCTCTCTCTCTCTCTCAATCAAGTACCATGTGTGTGCGGGAAAGTATGCCTTAGAGGGTAATTATTAGGTTTAGGGCTATTAGTTTTAGGGTTGCATGCATGGTAATGCTAAGTTTTCTTCTTTTGGAAGCAAAATGATGGTTTCCTTTGGTCCAAGGGTTCTTAAATGACTTGTCTTGTCAAATCTATGTACTCATTGGCAAGTCGAATTTCTATTATCCAAGGGATAAAATTTTTCCTAAGAATTATTATCCAATGGGTAGAGAGGTAATGATGGAAAGTAAGGTCTTGAAATGACCAGTCATGGAAGTATAATGATTACTTCCCAGGTCTAAAAGGTTCATAAGGTTCAAGAGGGTTGAAAAGGTTCAAGAGGGTTGAAAAGGTTCAAGAGGGTTGAAAAGGCTCATCTAGGGTTAGGAGAATGTAACTAGGCGAAATGATAGTTAGGTTTCTTTAATTAATTGGTTGGAAGCTAATTCTACTTGCCAAGTAGAATTTCTAGCCAAGAAATACAATTTAAAGATTTTATTTTACTCACTAGGAAAATATACAAATACTTCTATAAGCATACTTGTCTTTAGAAAATGACTAGATTGCCCGGTGCGAAGGGATTCAATTTTATAAGTCTCAAAACTAATTATGACGGATTATTAGAAATTAAAAAGGAATTTTAAAGCAAATTCTAATTAATTAAAATAAAATTTAAATATTTAACAAAATTTTTATTTACTAAAAATCGAAGTTGTTACAATATATGTGTCTCGGGAACTGTGACTGTAAATTTCTTACTACCATTCTGACTGGGTCTTCTTTTGAGGGAAGTTTTCATCTGTGCGGCTTTCTTTCTCCATCTAGTATGAAAATTGGCAAAGCTCTCATTTGGCTTTTGTTTGAGCATCTCCAAATCTCGAGTGGTTACCTCAATCTGGATATTGTAGGCATATTGATTGATGAAAGCATTGGCAATTTCTTGCCACCCCTTGTACTTGGTGAAGTCCAGAGTGAGAAACCAATCGAGAGCACTGTCTGTGAGAGTCCTTTGAAAAAGTTGGGCAATGAGTTCATCATTCAGGCCCATTGGTTTTAGGGTGTTAATGATATGGCGGACATGGCTGGTGGGATTGCCGGTGCCATTAAACTTCTCAATATCGAACATCTTGAACTTATCTGGCAATTTGGCATTTGGGAAAAGGCAGAGTCCATCAAAATCAAGGACTTGATCTCCTTTTGAGCGAGCCAAGGCCTTGACTTGTTGAGCAAGCTCATGGTTTTCCATTATGATCACGACGCTATCAATTTCTGAGGGAAAGGGCTTCTGAGATATTGGCAGCCACAACTGTCACAGCTAAGTCCAAATGCAAATCTAAGAGAAACAAAAGCCTAATTACATTCATGTTGAGACATCCCAAATCAAGTGATTGTGCAGTGTGTTCCAACACCTATTGCCCCCTAATATGAAGATCCATGTACCGTGTATGCAACCAAGTGATTGATCAAAGCACTAGTACTATGAAGTGATGTGATCAGGTTGTAATGCGATACAACAAGCAATCATGTGACAATTATGCAATCAAGTGATCATATAAATAATGTACCATGCAAGATAAAAGATCGATGAAACCCCCACTTTTTATTTTTTCTTTATAAGAACAAAGAAAGAAAGAAATTTATGAAAACCTAAAGAATAAGGAAAGATTTTTTTCTTTTAAGAAGATCCTAGCAAAGATTAAAAGAGAAAGAAATAGAAAGAAAGATTCTTTTTTTTTTTTTTTTGTTGAAAGGATCCTAGCAAGAAAGAAAGAAATAAAACCTAGAGAAAAAAGAAGACTTTTGTTTTTTTGTTTTTTGTTTCAGAACTCCTAACAGTATAGGACTGTGGCAACCTTCCACAAGTAAAAACTTATCTCAAAGAGAGACAGAGTTATGCAAGGACTATTCTTTATCTCAAGAGAGATAGACTTCATCACAAACTCTTAGTAAAATGAGCATGAATTCATCTTCTACAACAATTAAAACTCTAGAGAGTGATAATCATTGAATCAAACAAGAGTTTGGGGTATAATGCAACACATAGTCCTAACCTGTTTGGGATTTCCTGTCCTAGTTTGGAAAGAGTTCTATGGCTTTCTACAATATGCAAGGTTTCGGGTAGTCTCAAAGGGTGTTTCGTTAGGAGTTTGCTGGAACCCCTAACATAGCCCGTGACATGCCAGGATATTAGGTGAATTCAACATGGGTTGCCCGCTCGATGCATATGAAAAAGAAATTAAATAAAGCAAAGATTATTCCATGTTGAACTTTTTGGTTATAGCTCTTAAATCCCCAGCGGAGTCGCCAAAAATTGTAGACACCTCCCAAACGGGACATCGCCATAAAGATTGATCACGCTTGTTTAGTTCCACTTCATAAAACAAAATCGTGGATATTCCCATGGCTAGGAACATCGCCACACGATAACGGTTATCATCAAAATAGAGTCGCCACCTAGTTTATTAAAACTAGGAAAAATAGATAGAGATTCTAGGTACAAGAGCTAATAGTACAATAAGGGGAAGGTGTTAGGCACCCTTCATTGCCCAGTCGTGAGACTGACCCATAATCGTTCGACATACAATGTATACTTACTTTATTTAATTCTAACACATAATCTGGTTTTTAGCCTTTAACAATTGATAAGGTGAGCCAGTACGATATTTGAAAGCATGCATCAAAATAAGCAGAAAACAAATATGTCCCAGCAAATAGATCCCTCGGCCGGTGAATTGATGTCACGGTTGAGGAATCCCACTGGATCGATGTATCGGCCGAAAGATTGATTCCCCAGCTGATGTTCTTCCTCACACCAGAACAAAGAGTTAATTAGAAATTAAAATACTACGATTAAAGTATAAAAATAGAAGATGAATCAAACCATGGGCCCCTGGGCCTTACCACCTTGATCCCTCAGTGCTTGATTGCTTCAGATTGAGGGTGATTGACTGATCTTCTTCTCGAAACCCTAGGATTAGGGTTTGTACTTTGGGGTTTGATCGCTTGGGATGCGACTGCTCACAATGGTTAGGGCTTTTGTAGAGAAGATATGAAAGATAATTTCTACAGAGTTTGGAGCTATGAGATGGAGGAATTGAATCTTAATTTTGGAACTCTAAGGCCTCTTTATATAGGCAATTGGTGACTCACTTCGGCCAATCAAATGGCGTGAATCAATAAGGTAGTTTAGGGTAACAAGATCTCTAATTGAATATGCTTTCGTAGCCTTAAAGAATCGGAAAAAGGCTGCTAGGGTTTTGGTGTATCGATCAAACGACTGACAGAACATTTCAGAATTCTGGAAAAAGACGATCTGGCAACCGAGGAATGGATCTGGTGGCCAAAGAATCAATCTTACGGCTGATAGATGTATTTTCCTAGGATGCTGTATTTCTGTCTGAAATGCTATTTGACTCTTCATCGGGTCCTTTAAGTGGCTAAAAGTATTCACCAAAAGTCCATGGGTTTACGTGAAGTCAATCAGTAATCACTGTATCCATTCATCATCGGGATGGTCCCCAAGGTTGGATTTGAAATAATTGTTAGGCCAAATTAGGGTGTCTACATCGGCGAGATCGACGCCCCAAGCTTCGAGGCACCAAAAGAAATTCTCAGCATCACGCTCGGCCCCAATTGGATGGATGAAATAGTGTGGGCAGCATGCCCTTTAGAAATTTTTGGATTTCCAAACGTGAGAGCCTAGAATTGAGGGAGCGCTTTTAGCTGGACGACAAGCGCTCGCAAAAATACAGAGTCGCCACTCGGGTTTTGAAGGTCTAACACCCAAGGAACCGTTTTTCGAAGCACCTGCCGCGCTATTTTGATTTAAAAAAGTTAAGGAACCAATCCGTCATAACCATAGCTGGGTTCAGGAGCCAGGGTACGAGAGGGGAAGGGTTTTAAGGCACCCCTCTTGCCCAATCCGAAGATTGGTCTCTACTTAAGCATTTTGTAAAAAAGTTTTCGATTCTTCTTTTACTAATCAATTTTTAGCCAATTAGGGCGGAAAAACAGTTAATCGGGGATTCAAAACTGTAACACTTTGCAACATGTGATCAAAGATAATATGAATGGATGGCATGCTTGAAAGATAAACGAGATAAAACCCAAAACTATTACCGGGCATCAAAACAGTGCGTTGACATTAATTAGGCGCAGGCTGCAACCAACTTGCAAGCATGGCTCTGCCAGCATGTAAGTTAACTATCGCGCGATGGTTATATCCCCCAACAGGTTGAATTTCATTTCCTTCTGGGCTCTGGAAGGACTAGTGCACACCCAGGATTCAAACCAAGCAGTTTATATATACTGAAAGGAAATAATTTATTACAAACAGAATGGATAGAAAAATAAGTATAAACCCCTAAATAGTGGAGGTATTAAACAATGGTCATAGACCAAGTTACCTATGCAAGGGAAACCACTGGAAACAGACCATCGCGTGATGGAGTCACTTCATCGTGCGAGTGTCATGACTGGACTTCCAGCAATTGCTTTGCATGCCTGAGGTCTGAGACATGTTCAAGAGCAACCCAGGGGCATTCCAAAGCAAAATTACTAAGAGTTATGAGTTAAACTACAAATTTCAGCATGCAAGACAGTGGATCTGGTTTTAAACACGCTTCACAGTGATTTAAAATACTATGAAACAGAAAATAACTAGCATCCCATCCCCACGAGGACCGTCACGTGCTGACCCAAATAGTCGCGCGATATAGTGAGTCCATCGCGCGTGGGTTTGCTTGTTACACGACCCTTGTAACCCTGCTGACTTTAGAACCAAGACTGATATTGATTATCAGCCTTGGCTCTGCCAGCCCTCCTCAGGGATCAAATCAGTGAACAGTAAAGGAGTTATACCTTTGCTTGAGTGTTACGGAAATGGATCGAACTAGGTGGCGTGGCTTGGAAGATGAGTGTATGGAAGTGGCTTTAGTAATGAAGTATGAGGAGTGTTTAAAAATGGTGTTGTCTTTCTTTCCTTGATTGATTTTTTTTTTTGTAACCCTTTGCAAGATGATCAAAGGGGGGTATATATAGGAGATGGGAGAGTGCTTGGTGGGTGGCAAACAAGGTGTAGAGACCAGCCAACAAGGTTGGCCTTGGTTACTTGGTAGCCAAGGCCAACCCAAAAGGTGATGGGAGTGGTTGTGAGAGTGGTGCAACCCATGCACCTGCAGAACACTGTTTAGTCAACGAAAATGGGGTTCCTCAGGACAGTGGCCCCCTGATCATCACAAAATCTGGCTGGAAAAAGGTGAAAGTGACGGGTGTTGACCATCGCCCAAGGGACTGGGTCCATCGCGCGATGGTTTTACCCACCCACGCGATGGTCAACAGTCAAGCTTTGACTTTGAGCAATACTTGGCAAGTAAGTCGTCGCGCGAGGGACCCAATGGGTCACTCGATGGTCAACCCCTGGGGTCATGGTTTTGACTTAGGGTTTTAGGGTTCACGATGGATTTTGCTTACTCCAAGCTCAAGCCATTCCACTCTCAATACTGTTTTTGATCTGATTCATCATCGGGGAAACAAGAAACCGAAAAAGAGAGTAAATCAATTGGGAAACCAGATTGGGGTGTCTACAGTAGTCCCTCTTTGACGGCATGCGGAGCACCATTGACTGATACGGGTAACGTCAAAGATTCCTAGACACCCATCCAATTTACCCAAAAGCCGATAAAATGGAAAGTGCAAATAAGTTTATAAAAATACCGTGCACCAATGGATCGGAGAGCTGATCAACCATTTGAAGCAATTCTCCTGAGGAATTAGTAGATCGGACGGATGAATCGTCGCTGATTTTTGAAAATGGACGAATAGATCGTCGTTGATTGATAATCGGTCGGATGGGTCGTCGCTGATTTTGAAAATGGATGGATAGATCGTCGCTGATTGATAATCAGACGGATGGATCGTAATTGATTTTGAAAATGGACGGATAGATCGTCGTTGATTGATAATCGAATGGATAAATCGTCGCTGATTTTGAAAATGGACGGATAGATTGTCGCTAATTGATGATCGGACGGATGGATGGTCGCTGATTTTGAAAATGGATGGGTGGATCGTCGTTGATTGATAATCGGACGGATAGATCGTCGCTGATTTTGAAAATGGACGGATAGATCGTCGTTGATCGAACAGATGGATCGTCACTGATTTTGAAATTGGATGGATAGATCGTCGTTGATTGATAATCGGACGGATAGATCGTCGCTGATTGATAATCGGACTGTGCGCGGGCAGACCATGACTGGGGATTAAAAAAGTGCTCAATTTGAAAGTCATTAATTCATGACAACCATCAAAATTACCGCAGTGCCATACCCAAAAACGATGGGCATTTTGTAGGAGAGATAAACCTGATTGGGCCGGTCTAGAAGCTGCATTGGGCCAGGAAGCCTAACCAAACCATCGCGCGAGGGTTCCCTGTTCGGGCTTGGGTCTGGAAAGAACCCAGACCTATTTTCTTCCATACAATCGACGGGGACGTTCTGAAAACCGCTCAGAACAGTTTCAAACTCTCTCTAACTCTCCTCTCCCTTAAACCACCAACTCAAACCCTTGATTTCATCACGAAAATCGATAAGTCCACACTTAGACATACACCCATGGCGGATCACGGCAATGGTGGCGGTAAAGGAGAGGTTGTTGATCGTCCAGAGGACGAGGGAGGACCTATGGAGATTGAAACAGGAGATCAAAAGGCAATGGAGGAGACCATGGGTGCTGGTGCAGCGGCTATAGGCAGCGGTGATGGCAATCAAAGCCGTGAGCAAGAGGTTGGTGGTGCTGATGAGCGTCACGCGATGGAGCCAGATCGTCGCGCAACGGAGGAGGCTGAAACGACGGGGTCTGTTGTTCGGCCATTGGACCTGAGGGTGGCAGCGGAAGGCTCGGTGGTGATCGGTAGTGGCTCTGGAGATGCCGGCAGCAGTGGTGCTGGTGGTGATGGCACTAAGCTTAGTGGGTCTTCGCCGAGGGACCCAGCGAGAGGCAAGGGTGTGGCATCCGAGGAGGTAGAGACCACGGGGATCCCCTTTGCGTACAGAGAGGAGGATGTACTCTTCCGGCTGGCGGCCACATCATCGGGCCACAGGCCGATCACAAAACAGGATGTCGCCGAGCTTCTGAGTGACGAGCAACTTTCCCAACTTTTAGAGGACAACCCCGTAATAGGGGCTGCTATTTTGGAGGCCCAGAGCATGAGAGAGTGATAGCAGCTTCAGAGGTTGCAGCGAAGGCCGAGAGAGAAAGAGCCGCTGAAGAGGAGGTTTTGAGAGACTTGGAGGCCGAGGAGCGAGCCGAAGTTAGGGTGCACAGGCCTAGGGTGATGGCGGAGAGCCTGACTTGTGTCCCGTTCACAGCAGAAGGGTATGAGCCACCCGTTCCTCACTTGTTTGTGCCGTCGGGTTTTGCGGCATACAGGCCACAACGGATGGAGTACGACTCCGAGCTCGTCTTGAGAGACCCCAAGACCCATATTTCAAGCAACTGGATAGAGGTAACTTCCCAAAATCCCCCTTTGTAGTTTTGAATTTGCCCACTTGTGCTTGAATGTTAAAACACATGCAGTAATTCTCGAAAGGAAAGACTAATATTGCAATATCTCATGAACTTGACATTCAATACCATGCATGCAACATAATAACTTGAACCCACCATCTGTTGCCAAATTGCATTGATTACCTAGAACTTGAGAATGAAAGGCTTGCATGATAACAACCCTCTTGTTGCTCGTATTATGTTTTGTGTCTGACACAGGAGAGAGCGAGGCAAAGGGATATCCGTGGCTTTGGCGGTGCATGTAGCTCTTTCGTATTGTACCAGGGTTTGCCTGCCAGGGTGAGGCAGTTAGTGGATGAGGCAGGCTTTGGTGAATTCATTTAGACACTTACTCCGGTCAGAAACGATCATGCTGTTCTAGTAGCACTTGCAGAGAGGTGGAGGGATACTACCAACACCTTTCACTTGCCGCTCGGGGAGATGACAGTGACACCTACTGACTTTGCAGCGATTACCGGTTTGAGAGTTGGGGGAGAGCCTATTCCATTTGACTCGGGCATTCACAAAGACTCAGCAGCCCTGGAGTGGTTCTTGGGAGAGATGCCCAAAGTTGAGAAGGGGATGGCAAGGTACGGATAGTTCACCAGGTATCTTAAGAAGAAGGTGACGACTGAAGAGGAGGCGGAGCAGATGGCCCGAGCATACATCCTGTACCTTTTCGGCGCGACCTTGTACCCGAATAGGCGCAGCAAGGTTCACTTGTCGTACTTGCCCGTGCTGAGAGACTTGAGGACGGCCTCGCGCTTTGACTGGGGTGGAGCGGCACTGGGCGCGGCCTATGGCTTCTTGGGTGACTCATCGAGGACAGAGGTGAGCACGGCTGGATATTGGAGGATCTAGGAGGTATGATTTCAATAGAGTAAAGCACAATTTCATATTATACTTATATTCATTCGATTGCACAACCTGCTTGATTGTATTATAATATGCACTGATGACTTGCTTTGCTTGTGAACCATGCAGCTTTGGGCCTACGAGGTTTTGAACATGTGTCGTCCAGCATTCAAAAGCCTGGACTTGGGGGTTCTCCCGCGTGCGTACATTTGGAGCAAGAAGAACATGAGAGAAAAGAAGGGGAGAGGTGACCTGAATGGCTTCAGGGTATACTTGGATGAGCTCCGACCTTCACAGGTATGACATGAAGCTTTGACAGAACAAAGTACATAACCCTTTGCATTGCTTTAATGATGTCGCTGACCGATACTTGCATTATTTCCCTATCACATGTACAGGTCGAGTGGGATCCTTGGAGGGTGGCAGGGCCTGAGCCCGAGTACTTGGCTAGTAGTAGGGTTGTGACGGCGAGCAGAGTGTTGCTAGAGTCTGCCTTTGGTTGGCAGTGGTACTTGGGAGATCGGGTGACACGTCAATCACTTGACCTTCCTGAGTTCCAGGTGCCTAGGCTACTTCCACCACGGGCCTCACACACAGGAGAGTACACACTAGCCGAGCTGGAGACGTTCACGCAGCCTGACACCGACCTGACATGCCATTTGCGTCCTGACATGGACTACGCGACATACCAGAGGGAGAGTTTGGCAGGGCCACTCAAAGTCCGGGAGTTCAGAGAGGTCCAGAGTCAGGCTCATGGAACTGCTGAGGAGAGGAGAGCTATAGGGGAGAGACAGAGCGGTGGCGAAGGCAGTGTGAGATGAGGCCTGAGTGGACCAGTGAGAGGTGGGTCATCGGAATTGCTGTGGAAGATAGCAGTGGTAGACTCTCAGGGCAATCCAGCTGAGCTGCACCTAGCACCTGCCAGAGTTGAGCCTACGCCGATCACCGTTCCAGTAAGATGTCATTGTTTCCTTTCATTGCAAGTTACTAGAATAGAATCATCGTTGAAATACCTTGATAACTCCCAATTGACTATTGCAGGTACCATCTGAGTGGGCGAATGAAGCTGTTCGTCGCATGCTTGCGTTGGAGAATGCAGTAAGAAGAGTAGCAAGTGGTTCGCCATTGGACTTGCGCTATCCAGCCCAAGCTTCTTCATCGGCGGATCAGAGATCTCAGGTATACCCTTCAGAAAACGATACATTCCTGCTTTCGATACTTGATATATACTTCCTTGTTTGACAGATATTATGCTTCGATAGCCATTGATTTGGAATTAATCATACCTGCTTTCAAACATACAATATGCACAATGTATACTAATGCATGAATAATTACAATGCAGGCACAAAGGCAGGCGGCTCCTAGGAGGAAGAGCGCTAGAGACCCTCCACAGAGGATGCTAGCAGAGAGGGCTCCTTCTCCTCCGGTCACTACTAGACGACAAACGAGAGGTCCACAGCCGACTGCCGCGAGTGAGGAGGCAACCCAAGAGGCTGTGGCACGCGCAGAGGAGCGGTACCAAATTAGGATGCGCCAGCGGCCCTCGCAAGACGAGCCGGCGCGTAAGAAGCGGCTAATCCTGCCTGAGGTTTCAGAGGACGAGGATGACGAGGAGGAAAAAGAAGAAGAAGAGGAAGAGGAAGAAGAAGAAGAAGAAGAGGAAGAGGGGTCATTTGATGACAGCGGCTCTGACGACACCGCGGACGATCCCGGATACAAGCAATACCATAGGGAGATGGATGACGATGACGGCAACGGTGATTGGCTCGGAGAGGATTGAGGGCTACTGCGAAGCCTCATTTACTTCCTGCACTTTTGATTTTTGCTTTCGGGCCTGCGTGCCCAAGTAGATAGGTAGATGGTGGGCGAATAGGCCCCAGCTGACATTTGATTGCAGTTTTGAGGCTTGCATGCCTTTCTGATTTGTGGGCGGATGTGCCCGAGCAGACATGATGATTTTAATTGGCCGAAGTGTCAAACATGCATTAGTTTTCTTTGCTTAACATAGATAGATCATAGTTTAGCTATAAAATTTGTATTTTCATGGTTAATTTACGCTTACAATAGATTAGAGCAATTAAAACTCACCACTAATACCGAACTTGCATTGATGACATGCTGAGACTGCCTACAGACACAAAAACATGTATAAATATGACCAATTCTGAAGAGAAATCAAGGATACGACCTAGGACACGACCAGGATATGAGGATACAGGAAATATAATGAAATATTGGGTAATAACTATCCAAAACTCCAAATACTCGAATCTTGATGAAACCGACGCTCCTGTGAGGTCAAATATGTACAACATGACTCGTACAAATCGATGGAATCGAAAAATACATTCCAGAGTAAAATTTAGACCCGAAAGTGCTAAAAGACACAAAAATGGACACGAAATGCAAACCATGACTCGATTATGTCCCGGACTGAAACCGACACCTCCGTACAGTCACTTTAGGTTCACATGACCTGTACGGTATGAGAGAATGGGGTGAGAACCACTAAAACACATTTCAACTACTCGAAGTCCCAATTTGAACTTGAAATGGGCCATCGAAGGTCCAAAATCTTCGTTAAACGCGATATTCTGAATCCGACACTTGAACACAGTCTCATATAATGATAGTGACTTACTGGAACCATCAAAACTACAAAACAACCATTGGAGTGAAAAATGACCAAAGTTGGTCAGTAGCTGCTACAAACTGTCAAATTGCAGACTGAACCATCGTGCGATGGACTAGAAAGGTCACGCGATGGAAGAACCATCACGCGATGAAGCGAGACCATCGCGTGATGGACAATCCCTGCTAAGCTGCCTTTTTTTGACCAAACTTGAATCTGAGATGTTGAATGCCTTGTCACTGTCCTTGGCCGTCCAGAATACACTTGGGGCATTTCAAAGGTGTGCCCTTGCATTGAAGGGGGCAATGCCACCTTGCTTGAATATTTGCCTTGATAAAAGGAGATATTTCATGATGCCTTGGCTATAAAAAGGTATGCCCCTGGAAATGTGAGGCACTCACCCCCCCCCAGAGCAAACACTTCCAACTCCCTTATAATGGCAAATAACCTTCCAATCTTGATCAGCCTGTGGCTAATGGCTTTTGTAGCCGGAGATTGGCTATCCTTTCGCTCTCACGGGCTAGCCGCTTTTCATTTTCTTCGCAACGTGAGGGTCCGGCCTGAAATTCTGATGGCAGCACTACAGTTCTGGGACCTAGAGGTTCGTGTTTTTAGGTTCGGGGACAACGAGCTGTGCCCAACCGTGGAAGAATTCCAAACATATCTCCAGGGGTTTGGTTCGAGCGTGATTGTCGTACCACCTTATTGGAAGAGCATGCTAAAACTTTTGCAATCATGTCTCGACATTTCAAGAGGAGCAGCCGAAAGGCTGTTAACTGAGGGGCAAATCAACATCATGCGTCTGATGGAGTGGTACGGGCCTGAAGGAAACACAGAGGACATCGCCTTGTAGGCCCGACGTCGATTTGCCCTGACGATTAGTGTACTGGCTGCTTACTTGCTAGTATCTTCGAATGGGCAAGTGAACCCTTCGCTGGTGAGCGTTGCCGCTCAAATGGGTACTTGAAGGAATGTGGTGCCGTTGGTTTTAGCAGAGACATTCATGGGTTTGGATTTGGTTTTCACTGGCGAAACAAACATATTTAGCGGTAGTCCACTCCTACTGCAGGTAAATTCTCACTCGGCTCACCTTTTTCGAGTTTTACACACTTTTACCTCATCTATCGGTTTAGGCCATATTGAGGCTCCTCACTTGTTTTCTCACCCAAGTTTTATATGGCCCCTTACTTGTCTTTTACTCTCACCTACAGCTATGGTTATCTGACAAATTGGGATTGCTCACGGCACCAGAGGCAAATTGGCCTCATCTGCCTGGTCGGATGCATCAGCGCGGGATGATCTACTCGGAGATGTCCATAAACCAGTGGTACACGTTCATGAAGGAAATGCTCCCAAATGAAATCATCTGGAGGCACGAGGCCCTGGACATACCAGACATGGCTCTTAATTCTGCAGGTTTTGAGAGGATGGTGATAGCTGGGTTGACCGCTTTCACATTCTACATTTTCGGTTGCATTCTCCGTTAGCTAGGGATAAGTCAAGGATTACACCGAGTCGGGATCGAAACTTTCAATGTCCCCGCATTCACTGCACAGAACTTGGCTGGATACGAGCGCAATTGGGGCCTACGGCAACTTAGCAGAGCAGAACCAGACTTCAGCACAGAGCTCATGCATCAATACAAAGCGTGGCTAAGAAGGAAAATTGCAAGAAGACAAAGCGACGACTGACTCCTGACAGACTCCAATGATCTAGAATAAACTGTGAGCCTGTTAAGGCCTCTAGCTTTTTATTCTGTTTTTATGCTTAACTGTTTTAAGGACTTTGCTCAGCTATGTAATAGAACTAGTAGTTTGAATAAAATCGAAAGATTTAAAACTTTCCCCTATTGATCCAAATGTTGAACACCATGCTGCTTTGAATATTGAAGATGATTCCAAAATGGTAAACCATAGATCATGTCGATGGAATGTGACCGAATCTCACGAAGAGATTGCCTACGTATCCTCTTTCAAGGAATCAGGTCAGAACGTAGTTCAAGCAAAGGTTCACTCGTGTATTTTACCTCTCCTTTTACGCTCTAACTTTTGCCTAGTGCCGCCATTTCGAATTTTCGGCCTAGCGAGCTTTTGAGTATTGCCCATTTATTTTTGCCTGAATCGCCTTCGTAGGTTTTCAATCTAGCAGGCTTGCTCTAATTTTTGCTTGGAACCACCCACCCTTGTGGTTTTCGGTCCAACGAGTTTCTCTCAGGGGTAGTAACGTTTAAGTTGATTCAGGTTCACCAAAGTGGAAAATTCATTGCCGTCGAGATCTATAAGCTGAGCTGTTCCCCTAGAAAGGATGGTCTTGATGATGTAAGGACCTGAACGCTTCGGACGAAACTTGCCATGGGGATCGAATACGGGCACCCGAAACTCCTTTGTAACCATGTTTCCTTCAACCAAGTCCCTAGATTTCACCTTCTTGTTGAAAGCCCGTGCGATCTTTCGCTGATATCCCTGAACATGGTATAAAGCGCGGAGTCTCCTTTCATCGAACAGTATGAGTTCAACAAACCTCCTATTGAGCCATTCAGATTCTGTGAGTCCACACTCTGCCATAATTCTCAATGACGGCACCTCAAGTTCAATAAGGAGTACTGCCTCCATCCCGAAAACTAAAGAATAGGGTGTTGCTCCTGTCGATGTTCGAATTGACGTACGTTACCCCTAAAGCGCTAGAGGTAGTTGCTCATGCCTGTCTCGAGCCGATTCAGTAGACCTTTTGATAATCATCTCAATGTTCTTGTTTGCCGCTTCGACAGCTCCATTCATTTGAGGATGGTAAACAGTCGAATGATGGACTTGAATTCCAAACTCTTCGAACAACTCCAAAACCCTGCATTTGAAATGAGTCCCATTATCTGATACGAACGCTTGAGGTACACCATATCGATAGATGATGTTCTTTCTGATAAAATGGGCAACCTGAACTGCGGTAAGGGTTTTGTAAGATTCGGCCTCCACCCACTTGGTAAAGTAATCTATCGCCACCAAAATGAACCGGTGACCGTTCGAAGCAGACGGTCTGATCATGCCAATGACATCAATGCCCCACACGGAAAAAGGCCAAGGAGAAGTCATGCCAAAAAGGTTGGAAGGGGGAACATGCATTAGGTTGGCATGGATTTGTCATTTATGACAACACCGTACGTAATCTATACATTGAAATTCCATCATGAATCAGAAGTAACCCTATCGCAGGAACTTTCTAGCAAGCATGACACCACTCATATGAGGACCACAGACTCCCTCATGAACTTCCTCCATAATCCTTGCAGCCTCAGAGCCATTGACACAGAGCTTGTGCATCCCACAATGGGATCTCTTGTATAACTTCCCTCCATAAAGGATATATTGGGCCGCTATCCTTCGTAATGCAAAGTTGATCCTTCTTAGAAGCTTCAGGCGGATACTCCCCACTTTCAACAAAATTCCATATGTCATGGTACCAAGGTAGGCCATCATCCACATAAGCATCGGGATGGCACCATTACGAAGCTCTATATGGTCGACCCTGTCGATCTCCAGTCTGTTGGACCGATGCTGGGGAAACAGGATTGATCGGGCCTAACATAGTACGGGATACCACGGAGAAGGTTAAGACCATCAGACAAAGGATCCAAACCGCTCAAAGCCGACAGAAGAGTTATGCGGATAAGAGGAGCCGACCATTGACTTTTGCTGTGGGAGATCATGTGTTCCTGAAAATCAGACCAAAGAAAGGAGTAATCAGATTTAGAAAGAAAGGGAAGCTGTCTCCACGCTACATCGGACCTTTCGACATCGTGGAGAAGATCGGGAAAGTTGCTTATCGTCTAGCCCTGCCGCCACAGCTAGACCGAGTGCATAACGTGTTTCACGTTTCCATGCTTCGCAAGTATCTAGCCTTGCCCACTCATGTTCTCAATTGGGAAGACATCACTATCGAAGAGGACGCGACATACGAGGAGGAACCGATAGAGATTCAAGACCGAAGTGAGAAGACTATCCGGAACAAAACCATTAAGTTGGTACGAGTTTTGTGGAAGCACCGAGGAACCGGGGAAACCACATGGGAAAGGGAGGAAACCATGAAGATGAGATACCCTCATTTATTTGAATCCTAGCGTCTACCTAATTTCGAGGACGAAATTTGTTTAAGGGGGATAGGTTGTAACAACTTCGATTTTTCATTCAATAAAAATCTCGTTGTTATTCGAAATTTCCTAATTTCTCTTGAGTCCTCGATGTTTTTCTTATTAATTTCTAGCGGTTTGTCTTCAAGCAATTGAACGCCTTATCACCATATTCCTCGACTAGAAACCCTAATTGCCATGCCTAGTCAATTTTCAACCAACTAGTTGGTATAACCAAACTAGTTAACCATTTAGTTACCTTTCAACCATTAACCGTTGGACAGTAATTGTTAGGGTAATCTTTACCCATTGGACAATAGCTTTTCCATTATTATATCTTGTTAAGTACATGTATATATGCATATGTGTATTTGCCACATGCAAAAGGACATGTAGTCTTTTCTAAGAGCTTAGTTTATTATATAAGTACCTTGTCCTTTACTATCCCTTGGTTATTAACCATTAGGGGATTTATTACCTATTGGTCAATAGGTTAGTCTTGCCAACTAAGTATTAGGCCTATTAAACTAATCTTTTATTAAGATTCCCGAGAGTACAAAGTACACTATTATATAAATTAAGTACTAGTACCTTTTGTATTAGTATAATGGGAGAATCTTGACTTTCCCACCCTTGAATCTTGTACTTATGTGCTTACTTATATATATATATATATATATATATATATATATATATATGGTGAGAGAGAGGAGAGGAGAGAGGCCGAGAGAGAGAGGGAGGAAGAGGGAGAGAGAGAGAGGGAAGGAGGAAGGAAGAAGAAGGAAGATGGGACTTGTACCTTGTTATTCTTTCATCCTTTCAACTTTTGGGATGAATATCTTCCAAATCCATCACCTTTTGTCCTTGAATTGTTATTTAAACACCAAATCTTGTACAACTCTACCTCCATATCTTCCATAGTCTCCTCCAAAGTACTAAACTAGCCATGCAAGCCTAAAAATAGGTGGTTAGTGTGCAAGCAAGACTTAACTTCACCCATCAACCTATCAATCAACCTTGACAAGTGAAAGAAAAGTGAGATATAGAGAGAGAGAGAGAGATTCGGTTAGAGAGAGAGAGAGAGAGGGGAGTCTTGGCCTATAAATAGAAGCCATTCCAAGCTTCAAACTCACACCTTCAAGCTTTGCTCTTCGTACCGCTTCGTTCTCTAGGTCAAAAGACGTTTTTGAGAAATCAGAAAAGTGGGCTGAGAGAGAGAACAAACAATCACGTAGGGTTTTCACAAACGGGAACGTGATTCGAGGTATAAGGTAATATGGCCAAAGATCGTAAGGTACGGTCGAGCAGTATTCATGGCATACAGCAAGATGTGCTGTAACAAGTTCAACCAGCGTTCGTGACGCGGGAGTTGTGGTAAAACCCTAATTCCGCCTTGTAGGATTTTTACAATTTTTATTGTCTAATCTATACGCATCATTACTGAGTCTTGGGGATTCAGTTTCCCAACAGTGGTATCAGAGTAGGCTATACTCACGCGTATGGATTAAACATGCCATGTTGTCCGTAGGTTATAGAGGGTAGAACGTAGAATTGTGCTAACCCTTGTTTTGCAGCGTTCTTACCCAGCTATTATGTTCACATGATTTTATTGATTTTATGTGATTGGATCCCACGATAATTTTTTTTCGTGGTTATTGTTATTTATTGGGTGCCACGATTATTTTTTGTGGTTGTAATAATTAACGTAGCATGTGTTATTTATTGGGTGCCATGATTATTTTTCATGGTTGTGATAATTAACGTAGCATGTGAACTCCAATGAAGGCATAAGATCGATGTTTGTATGTTTCTTCGATCGTAATAGTATTCGACGGTAATTCGGAGATCAAAGATGGTAGATACAAAAGATACAAGTTGTTTGGCTCGCAACAGATTTTTTCCAAATTCGTAGGGTCTGATTGCAGGGCTATTTCGACCAAGTAAACGTTGGAATTAGAGAATTTGTTCTTCACAAAAGTTGTAGATAATTGAATTTCAAATCCAATCCAATTTGAATAACTTCAATTGGAGGTCAGATGAAGAAGATATGGCAAGAATACTGAAGGCTGTGCAGTTTACGCGGGAATACATCAAATCCGAATTTTCTTGCCTAAGCATGGTTGGATTTGGTTTCCTTGATTAATTCAAAATATCTAAGTCTTCTACACAAGTATAGCCAAAGGATTTCAAGTTTGGAAGGACTCCTTATTGCTTAAGGATTTCAAGTTTGGAATGATTTTTTGTTGCTCAAGGATTGCATCTTTGACCATAATAGTTGGGATGCATATTTTATTATGTTTCCTTATTAATGTTTATGCATGTTTCCATGAGTGTTTGCATGTGTCATAGTTTACCATATTGGGACAACATGGTAATATATGGCCTTTGACCTAGATCGCGTTTTTTGCAAATTCGAAAATTTGATAACCCTCACAAATTTTTTAAATAAGTAAGTGGGAGAGGGAATTTATTTTGTATAAATCTCATGGTCTCCATTGCTAGTTCATAGGTTATATAATTAATTTTGTGTGTTGGTTTCAGAACCTTCCTCCCTATCGGACAAAATTAATTATGGCATCATCGGTACAAACTTCCTATAGGGATAGCTCTAAGATAATTGTTGTGTGAATTACTTCTCCATCAGAGGTAATTCAGAACGGAACAATAGGTCATGGGCCTAGGTAATGGTATACACTTAGCTGTAAATAATAGTATCACCATCTGAGTCACTATTAATTTTTAATTGTGGCTATTTAATTTTACTTGGTACGGTATAGTGTCTAGATAGTAAAATTAAAAGGTTGTGCCTATCTACACGAATGATAAAGAGTAGAGACTTCCCATCGAGGCATGCTCTTCACGGTGTGTAAGGTTGTTAATGTTTTTCTTTTAACATGTGGTAGTGGGAATCAATATTAAAATGAAATTTAAAATTTTTATTGCCCTTCATAATTGATTGTTATGTTATTTGATTTTCAAATTCAAAAATGGGCTCTTTCAATCATCTCGCCATTATTCTCAAAGAAAATAAACTTACTAGATCGAATTATATTGACTAAAAAAGGAACTTGGATATTGTGTTAACTACTGAGAGGCACAAATTTGTGATGTCTAAGGTGTGCCCTCCTAGACCTAATGAGAATGCCACAAAATAGGAACCAAATTTTTATAAAAATTGATGAGTATCACCCATGTTGAAGGGACCCCGATTAAGGATCATGTTCTGAAGAGGATAGCTCTTCTTAATGAACTAGAGATCCTTGGAGCTGAAATTAATGGGAAAACCCAGATCTATTTCGTTCTTAACTCACTGCAGTCTGAGAGTTTTAAGTAATTTCGCCTGAACTATTATATGAACAAAATGCATTTATCTTTGGCGAAACTACTTAAGGAACTCTAAGCAGCTGAGGGTCTTTTGGTTGTGAAGAAACCATCATTAGTGTTAGTGGCAGAGATGGTTTCTACTTCTAAGCTAAAAAGCAAGAAGAAACAGAACAAGTCTCAGAAAAAAGGTTGTGGAGGCAGTCCATGCGCTTCAAGGTGGAGTGAAAAAGCCTAAAGACAAGTGTTTTCACTGCAAGCAGCAAGAACACTGGAAGAAGAAATGTCTATTTTATCTCAATAAAGTGAATAATCAAGATAGATCTTTTCGCTAGTCGTTGAATCATGTTTAGTGGTGTTATCTACCAGTACTTGGTTTGTGGATACAGGAGCCACTAATCATGTTCACAATTTGTTGCATGGGTTCCAGGAAACCAGAAGACTAAGTGATTGAGAGATTTATCTGCACATGGGTAATGCTACGAGAGTGGCAGCAATTGTAGTAGAAAATGTTTTTTTTAATTTTAATAATAATAGGAGTTTAATTTTGAGAGATTGTCTTTATGTTCTCACACTTAGAAGAAACTTGGTTTCAGTTTCTAAGTTGATTAAAGATGGATATTTGGTTTATTTTTGTAACTTTGTGGTTATTAAGTTAAATAAACGTTTTATCTATTTTGGTTCATTGATGGATAATCTCTACTTTATTAATCCTATATTTCCTACAGTGCAACTGCATGAATTGAATAACATTAATAATTTACCATGTAAGAGAAAAAAAAGCCTTCTAAATTGAACCAAACGTATCTTTGGCACTTATGTCTTGGTCATTTTAATCTGAATAGGATTTTTAGACTGGTCAGGGATGGACCTTTAGGTTCATTGGAAGTTGAGGAACTTCTAGTCCGTGAATCCTATTTAGAAGGTAAGATGACCAAGAGACTTTTTTTATCAGTAAAAGGTTATAAAGCCAAAGAGCCGTTGAAATTGGTTCACTCTGATTTTTGTGGACCCACGAATGTCCAAGCAAGAGGTGGTTTTGAGTATTTCATCATTTTGATTGATAATTACTCAATGTTTGGATACATTTATTTGATGCACCTTAAGGCCGAATGCTTTGAGAAATTCAAGGAGTATAGGACAAAAACGGAGAAGCGTCTGAGTAAATGTCTTAAGACACTGTGATCTGATTGTGGTGGTGAATACCTCTTGGGAGAGTTTAGGGAGTACTTGTTAGTTGAACGGATTACATCCCAGTTATCAGCACCAGGTATCCACGTCAAAATGGTTTAGCAGAAAGAAGGAATATGACTCTTATAGATATGGTGAGATCAGTGATGAGTTATTCAGATTTACCAATTTTTGTTTTGGGGACATGCATTAGAAACAACAACGTATATTCTCAACTTGGTACCATCTAAGTCAGTACCATCTACACCCACAGAACTATGGATTGGGCGCAAACCTAGTCTGCAGCATATTCGGGTTTGGGGTAGTCCAGCACATGTGCTGAATGGGAACACAGATAAATTGGAATCGAAGACAGAAGTTTTGCTTATTTGCGGGGTACCCTCGAGGAACGAAAGGTGGACTGTTTTATAGTCCTACGGATAAGAAGGTCATTGTTAGCACTGATGCCCGGTTCTTAGAAGAGGACTATATAATAGACCACAAGCCTAGAAGCAAGATTGTTCTAGATTAATTAAGAGGAGAGGGACCGAC
This sequence comes from Rhododendron ovatum, assembly GCA_019656835.1. Lineage (NCBI taxonomy): Eukaryota > Viridiplantae > Streptophyta > Magnoliopsida > Ericales > Ericaceae > Rhododendron > Rhododendron ovatum. The sequence goes on along the minus strand of CM033794.1, from coordinate 23,725,550 downwards.
AAAGACTTCTTCAACACTAATAGTACAGGAGGTTACACTGTAAGAAAGAGTTGTTGACACATTGGTACCTCATCGTAGTGGGAGGGTTGTTGTCACACCCAATCGGTATACGTTCTTGAGAGAATCTTATGATACGATCCCTGAAGAACAACATGCTGAACCCTGCAAATACAATGAGGAACTAGAAGATAAAGATACAGAATTTTGACAAAAGGCTATGAAATCAAAGATGGAGTCTATGTACTCTAATCAGGTCTGGGATGTTGTAAAACCACCCGAAGGGATTAAACCCATTGGGAATGTATCTAGATAATGGAACTAGATAGATTCATAGCAAAGAGTCAAGAGCACATGTTATGTAAGCTTAAGGAGTCTATTCATAGACTCAAGCAAGCATCTAGATCTTGGAACATCCGTTTTGATCAAGCAATCAAGTTTTTTTTTGGTTTTGATCAATGTTTGGATGAGTCATGTGTGTATAATAAGCGCAACGAAAAAGTGGTGGTGTTCATGGTACTATATGTAGATGATATTCTGCTAATCGGAAACGATGTGGGAATGTTGTCTTCGATAAATGTGTGACTATTTAGCCAGTTCGATATGAAGGACTTGGGAGAAGCAGTTCACATTGGCTTATCGTAAGCTACTTATATCAATGAGATCCTTGCTCGTTTTAGCATGCAGGATTCCAAGAAATGGTTCCTCCCTTTTTAGACATGGAATCAATCTATCCAAGGATCAGTGTCGTAAGACACCTGAGGAGATGGAGAAGATCAAGGCAGTCCCTTATGCCTTGGCAGTAGGAAGCCTTATATATGCTATGATGTATACTAGACCTGATATTTTATTTGCCATGGCATAGTTGGTAGATTTCAGTCTAATCTAGGGCAAGAGGATTGGACTACAGTGAAACATATACTCAAGTATCTGAAAAGAACAAGAGATCATATGTTGGTGTTCGAGTCAGATAGTCTGATACCTTATGGGTACACAGACTAAGACTTTGTGTCTTATAAGGATTCCAGAAGTATACCTCGAGATATGTGTTTACCTAGAAGGTAGAGCCATAAGTTGGAGGAGTATCAAGCAATCGTGCATTGATTGATTCCACCATGGAGGCACAGTATGTGGTAGCTTTTTAAGCAGTCAAAGAGGCCGTTTGGCTTAGAAACTTCTTGATGGATCTATAAGTGATTCCTTTAGTGCAATTAGCTATTACATCTATTGTGACAATAATGGTGGAATTGCTAATTCTAAGGAGCCATTGACTCATAAGAAGGAAAACACGTCGAGCGTAAGTATCACCTGATTCGAGAGATCGTTCGGCGAGGTGATGTAGCTATGTCCAAGATTGCATCGGTGAACAACCTAGCAGATTCTTTTACATACAGCTTACAAGCTTAGACTTTTGATAGTCACGTAGAAAGAATGGGAGTGAGATGCATGGCAGTATGATTATGAGTCTCAGTGGGAGTTTGTTAGGATGTTATGTAAAAGTTATTATGATTTTATATGATGGATTAATATTGTTATGTATTAATTAGTTTATCCCTTTTTGATTAGAATCTTTTATGGGCAATATTTGCATGATATTTTTGTATGTTGTGCGTGTGTGTCTTTTATTCTACATAGTAGATAATCCAGTGTGTAGAGTACGACTTACACACAGAAGATTGGATCATCGGTTCTTGTGGAATATAAGTTATGGTTCACAGTCTTAAATGGAATTTGACACACCATCAGTAGAATTGTAGCACAATATTTTAGTAGGTCTGTCTTGACTACAGGGAACGGTCTAGTTTTTAACTCATTGTGCTAGTACACTTTGTGTGTATTGAACGAGACCGTATTAAGGTAATTGTCTTTGTACTAATTTTATAAGACAATTGGAATCTCATGGTTATTATGAATACTTATGCTCTTAATCTAAAGATAATTATTAGAGGTATATATTTAATGCTGTTGACTTTGATTTATTAAAGAGTGAGATCTTTATACAGTAAATAGTCTCGGTGAGTTGGGTCGCAACATTATGTATATGACAACTATTTATTATTAATGGAATCCACGTCTCGATAAGGGATTGATGATATCCCTTGAGTAAGTTTATAGGGTTCGATTATGTCAAATCCTACAGGTGGATATTTGTATCCGACATATCGAATAAGTTAAGCGGATAATCTCAAGTTAAGACGTTGATTAAGTGGGAGATTGTTAATAATTTATTTTAATCATCGGGTTTCTGTAATTTTAACTTGGGGAAATTAATAAGTATTTAATAACATAGAGCTCGAAATATAATTGAGATAAGGACGGGAGTAAAATTACAATTCTGTGGTGGGGTGAATTGTAATTTGTGTGATAAGAAATAAAATCCTAGTGGGATTAAGATTTCTTATTTACACAAGGAGCCCAGATTTATTTCTCCTTAAGTCCCTGCCCTAGCCCTATAAATATACCGCTTCGTTCTCTAGGTCAAAAGACGTTTTTGAGAAATCAGAAAAGTGGGCTGAAAGAGAGAACAAACAATCACGTAGGGTTTCCACAAACTGGTACGTGATTCGAGGTATAAGGGAATATGGCAGAAGATCGTAAGGTACGGTCGAGTAGTATTCGTGGCATACAGCAAGATGTGCTGTAACAAGTTTAACCAGCGTTCGTGATGCGGGAGTTGTGGTAAAACCCTAATTCCGCCTTGTAGGATTTTTACAATTTTTGTTGTCTAATCTGTACACGTCATTATTGGGTCTCGGGGATTCAGTTTCCCAACAATCGAACCATGATTCATTTACCTGACGGCCAATTCAAGGAGAATGCCCTCAGGCTCGGCCACCTTCGTAATAGATAACTCATTCAGTTCTCCCTGTGAATCGCTTACCCTCAAGCTCAGCCATGTGTGGGGCTCGGCCAATCGTGATGTCACGTGCCTCCCCACGCGCTGAAGTGGTTACGCTAAAAGATAATGATCAGCGCAGATGGGGATACCAGCTCATACCAAAATGGTTATCAGATCTTATCGATGACGTCGCAATGATGTCAGCTGACCCATGCAAGGCACATGATCGTACTTGGAGAGCAAGACAAGCGGACTGTATAAATATCAAAGGATAGCAACCCTAAGGAGGTACACACTACTCGATCCCTAAAGCCCTAGTCTCTTGCTTTGTCTTCTGCACATTCTCATCCTCTCGTCGGAGAACCTTGCCGGGCAACCCCGGCCATGTCTTAGTCGTGTGTTCATTATGCAGGTTAGGGCAAGACAGTTAGGAAATTCTCAAACCAATTAAAGAGGAGCTCTAACCAAGGATCAGTAGGCCACACATAGTACATGACTTCTTGAGAGATTGTAACTTTTAAAGAATTGAGCTAATTTTGGAAATTGCGTGCATATCGTCAAAACTTCGCCGCAAATGAAACGAGTTAAGTTAATTGAAAGTGTCCAAGCTTAACTCGTTGCTCGATCTGTTTTGTCAATTTCAAACAATAATAGTTCAACAATTAAACACGAGTCCAGCGAGATGTACTTGTTTCACTTTCTTCCGACATATTTTAAAGAACCGAATAACTTATAAGGTGAATTCAAGCAAAAAACAACGTAATCAGTTTAAAATTGTGTGAAACTTCACTTGTTTATGATACAAAATTGACTGCAAAATAGCCTTTGCCAAATTGGATTAGAGTCAGGTTTGAGTTTTCATTAGAGAGTGGGGGATAAGGCTCAAACTCCCAAAGTGTAGTATAACACCACAAGGGTGCAACCACCAGGGAAATCAAAGCCAGGTTTGAGTTGTTTAATTAGTTTGTTTTGAACTCAATGCAAGCATTTTATAGAAAACCAATTTTCGACGTATGTTTAGAGCAAATTGAAGTGACTAATCACCCAAAAAAAAATTTAAGTGACTTGATTCATGGGTACTAATTTGGACTAATGACACGAATATCAAGTCACATTTTTCACAATTTTTTTTTTGATTATCCAATAAATAATTGCAAAGCTGAATCCATATGAATAAGGTTACAAAGTGCAGCAGGTAAAATGCTAAGGGGAGGTTTGGGCAAGAGAATTGTGCAAGCTCGGATTCGAAAATTGCCTGGGAAATCTTCATGCATGCAAGCTGCCATTGAGCAAGCAACCCGAATTGCCCAAGCCTTCAGGGCTAAAGCAGAACCAACTTTAATCCTTCCATAATTGAGCTCGATAACCTTATCATTTGGATCCCGAGCAATGACAGCGAAAGCAGCGTGCATGCCCATTTGACGAAAGAAAGGAACTGTCAGAATTGAATTTCCACAAGCAAGGAAGAGGAGGACGTACGTTACCAGGAAGCGTTACGTACTATCCTCAAGATCAGTATATAAGGCTCACAGGAGAATTCAATTGGGAATGGGCAGGCTGCAGGCAGCACCAAGATAGTCAGTCCCCTTCATTCGAGAAACAAGGGCTACCGAGAGAGTTGAAACAGTATCGATCGATCATAGCTTTTCCTCCAGACGGTCCAACAGATTTGTGCTATGAGGCCAGGCCAATCAATATGCAGTACGTATTATTTCAACAAAGAGTCACATTTTTTAATTTAATAATAAGCCAAATGGAACCCTTATACTATGTTGAAAATTCCATGGCCACAAGTTTTCGTCAGTGGAGCCTTTGTGGTTTTAATTTAATGGCATCACAATATGGGCGGGCCACATGTACTTGACAAGAAAAATACAAACCCGGGCTTTCTTATTCTTATTTTCCTTCCTCTTCTGTGTGGGCAGCATGCCCTCTGAAAATTCCCAGATTTCCAAACGAGAGAATCCAGAATCGAGGGAGCGCTTAGCTGGACGACAAGCGCTCGCAAAATACAGAGTCGCCACTCGGGTTTTGAAGATCCGACACCCAAGGAACCGTATTTTGAAGCACCTGCCGCGCTATTTTTGATTTGAAAAGTTTAAGGAACCAGTCCGTCATAACTATATCTGGGTTCGGGAGCCAGGTTACGAGAGGGAAAGGGTTTTAAGGCACCCCTCTCGCCTAATCCGGAGATCGGTCTCTACTTGAGCATTTTGTGAAAAAGTTTGCGATTCTTCTTTTATTAATCAATTTTAGCCAATTAGGGCGAGGAAACAGTTAATCGGGGATTCTAAACTGTAACACCTTGCAACATGTGATCAAAGATAATATGAATGATGGCATGCTTGAAAAATAAACGAGATAAAACCCAGCACTGTTACCGGGCATCAAAACAGTGCGTTGATATGAATGAGGCACAGGCACCAGCCAACTTGCATGCATGGCTCTACCAGCATGCAAGTTAACTGTCGCGCGACCAAATCAAACCATTGCGTGATGGTTATATCCCTCCAACAGGTTCAATTTTATCTCCTTCTGGGCTCTGGAAGGACCAGTGCACACCTAGGATTCAAACCAAGCAGTTTATATGTACTGAAAGCAAATAATTATTACAAACAGAATGGATGAAGAATAAATACAAACCCCTAAATAGTGGAGGCATTAAACAAAGGTCGTGGACGCAGTTGCCCATGCAAAGGCAATTTTTGAAAATAGGCTCACAATTGCGCGATGGAGTTAGATCATTGTGCGAGGCTCAAGACTGGACTTCCAGGAATTGCTTTGCATGCCTGGGCTCTGAGACATGTTCAAGAGCAACCCAGGGGCATTCCAAAGTAACTAACTAAATGAAATTAAGCTAAGCTATGGATTTTTAACATGCAAAACAGTGGAATTAATTCTAATCAAGCTTCAACATAACTTTTTACGCTATAACAAAACAGAAAGGAACCAAAACCCTATTCCCGCGAGGACTGTCGCGCGACAGCTAGAAGCATCGCGCGATTGAGTGAGTCCATCGCACGTAGGAGGATTGGTGTACAATTCTTGTAACTCTGCTGACTTTAGAGCCAGAACTGGTATTGATTACTAGCCTTGGCTCTGCCAACCCCCCTTGAGGATCAAAACAGTAAACAGTAAAAGAATTATACCTTTGCTTGAGTGCTTCGGAATTGGATTGAACTAGGTGGTGTGGCTTGGAAAATGAGTGTATGGAAGTGACTTTAGTAATGAAGTATGAGGAGTGTTTGAAAATGGTGTTGTCTTTCTTTCTTTTATCTTTTTTTTGTACCCCTTTGCAAGATGATCAATGGGGGGTATATATAGGAGATGAGAGAGTGCTTAGTGGGTGGCAAACAAGGTGTAAAGACCAGCCAACAAGGCTGGCCTTGGTTACTTGGTAGCCAATGCCATCCTAAAGGTGATGGGAGTGGTTGTGAGGGTGGTGCAACCCATGCACCTGCAGAACACTATTTAATCGACAAAAACGGGGTTCCTCAGGACAGTGGCCCCCCTGATCATCACAAAATCTGGCTGGAAAAAGGTGAAAGTGACGGGTGTTGAACATCGCGCGAGGGACTGGATCCATCGCGCGATAATTTTACCCACCCACGCGATGGTCAACAGTCAAGGTTTGACTTTGACCAACACCTGGCAAGTAAGGCGTTGCGCGAGGGATTCAATGGATCGCGCGATGGTCAACCCCTGAGGTCAGGGTTTTTATTTAGGGTTTTTGGATTTAGGATGGATTTTGCTTACTTCAAGCTCAAGCCATTTCACTCTCAATACTGTTTTTGACCTGATTCATCATCGGGGAAACAAGAAACCGAAAAAGAAAGTAAATCAATTGGGAAGCCAGATTGGGGTGTCTATAGTAGTCCCTCTTTGACGGGACGTGGAGCACCATTAACTGTACGGGTAACGTCAAAGATTTTTAGACACCCATCCAATTTACCCAAAAGTCGATAAAATGGAAAATGCAAACAAGTATATATAAAATACCATGCACCGATGGATCGGAGAGCTCAACCATTTGAATAAACTCTCCTGAGGAATAAGTAGATTGAACGGATGGATCGTTGCTGATTTGATAATCAGACGGATGGATCGTCATTGATTTTGAAAATGGACGGATAGATCGTCGCTAATTTTGAAAATGGACGGATGGATCGTCGTTGATTTTGAAAATGGACGAATAGACGGATGGATCGTCGTTGATTGATAATCGGACGGATGGATCGTCGTTGATTTTTGAAAATGGACGGATAGATCGTCGTTGATTGACGGATGGATCGTCGATGATTTTGAAAATGGACAGATAGATCGTCGTTGATTTTTAAAATGGATGGATAGATCGTTGTTGATTGATAATCGGACGGATGGATCGTCATTGATTTTGAAAATGGACTGATAGATCGTCGCTGATTGATAATCGGACGGATGGATCGTCGTTGATTTTGAAAATGAACGGATAGATCATCGTTGATTGATAATCGGACAGATGGATCGTCGTTGATTTTGAAAATGGACGGATAGGTCGTCGCTGATTGATGGATGGATCGTCGTTGATTGATAATCGAACGAATGGATCGTCGTTGATTTTGAAAATGGACGGATAGATCGTCGTTGATTGATAATTGGACTATGCGTGGGTGAACCACTGCTGGGGATTCAAAAAGTGCTCAATTTGAAAGTCATTAATTCATGGCGACCATCAAAATTACTGCGGTGCCATACCCAAAAATGATGGGCGTTTGTAGGAGAGATAAACCTGATCGGGCCGGTCTAGAAGCTGCATTGGGCCTGGAGGCCCAACCAAACCATCGCGCGACAGAGCCACACCATCGCGCGAGGGTTCCTGCTAGGATTTGGGCCTAAAAAGAGCCCAGACCCGGCCCACGCCTGGTCCACACCTTTGAACTTTCCGGGGACATTACAGAAACAGTTCCCAGCGGTTTCAAACTTCTCTCAAACCTCAAAGTCTTCTCAAAACTCTCCCAAACCCTTGATTTTCTCCCAAAATCAAAAGCCCCAAACTTACTCACCCATCCATGGCAGATCACGACAATAGCGGTAACGAGGGAGAAGTGGTTGATTGCCCGGAAGACCAAGGAGGACCAACGGAGGTCGAGACGGGAGACCAACAGCCAGTGGAGGCTGTCTTGGGTACTGGTGCAATGGTACCAGGTGGCAGCGATGGTGTATAAGGTTGCGAGCAAGAGGTAGGTGGCGGCGACAGGCATCGCGCGATGGAGCCAGATCGTCGCGCGATAGAGGAGGTTGGGGTCACAAGGTCTGTTGTTCGACCATTGGATCTGAGCATGGTCGTGGAAGGCTCGGTGGTTATTGGTGGTGGTCCTGGAGGCGCCGGCAGCAGTGGTGCTAGTGGTGACGTCGTCGGGCCAAGTGGGTCTCCGCCGAGGGATCCGGCAAGGGGCAAGGGTGAGGCATCCGAAGAGGTAGAGACCACGGGGATCCCCTTTGTGTACAGAGAGGAGGATGTACTCTTCCGGCCGGCGGCCACGTCATCGTGCCACAGGCCGATCACGAAACAGGATGTTGCCGAGCTCTTGAGTGACGAGCAACTTGCCCAACTTTTATAGGATAACCCCGCAATAGGGCTGCTGTTTTGGAGGCCCGGGAGGAGCGTGAGAGAGCGATAGCAGCTTCAGAGGCTGCAGCGAGGGCCAAGAGGGAAAGAGCCGAGGAGGAGGAGGTCCGAAAAGGCATGGAGGCCGAGGAGAGGACTAGAGCTAGGGTTTACCGGCCTAGAGTGATGGCAGTGACAGAAGTAGAGGGACTGACACGTGTCCCATTCACAGCAGAAGGGTATGAGCCACCCACACCACACTTGTTTGTACCGTCGGGTTTTGTAGCGTATAGGCCACGGCGGACGGAGTACGACTTCGAGCTCGTCTTGAGAGACCCCGAGACTCATATTTCAAGCAACTGGACAGAGGTAACTTTCCAAATCCCCCCTTTGTAGTTTCAAATTTGAATTTGCCAATTTGTGCTTGAATTGTTAAATGTATATGGTAATTCTTAAAAGAAAAAGACCAAATTGCAATAGCATGACCTTGCCATCGAATTCCATGCATGCAATATAATAACTTGAACCAATCATTTGTTGCCAAGCTTTATTGATTACCTAGAACAAGAGAATGAAAACCTTGCATACTGACATGTCCTCTCGCTGCTTGTTTTTTTTTTTTTTTTTGTGTCTGACGCAGGAGAGAGCGAGGCAGAGGGACATCCGTGGCTATGGAGGTGCAAGTAGCTCTTTGGCATTGTACCAGGGTTTGCCTGCCAGGGTGAGGTAGTTAGTGGATGAGGTGGGCTTCGGCGAGTTCATTTAGACGCTTACTCCAGCCAGAAATGACCATGCCGTCCAAGTAGTACTTACAGAGAGGTGGAGGGACACTATCTACACCTTTCACTTACCCATAGGGGAGATGACAGTGACATCGGCTGACTTTGCAGCGATCACCGGCCTGAGAGTCGGAGGCAAGCCTATCCAGTTTTATTCGGGCATTCAAAACGATCCTGTGGCTCTAGAGTGGTTCTTTGGAGAGGCGCCTAAGATTGAGGAAGGGATGGCACGGTACAGGCAGTTCACCAAGTACCTTACGAAAAAGGTAACAACTGAGCAAGAAGCGGAGCAGATAGCTCGGGCGTACCTGTTGTACCTCTTTGGCGCAACCCTATACCCAAACAGGCACATTAAGGTCCACCTATCATACATGCCCGCACTGAGGGATTTAAGGACAGCCTCATGCTTCGACTGGGGTGGAGCGGCACTGGGCGCGGCCTATGGCTTTTTGGGGGATTCGTCGAGGACGGAAATGAGCACAGCTGGGTACTGGAGAGTCTGGGAGGTATGATTTCAATAAAGTAAAGCATAATTTCAAATCACACTTATACCCACTTGATTGCATAACCTGCTCAATAGTATCATTGCATGTACTAACAATTTGATCTGTTGATAACTATGCAGCTCTGGGCTTACGAGGTTTTGAACATGTGTCGTCCAGCGATGAAGAGCCTTGACTTGGGGATCCTCCCGCGTGCTCGTATCTGGAGCAAGAAGGGGAGAGGCAATTTGATCGGCTTCAGGATATACTTGGACGAGCTCCGTCCCTCATAGGTATAACACGAAACTTTATCAAGTAGAAATACACACCCCTTTATATTGCTTTAATGTTGTCGTTGACCGATACTTGCATTATCTGCCTGTCTTGTGTGCAGATCGAGTGGGATCCCTAGAGGGTGGCAGAGCCTGAGCCTGAGTACTTGGCTAGGAGTAGGGCTATGACGGCGAGCAGAGTGTTGCAGGAGTCTGCCTTTGGTTGGCAGTGGTACTTGGGAGATCGGGTGACACGCCAATCACTTGGCCTCGCTGAGTTCCAGGTGCCTGGGCCACTTCCACCACGGGCCTCACACACAGGAGAGTACACACTGACCGAGCTAGAGATGTTCACGCAGCCTGACACCGACCTGACGCACCACTTGCGTCCTGACATGGACTACACGACATATTAGAGGGAGCGTTTGGTAGGGCCACTGAAAGTCCGGGAGTTCAGAGAGGTCCAGAGTCAAGCTCATGGAGCTGCTGAGGAGAGGAGGGCTGCAGGAGAGAGACAGAGCGGTGGCGAAGGCCGTGTGAGACGAGGCCTAAGTGGACCAGTAAGAGGTGGGCCACCAGAATTGCTGTGGAAGATAGCAATGGTAGACTCTCAGGGCAATCCAGCTGAGCTACACCTAGCCCCTGTCAGAGTTGAGCCTACGCCAATTACCATTCTAGTAAGACATCATTGTTTCCTTTCATTGCATGCCACTAGAATAGAATCATTGCTGAAATATCTGACAACTCCTCGTTCACTATTGCAGGTACCAATCGAGTGGGTGAACGAAGCTGTTCGTCACATGCTTGCATTGGAGAACGTGGCGAGAAGAGCAGCAAGTGGTTTGCCATTGGACTTGCGCTATCCAGCGCCAACTCCTTCATCGGCGGCTCAGAGATCTCATGTATACTCTTCAGAAAATGATACATTCCTGCTTTCGATACTTGATATATGCTTCTTTGTTTGACAGATATTATGCTTTGATAGCCATTGATTTGGAATTGATCATACCTGCTTTCAAACATACAATATGCACAATGTATACTAATGCATGAATAATTACAATGCAGGCACAAAGACAGGCAGCTCCTAGGAGGAAGAGCGCTAGAGACCCTCTGCAGAAGAAATTGGCAGAAAGGGCTCCACCTCTTCCGGTCGCTACTAGACGATAGACAAGAGGCCCACAGCTAACTGCTACGAGTGAGGAGGCATCCCAAGAAGCTGTGGCGCGCGTTGAGGAGTGATACCAAATCAAAATGCGCCAAAGGCCCTCGCAAGATGAGCCATCTTGGAAGAAGCGACTAATCCTGCCTGAGGTCTCTGAGGAAGAGGACGAAGAGGAGGAAAAAGAAGAAGGAGAGGAAGAGGAAGAAGAAGAATGAGTGGGGTCGTCCGACGACAGTAGTTCTGACGACACTGGGGATGATCCCGGATACAAGCAAGATCCCAGGGAGATGGATGATGACGATCACGATGGTGATTGGCTAGGAGAGGATTGAGGGCTAGTGCGAAGCCTCATTTACTTCCTGCACTTTTGATTTTTGCTTTCGGGCCTGCGTGCCCAAGTAGATAGGTAGATGGTGGGTGAATAGGCCCCAGCTGACATTTGATTGCTGTTTTGAGGCTTGCGTGCCTTTTTTATTTGTGGGCGGATGTGCCCGGGCAAACATGATGATTTTGATTGGCCGAAGTGCCAAACATGCAATAGTTTTCTTCGCTTAACATGGATAGATCATAGTTTAGCTATAAAAATTGCGTTTTCCTAGTTTATTTACTCTTACAACAGATTAGAGCAATTAAAATTCACCACTAATACCAAACTTGCATTGATGACATGCCGAGACTGCTTATAGACAAACATATATGCATAAATGTGACCAACTCAGAAGAGAAATCAAGGATACGACCCAGGACACGTCCAGGATACGAGGATACAGGAAATATAATGAAATTTTGGGTAACGATGATCCAAAACTCCAAGTACTTGAATCTTGACGAAACCAATGCTCTCATGAGGTCAAATATGTACAACATGGCTCGTACAAATCGACGAAACTGAAAAATACATTCTAGAGCAAAATTTAGACATGAAAGTGCTAAAAAGACACAAAAATGGACACGAAATGCAAAACATGACTCGATTATGTCCCGGACAGAAACCGACACCTCCGTACAGTCATTTTAGGCTTATATGACATGTACAGTATGAGAGAATGGGGTGAAAACCTTTAAAATACATTTCAACCACCCGAAGTCCCAATTTGAACTTGAAATGGGCCACCGAAGGTCCAAAATCTTCGTTAAATGCGATATTCCGAATCCGACACTTGGACACAGTCACATATAACGATAGTGACTTACTGGAACCATCAAAACTGCAAAACAACCCTTGGAATGAAAAACGACCAAAGTTGGTCAGTAGCTGCTGCAAACTGTCAAATTGCAAACTGAACCATCGCGCGATGGACTGGAAAGATCGCACGATGAAAGAACCATCGCGCGATGAAGTGAGACCATCGCACGATGGACAATCCTTGCTAAGCCACCTTTGTTTGACCAAACTTGAATCTAAGACGTTGAATGCCTTGTCACTGTCCTTGGCCGTCTAGAATACACCTTGGGCAGTTCACAGGTGTGCCCTTGCATTGAAGGGGGCAATGCCACCTTGCTTGGATATTTGCCTTGATAAAAGGAGATATTTCATGATGCCTTGGCTATAAATGGATATATCCCTGGAAATATGAGGCACACCCCCCCCCCCCCCCCGAGCAAGCACTTCCAACTCCTTTATAATGGTAAATAACCTTTCAATCTTGATTAGCCCGTGGCTAATGGCTTTTGTAGCCGGAGATTGGCTATCCTTTCGCTGTCACAGGCTGGCCGCTTTTCATTTTCTTCGCAATGTGAGGGTCCGGCCCAAAATTCTGATGGCGGCGCTACAATTCTGGGACCCAGTGGTTCATGTTTTCAGGTTCGGGGACAACAAGCTGTGCCCAACCATGGAAGAATTCCAAGCATATCTCCGGGGGTTTGGTTCGAGCGTGATTGTTGTACCACCTTATAGGAAGAGCATGCCAAACTTTTGCAATCATGTCTCGATATTTCAAGAGGAGCAGCCGAAAGTCTGTTAACTGAAGGGCAAATCAACATCATGCGTCTGATGGAGTGGTACGGGCCTGAAGGAAACACAAAGGACACCGCCTTGCAGGCCCGACGTCGATTTGCCCTGACGATCAGCGTACTAGCTGCTTACTTGCTAGTATCTCCAAATGGGCGAGTCAACCCTTTGCTGGTGAGTGTTGCCTCTCAAATTGGTACTCGAACGAATGTGGTGCCGTTGGTTTTAGCAGAGACACTCATGGGTTTGGATTTGGTTTCTACTAGCCAAACAAACATATTCAGCGGCAGTCCACTCCTACTGCAGGTAAATTCTCATTCAGCTCACCTTTTTTGAGGTTTCACACACTTTCCTTTTACCTTATCTCTTTGTTTAGGCCACATTGGGGCTCCTCACTTGTTTTCTCACTCAAATTTTATATGACTCCTTACTTGTCTTTTACCCTCACCTACAGCTATGGTTATCCGACAAATTGGGATTGCTCACGTCATCGGAGGCAAACTGGCCACATCTGCCCGGTCGGATGCATCAGTGCGGAATGATCTACCTGGAGATGTCCACAAACCAGTGGTACATGTTCATGAAGGAAATGCTCCCAAATGAAATCATCTAGAGGCATGAGGCCCTGGACATACCATACATGGCCCTTAATTCTGTAGGTTTCGTGAGGATGGTGACAGCCGGGCTGACCGACTTTACATTCTACATTCCCGATCGCATTCTCCGTCAATTAGGGATAAGTCAAGGACTGCACCGAGCCGGAATCGAAACTTTCAATATCCCTACATTCACTACACAGAACTTGGCTGGATATGAACACAATTGGGGCCTGCGTCAACTTGGCGGAGCAGAACCAGACTTTAGCACAGAGCTCATGCATCGATACAAAGCGTGGCTAAGAAGGGAAATTGCAAAAAGACAAAGCGACAACTGACTCTTGACAGACTCTAATGATCTAGAATAAATTGTGAGCCTGTTAAGGCCTCTAGGATTTTATTCTATTTTTATGCTTAACTGTTTTAACGACTTTGCTCAGCTGTGTAATAGAAGTAGTAGTTTGAATAAAATTGAAAGATCTAAAACTTTCTCCTGTTGATCCAAAGTGTTGAATGCCACGCCGCTTTAAACATTGAAGATGATTCCAAAATGGTAAACCACGGATCATTTTGATGGAATGTGGCCGAATCTCGCGAAGAGATTGCCTACGTATCCTCTTTCAAGGAATCAAGTCAGAACGTAGTTCAAGCTAAGGTTCGCTCGAGTATTTTACCTCTCCTTTTACGTTCTGACTTTTGCCTAGTGCCGCCACTTCGGGTTTTCGGTCTAGCGAGCTTTTGAGTATTGCCCATTTATTTTTGCCTGAATTGCCTTCACAGTTTTTCGATCCAGTAGGCTTGCTCTAATTTTTGCTTGGAACCGCCCACCCTTGTGGTTTTCAGCCCAACGAGCTTCTCTCAGGGGTAGTAACACTTGAGTTGATCCAGGTTCACCAAAGTGGAAAATTCATTGCCATCGAGATCTATAAGCTGAGCTGCTCCCCCAGAAAGGATGGTCTTGATGATGTAAGGCCCTGAATGCTTCGGACGGAACTTGCCACAGGGATCGAACACAGGTGCCCGAATCTCCTTCATAACCATGTCTCTTTCAACCAAGTCCCTAGATTTCACCTTCTTGTTGAAAGCCCGTGCAATCCTTCACTGATATCCCTGAACATGGTATAAAATGTGGGGTCTCCTTTCATCGAAAAGCATGAGTTCCACAAACCTCCCGCTGAGCCATTCAGATTCCGTGAGCCCACACTCCGCCATGATTCTCAATGATGGCACCTCAAGCTCAATAGGGAGTACTGCCTCCATCCCGTAAACTAAAGAATAGGGTGTTGCTCCAGTTGATGTTTGAATTGACGTATGATACCCCCAGAGTGCTAGAGGTAGTTGCTCATGCCAGTCTCGGGCGAATTCAGCAAACTTTTTGATAATCTTCTCAATATTCTTATTTGTCGCTTCAACAACTCCATTCGTTTGAGGGCGATAAACAGACGAATGATGGACTTGGATTCCAAATTCTTCGAACAACTCCAATACCCTGCCTTTGAAATGAGTCCCATTATTTGACACGAACACTTGAGGCACACCATATCGATCGATGATGTTCTTCCTGATAAAATGGGCAACCTGAACTTCAGTTAGGGTTTTGTAGGATTCAGCCTCCACGCACTTGGTAAAGTAATCTATCGCCACCAAAATGAACCGGTAATCGTTCGAAGCAGATGGTCTGATCATGCCAATGACATCAATGCCCCACACAGAGAAAGACCAAGGAAAAGTTATGCCGAATAGGTTAGAAGGGGGAACATGCATTAAGTTGGCATGGATTTGGCACTTATGACAACACCGTACATAATCTACACACTGAGACTCCATCGTGGACCAGAAGTAACCCTGCGTAGGATTTTTCTACCAAGCATGACACCACTCATATGAGGGCCACAGACTCCTTCATGAACCTCCTCCATAATCCTTATGGCCTCAGAGCCATTGACACAGAGCTTGTGCATCCCACAATGGGATCTCTTGTATAACTTTCCTCCACAAAGGATATACCGGGCCGCTATCCTTCGTAATACGAGTTGATCCTTCTTAGAAGCTTCAGCCGGATACTCCCCACTTTCAACAAAATTCCATATGTCGTGGTACCAGGGTAGGCCATCATCTTCATCATCGATGACGTTGACATACCGATAGGCAGGACAGTCCCGCTGTTCAATCAAGATAGGGCGGACTTTGACACCCAAAGGAAGTTCAACCATGGAAGCCAAGGTTGCCAAGGCATCAGCGAATTGATTCTTTAAGCGGGGAATATGAGTGAAAGTAACCTTATTGAAACGAGGAATGAGATCTTCCAAGTCCCGATGATGCAGTTTCAACCTTTCTTCGCGAACCTTCCAATCCCCATTGGCTTGAGATACGACGAGGTTAGAATCACCAATGACCTCGAGTTTTTCCACACCGACGGCAAGAGTGGCCTCCATGCCAACAATACAAGCCTCATATTCAGCTTGGTTGTTTATGACATCGAAGTTGAGCTTGAATGCAAGCGAAATGTGAGACCATCAGGTGTAATCAACAGCACTCCGATCCCATATCCCTTCTGGTTGGCTGCTCCGTCAAAGTAAAGTGTCCACACGTCTTCGACAACTATTAGCACTTCCTCATCTGGGAACACGAAATCTGAGTCCTCCGGTCCATCAACAGGATGGTCGGCTCAGAATTCCGCAACTGCTCGTCCCTTGACAAATTTTCTTGTAACATACTCAAGATCGAACTCTACCAACAAGAGCAACCAACGTGCTAACTTACCAGTAAGTGCTGGCTTCTCAAACAGATACTTGAGAGGATCCATTTGAGAAATCAACTTCACTGGATAAGCCAGCATATAGTGTCTTAACTTCTTAGAGGCCCAAACAAGAGCCCAACATGTCTTCTCCAGAGCTATGTAGCGTTTTTCACACCCTACCATCTTCTTACTTAAGTAATAAATGGCCTTCTCGACGCCCTTATCTCCTTCTTGCGCTAGTAAACACCCCAAAGATGAAGGATTCACAGATAAATAAAGTATCAATGGCTTCCCAGGGATCGGCGGCATAAGGACCGGAGGATTCTGTAAGTATTTCTGAATGGATGTGAAAGCCGCTTGGCACCTGTCTGTCCATACAAACGGGGTATTTTTCTTTAGAAGATGAAACATCGGCTCGCAAGTCAAAGTTAACTTGGCGATGAATCTGTTGATGAACTGAACCTTCCCCAAAAAGCTCTGCACTCCCTTTTCAAATTCTGGTGGCTTCATTTCAAGTACAGCCTCAATCTTTGATGGGTAAACTTCAATCCATGAGTAGTGATCAGAAAACCAAGCATTTTACCTGTCATGACCCCAAAAGTGCACTTCTGGGGATTGAGACGCATCCTGTACTTACGGAGTTCGAAGAACTTTCGAAGAAAATGTACATGCCCCTCATAAGTTTTCGACTTGGCAATCATGTCATCCACATAGACTTCAATTACTTTTTGCATCATGTCATGCAGAATGGTCGTAGCAGCGTGCTGATAAGTAGGACCGGCATTCTTTAAACCAAACGGCATGACCAAATAGCAGTAAGTCCCCAATTCAGTGATGAATGTTGTCTTCTCACGATCTTCTGGTGCCATGAGAATCTAATTATAACCCGAAAAACCATCCATAAACGAGAGCATGGCATGGCCCACCGTATTGTCAACAAGTACATCAATATGCGACAGGGGAAAATCGTCCTTAGGGCTCGCTTTGTTCAAATCCTTGAAACCAACGCATACCCGGATTTGTCCATTCTTCTTAGGGACCAGCACAATATTGGCAACCCAGGTGGGGTATTGAGAAACCATAAGAAAACCAGCGTCGATCTGCTTAGTGACCTCATCCTTGATCTTCTGTACCCAATCTGGCCTCATCCGCCTTAGCTTTTGTTTTACTGGTTTGGCATTCGGCAGTAGAGGAATTCGATGCTCCACTATCTCTGGGTCAATGCCGGGCATGTTCTGATGAGACCATGCGAAGATATCACTGAACTCCGTAAGTAGTTCTTTGAAATCCTGATATTCCTCTGGAGACAAAGTGGAGCCCACCTAAACCATTCGGGGATCGTTTTCATCTTTCAAATTTAAAGAAACTACTTCTTCTTTTAACGACTGAGCATGTCTTTGATCTTCCCTTTCGATGAAGGCACAGACTTCCTCAGGAATATCTCCATCGAAATCTATCTCTTCATCGTCGGGGTCGACACAGTTTGTGTATAAATCATCAAAGTAGTCAGAAGTGGATTCTTTCATTCCAAAAGGCCCCTCAGAGCTACCAAGTATAGCAGAGTCAAACTCAAAATAAAAGCTATGACGTGGAGGGCCAAGAGGCACAAACTCCGACTCAATGCTAAACTCAGAAGACTCCGTGTCAGACTTAGACTCAGACACATCATCAATGCAAGTTAAGCGTGGTTTGAAAATGCAATTTTTAAGGCTACCCTTGGCTTCTGTAATAAGAGAGATGAGATCCTCAAAGGTATCTAGCTAGAGCATGAGCACTTCGGCTTCTCCAGCTTCCTCGGCCAAACCCGCTTGGGAGAACTCGTGGAACAGCTACTCCAAGCTTCTCTGATTGAAATATCCCAGCTAGTCAGTCTTGATCTTGGGCTGATTGAGCTTCTCCTTGAATTCCACCCTTGCTGGCTCCTCATCACTATCCGACCAGGTGTCGTTAGCGAAGATCTCAAAGCCCGGCAACAGCTCCCCCGTCTTTGAGTCAATAAAGGGCTCAGCCTACCCTATGTAAATAGTGTTTCCCTTCTCCCAGACGAAGTAGCTGTCGGGATCACCATAGAGAGTTCAAGGTTTTCCCGTACATTTCCTTCTTTTGGCATCATTGGCTGAGGCAATATACCCTAAACCAAAGCGGCCCTTGCAGGAAGGAAAGGTAGGGAACTCCGGGATCCCTTGCTGGTGAATCCCTAAGCCCAAACAAGGTAGATAGGACATTCTCCTCATAATATCTAAAGCAATAGAGCTTATTATAAAGTCCCCGTCCATGTTAATGGCCAAAACGGAACCAGATGTATCAAAGGAGAAGCCTCCGAGATCCACGTCTTCTTCGCCATGGATGATTCCCAAAACCGGGGTACCATCCTCCTTGAGTGGGCGAATGCCTGAGTCCCCACAAATTATTAATGTGCCAGTAGGAAGCCCTAGCATGACCTTTTGGTGGAGAGCTGATGGCACAGCCATGATATTAGATCTGTGGAGCCACGGCCTACCGAGGAGAAGGTTGAAAGTGGCAGGAATGTCAACAACATGGAATTCAACATCCATTTCAAAGCCCTCAGCATCGAGCTTGAGTATCAGCGTGCCTTTGACCACACGACGAGTACTGTCGTACGCCTTAACGGCCAGATTGGAAGGCACAAAGTCCTTTTTAGTCAAGCCCAAACGGTAAGCCACCCTTAAAGGGCAAACATTGATCGCTGAACCATTGTCGATGAGGACGGTTTGAACCCAGAGCCCTCGGCATTTGACAGTAATGTGCAAGGGGCGATTGTGGTCGACTCCTTCAACTGATAGGTCCTTATCGGTGAAGATCACGGTGTGCTTGGAGGTAGGTGGGAGGATGAGAGATATCATCGCTTCGGGAGTGATATCAGCTGGGATCTCAAGATGAGCAAGAGCGTGGCAAAGTTTCTGTCGGTGCTCACGGGAAGAACAAATTAGTGCCCAAATTGACATGGCAGCGAGAATCCGTTCAAGTTGTTTCTGAATCATGTCCACATCAAAAGAGCCAGTAGGTGCCTCGGGTGGTGCAGACGTTGGGAATGTAGAGGGCTCGTTCCTTTAGTTAGAAGGGTTGGACGAACTTCCAGCCACAGATTAGCCGGTTGAAAAATCCGTCCACTCCTCGTAATGTTGTGAACGCTTCCCAAAGAGGGTGTGACCTAAGAGTCTTGATCAATATCCCAGAGATCAAAGTCCTCCTCTTGGCAGTGTCAAGTGACAAGAACCAATGAAAAGCTGGACCGGAGAGAGTCTAAGGGAACAACTGTGACATGGCTTCGGGTTCGACTGACAAGAGCTTCATAGCAGTGTGATAACTATACAAATGAGTCTTAGGGTCACCACTGCCATCGAACTTGGCTAGATCTGGCATTTTGAACTTGTCGGGAAGCTTGGCATTGGGATACAAATAGAGGCGGTCCAGGTCAATTTCCCCGGCAGTGATCCTTTCAGATTTAGAAACATATTCCTCCAGCTTGGTGCTTTTGGCCATAAGAGCAGCCAAATCAAGATTTTGAGTAGGCCTAACAACAGCAGGGTCAAGGTTTGCAGCTTCTCTCGGATTGGGCTGAACTATGAGCCGCCCAGCATGATTCAGGTCTTCGACAAAGACAGGTTTTGCATGAACATACTCATCGACCTCGCCTCCCATTTCTGTTACTAGTGGAAGATGAGTGTTGAAGAGGTCATTTAAATGGGTAACATTGGCATCTATCTGAGCAGCCCTCTGTTACATGGTGGCGATGCTATTCTGAAGGCTTGCGAACATTGCTTCCACAGTGAGCGGTTGAGGTTGATCTGCCATGACCGGTGTTTCAGAGGAACTTAATGAAGATGAAGGGGTTAGCGATGTCGGGGGTTTAACTTCCAGGAGAACCGAAGACGAGCCTGACTAAAGAGTAGCCAACAGAGAACGTGGAGAGTCTTCCGTTGTGACTGACTGGGATTGCAACCTGACTAGCCTTTGAACCGGATTCTGATGCAGACGTTCCCAAGTGGGTTTGCCTTTCTGCTTTGATACTCTTTATGGTGGTGCAATGATTCAGAACTTTGCTAGCAGTAAAGTAAGAAAAGGCTTAATCAGGGTCCTGCAATAACTTTAATCTAAATAAAAGACTAAAGCGAAAGCGCAATCACCGTCGTCAGTGTCGCCCTAGACTCTAGATCTAAAAGAGAAGTCTATCTCAAAAAATGTTCGGACACTGCCAAAATCCTCGGAAATCTTTTCGAAAGTGTACCCTTTGAATAGATCGATAAGACTAAAAGATGTCAAAGTAGCCTGAGCTTTTGACTATTCCATTCTCGAGATTTCAACTTTGAACTTGGAACAAGTTGGTGTAGATGGCATGATACTTTAACCTGGGTGGCGTAGGTGGCACAGCACCATAGCCTAAACGGTGTACGTGCTTCGCACGATAACCAAAGTGGTGTAAGCATCACGTCATTCTCTCCGTTGTTCCTTGTTTCCTGTTTGAAACTTCGATTGTGTATTAGACAAAGGTTTAGAAAGGTTTGATATCCCAAAGCCTCGTTAATCTAAGGATTTTGAAAATTGATAACATGCACCATCGGGATGCATGACTCTTCATCGGGCCCGAAGCAGTGTCCTAACATTTCAAGTCAGACTCGAAGACTTGAGAACCTAGAAGCCGCCTTAAAACATGCTCCTACGCAAGCGGTATGTATGTACAATGCATGCGATAGGGAAAGCAGTAACACGAAGACAGTAAATGGGGGTTAGATGCAAGTAAATCTTACCCTGTGGGTTCCTGTCCTAGTTTGTAAAATGCTAGTGCTTTGTATATGCAAAGGCTGGTTTTGGCTTGTAACGGGTTCCTTGGACTAAAGCCAAGATATACCTCCCGCTGCCCACGTAACCGCAGAGCAACAGTCAAACGGTAGAATGACTCATCATCATCAGAGGTTGTTGGTCATTCGGGGTCCCCGGGCTCCGGTAAACCGTGCCGGATTGCCAAAACGATCCAACGAGGCTTATCCCACATCGATGCAAATAAAGAGTGCTAAAAAATTGATTTAAGAAAAGAAGAATCACAATATCGCAAAAATGTTTTTTCAAATTTGGCTCACTTTATTTAGTCCATTTTAAAAGAAAAATACACAAATGATCAATCGGAAAAGTCCCAGATTGGATTGACCGAACACGAGGTCCTGTTAAATCACCATTCCAACCTTCGGCAGCGCGAAGCTCACCATTTTGACAGAATTTTAAGGGATTGTTCAAAAGTGTATTTAAACTTTTAAGCATGGATTTAATATTGGTTCGATTCCCCAGCGGAGTCGCCACTGTGGGCAGCATGCCCTCTGAAAATTTCTGGATTTCCAAACGCGAGAGCCCGGAATCGAGGAAGCGCTTAGCTGGACGACAAGCGCTCTCAAAATACAGAGTCGCCACTCGGGTTTTGAAGGTCCGACACCCAAGGAACCGTATTTTGAAGCACCTGCCGCGCTATTTTTGATTTGAAAAAGTTAAGGAATCAGTCCGTCATAACCATATCTGGGTTCGGGAGCCAGGTTACGAGAGAGGAAGGGTTTTAAGGCACCCCTCTCGCCCAATCCGGAGATCGGTCTCTACTTGAGCATTTTGTGAAAAAGTTTACGATTCTTCTTTTATTAATCAATTTTAGCCAATTAGGGCGGGGAACAGTTAATCTGGGATTCTAAACTGTAGCACCTTGCAACATGTGATCAAAGATAATATGAATGGATGGCATGCTTGAAAAATAAACAAGATAAAATCCAACATTGTTACCGGGCATCAAAGCAGTGCGTTGATATGAATGAGGCACAGGCACCAGCCAACTTGCATGCATGGCTCTACCAGTATGCAAGTTAACTGCCACACGACCAACTCATACCATTGCGCGATGGTTATATCCCTCCAACAGGTTCAATTTTATCTCCTTCTGGGCTCTGGAAGGACTAATGCACACCCAGGATTCAAACCAAGCAGTTTATATGTACTAAAAGCAAATAATTATTACAAACAGAATGGATAGAGAATAAATACAAACCCTTAAACAGTGGAGGCATTAAACAAAGGTCGTGGACCAAGTTGCCCATGCAAAGTCAATTTCTGGAAATAGGCTCACAATTGCGCGATGGAGTCAGATCATCGTGCGAGGCTCAAGACTGGACTTCCAGGAATTGCTTTGCATACCTGGGCTCTGAGACATGTGCAAGAGCAACCCAGGGCATTCCAAAGTTACTAACTAAACAAATTAAGCTAAGTTATGGATTTTCAAGATGCAAAATAGTGGAATTAATTCTAATCATGCTTCAACATAACTTTTTATGCTATAACAAAACAAAAAGGAACCAAAACCCTATCCCTGAGAGGACTGTCGCGCGACAGCTAGAAGCAACGTGCGATTGAGCGAGTCCATCGCGCACAGGAGGATTGGTGTACGATTCTTGTAACTCTGCTGACTTTAGAGCCAGAACTGTTATTGATTACCAGCCTTGGCTTTGCCAGCCCCCCTCAGGGATCAAAACAGTAAACAGTAAATGAATTATACCTTTGCTTGAGTGTTTCGGAATTGGATTGAACTAGGTGGTGTGGCTTGGAAAATGAGTGTATGGAAGTGACTCTAGTAATGAAGTATGAGGAGTGTTTGAAAATGGTGTTGTCTTTCTTTCTTTTATCTTTTTTTGTAACTCTTTGCAAGATGATCAATAGGGGGTATATATAGGAGATGAGAGAGTGCTTGGTGGGTGGCAAACAAGGTGTAAAGACCAGCCAACAAGGCTGGCCTTGGTTACTAGGTAGCCAAGGCCATCCCAAAAGGTGATGGGAGTGGTTGTGAGGCTGGTGCAACCCATGCACCTGCAGAACACTGTTTAGTCAACGAAAGCAGGGTTCCTCAGGACAGTGGCCCCCCTGATCATCACAAAATCCGGGTGGAAAAAGGTGAAAGTGACAAGTGTTGACCATCGCGCGAGGGACTGGATCCATCGTGCGATGGTTTTACCCACCCACGCGATGGTCAACCATTGACTTTGACCAACACCTGGCAAGTAAGGCATTGCGCGAGGGATTCAATGGATCGCGCGATGGTCAACCCCTGAGGTCAGGGTTTTTATTTAGGGTTTTTGGATTTAGAATGGATTTTGCTTACTCCAAGCTCAAGTCATTTCACTCTCAATATTGTTTTTGACCTGATTCATCATCGGGGAAACAAGAAACCGAAAAAGAAAGTAAATCAATTGGAAAGCCAGATTGGGGTGTCTACATTATGTAAAATTGGAGTCATGCGATAGCCTAAAAGAAGAGCATAGTTTTTTTTCTTGATACAATAGTCTTAAGGGGGTGAGATCATCAACAACTGATTAGCTGCGCCAATCAGTTTTAATGGGGGGGTTGTAAAACACACATGCAGGGTGGTGCCATGATTTTATTTCGGGAGCGGTCGAACCTTGTGAAAGAGAAGACCTTAGACTTGTGACAAAATGCAATAATGTCAAGTGATAATCTACCTTAATCAAAATGGATTTGGTCCATTTGAAATCTACTAAGCACTTTAATCTAAAG
Source organism: Rhododendron ovatum (assembly GCA_019656835.1). Lineage (NCBI taxonomy): Eukaryota > Viridiplantae > Streptophyta > Magnoliopsida > Ericales > Ericaceae > Rhododendron > Rhododendron ovatum. The sequence continues at coordinate 23,701,582 of CM033794.1, read as the reverse complement.
AGTGAGAGAGAGTACAAACCAAATGAATATGAATGAAATCTACTATTTTGTAAAGAGAGAAACTTATTCACAGCCGCGCAATCTTGATCAGCCATCCGTTTCAATCAATAGTCCGAATTAAAAAAAAAAACCTATTCGTTTCAATCAATAGTCCGAATTAAAAAAAAAACTATTTGTGCGAAGAGTTAAACTCTTTTAGCGAATAGTTTTTTCAAAATCCAGACCGTCCAAAACACATTTGAACGAGCACAATTGAGCGCCGTAAATTATTTTCACGGCTCCGCCGTAAAAACGTTTATCTCTTTTGTAAATTCTCGGTGAAATGAGAGAATTCCAAATAAGCAACAAGACTTCTTTATTACTCCCTTGTCCCATAATGCTTGTCCGGTCCAAAAAAAAAAGACGTAAAAATAATATAATTTTTGTAAGAAAAACTCTAATTTTTTTCAACAATTCACTAGATATCGATGAGTTCTTTAAATTTATGAAAAAAAATTGAATTTTTTCTCAAAAGAAATGCACTATTTTTCAGTCCTCGTTTTGCCGACCGGACAATCATTTTGGGACGGAGGGAGTATTTAAGTTGTTTATATATCCGCTAAAGCTGTTGAATATTCATGGAGGGAAGGCACCAATACATGTTTGAACCAATAACATTCTTAACCTTGACACAGTATTATGCATATGTGATGTTAACTAGCATAAAGGGGGTGGGGCCATGGCCCCCTCCGGCCATTGAATGGCTCCCGCCCCTAAATCCATGGATAAAATATATCTTAGAAATTACTAGGATACTCAACACATTTTATAAGTAAGCTGGGTTATTGTTATAGATCGATCTTGCACTATTTAATAGGAGATGAATGTGTTGTGTTCTTGGATTTGAATTGGTAGTGCATAAGTGCGCAGTGCAGCCTCTTGAGACCGTTAACATGATCAAAACCGGTCATTGTTAAGGATTGTGAAATAAACCATTAAATTAAAATAAGGAAAATTCTAAAATCAGCCCATGATGGGCTGACAATAGTAAGTGTGTGAATGTGTATTAAATGGTATATAAGTTACACATGAATACGTGTTTTTCTTGTTTTTTAGTGTGTTTATCGTCAGCCCAGTGGGCTGACAATAGCAAGACCGTTAAAATAATCATGCTGAATCAAAAAACAGTACCGACACAATCTGATTACAATGACTAGCAATCAACTTAAAATTGTGCATGCATAACCCAGCATGATTCCCATGATGCAATCCCTAGTATGCTTAGCATGCCTCTAGGGTGCAAGTTGTAAATGGTTGATTGAATATATAGCCAAACGGGTAACATAAGCCGTACATCTTGATAGTTGATACAATTACTCCTATGTTTTAAATGTTTGGGGGTTTTGGAAAGGAATGAACTGTAAGCCTGAAAAGAGGGCTAGTCATTAGGATTTGACATAGGGACTATATGTGTGGCTAGTCACTAGGCTGTAAGGTTAGGGGGTGAACCTTTCAAATTCAAAAATGCCCCTTGTAAGTATGAGGAAACCATGCAAACTTTTTCACCACACATTAATGTAATATTGTAAGTGTGTGTACCACACTACTTTGTCCATTTTAGAGATAATATATGAAAGGATACTCCATTTATCAAAGAAACAAGATAAAGTACAATCGCCTGTCAAATGCGTTTAAAAAAAAAAAACTCAAAATACCCTCATAATTCTAGTACTACTAAGTTAGGAGGTGTTGAAGTTTCGAGTCAATTTTCAATGTCAATAATGACCCGAGCTTGGGTAATTAAATTTGTATACAGTTGTGGAGTCAAAATTAAGCTTATTGAGCCGAGTATGGGTTATGCCATGTGAGTAAAGACTTTACAGCCTGTTTGGCTGGTGGATATGGCCCCGGATTTGTGATGCGGCTGGAGATAAAGTCCGGGCTCTTCTCTTCTCCGGTTTTTGGGAAAGAAAAAACCCACCCCGATTTGCCCCCTGATTTGGGGACTTCGGACTACAAATCCACCTGTGGCCGGATTAGCTAATGACGGGGGTACCCCTGTCGTTAGTTATGCGGGGCTGTGTAATGACCATTTCACCCCTTTTTTTTGTCATCACGCATTTGTGGAGCGCAGAAACCAAACCGAAGAAGATAGAGGAGGAGGAGGAGGAGAAGGAGTGATACCTCACAGAGATCGTTGGCGTCGGAGAAGAAGGAGGATTCCAATCGTCGTCGTCGGAGGTCGCCGATCGTCAAAGAAGGAGGTCGCCGATTGTCGGAGTGGAGGCTGAGGGGGAGGCGGTGGTGGATGCGTCCATGGGTTTTTTGGAAGTGGATCTGAGTGGGTATATGTATATGTAAATGTACATATACTGATACTAATATACACATATGAACACCTTTGGTTTTTTTTTTTTTTCCCTCTTTCCTATTGCGTTTTCTTCTTGGAAGATAATAGTAATTGTTTATTAAATATATGGTTTAAACATTTATAAATTAAAAATAAATTTATTTTATCCTCAAATTAATGGTAAATACTAATTTTTTTCTAATTAATGAAATAAACCAATTTGGAGCATTACAAAATCAAGAAGGGTGATTCAGTCATTTGACATTTAATCTCATTATATCCACCTTCCAAATCTTCTTCTCAAAAAATTATCCAAACACCTCATTACAAATATACCCTTCTTCAGAGGTGGGGTCACCCTCATTACTTATCACCCATCGTTATATATCCACCCTCAAATCCACCTTTATTACATATCCACCCAAAATCAAATCCTCTATCCAAACGGGCCGTTAAGAACTTGTTCAAACTTGACTTGTTTACCTAGCCCATTGAAGGTTGAGCTCAACTAATTTGGTCCCATTTCATCATCCTAGCGTATGGCTAAACCTATGGCATCGCTTTAACCGTGTTTGGCTAGTCCAGCAAATTGGTGATACGATCACGAACCCGGAAAAAAATAAAAACAAACCGAAAAACCTGTAAAACAAACCCCTTGTGTGCCGATCAAAAAAACAAACCCCATGTGTCCACAAACTTCCGTGTACCCCCCACCCCACCCCACCCCATTCATCCATATCAAACCTAGATAGAGTACTATCAGAAAAGACATGGGGAAAGCGAAAGAACACAAACATGTGCATTTCAATAATAAACGCTGAAAAACCACTAACATATGCATTTGAATCATTCACTGCGTCTCCACCGGGGTTGGTAGCATAGTGGTAACTATGACTTACTACTCCCTGAAAGAGTTTGGGCCCAGTCGGTTGCAGATTCAATGCGTGCAGACACTACCCCCTCTTGTCTTGCACTCCGGCGGGCTGCAGGCCAAGCTGTGATCACTAGCTAGCCCTCGATGGAGTGGTAGAAACTTATGAGTAACGTACTGGTCCGTCAAGGGGCTTGTCATCCCTGTGGTCACGCCTCGGGAAGGTTGCTATTACCGGTTGCACCCCTCCTCTGCCATTTTCCAAAAAAAAACACTTACATGCTGCGACAAATCTTCGAAATTCTTCTGGTTGAAAAGGGGTAGCTTCTGGGCAGTCAATTAATGGTCCCCTACACATTTAAAACTCTTACCATCCTATGTACTCTGCCTTTTCTGTTGGATTAACTATTGTAAAACAAGAACGGATTACTTCGAAATTCTGCTATTCAAATACAGAACATCAAATTGTAGAACGTTGTCTGGGTTGAGTCGCGGACTAGGTCGCTTTCTTTAAGACGTTTCGCAACTCTGTCCAGATTGTGCAAGCAGTTCGACAATGCCCCGCCGTCCCCAAGATAAATCAACCCAGAATTCACCACCTCTGCTCGGCCTTCTCTGCAACTCAGAAAACACTTTTGGGGGTGAAGAGAGAGTTGTATTTTCTGTGTTAAAGCCAATTCTGAAATGCTGAATTTATAGGAGTAAGAGGAGCGGGTTGTGGCCACGGTTTTGGACCATCCCACCGCGAATAACCCGTGACGCGCACCCGATTAACTGATTTCTGAATTAGTTTTTCCAAATTGCCTTGGGCCACGGCCCATTTTCCGAGCTCACCCGATTAACTGATTTCTGAATTAGTTTTTCCAAATTGCCTTGGGCCACGGCCCATTTTCCGAGCTCACCCGATTAACTGATTTCTGAATTAGTTTTTCCAAATTGCCTTGGGCCACGGCCCATTTTCCGAGCTCACGAAACCTCTCATTGGGTCCTCATTCACAAGCCCACTATTGTGCAAATTCATTTAAGATGGAAAAGAGTTTTGTAACTAGACAATGTGGGACGAGCCCACAATGATTTATAAATACACACCAAAGTCCCAACATTTTCTATACCCTGAATCAAATGGCCCCTACCAGAAATAATGAATAATGGGGTCTTTTTACCGGTCAGCAGCGAACACTGCGGATATGTGTGGGTGGCTGATATCCAGAGGGCGAATGAGATTATTGCTAGGAATCCAATGGGGATCGTAGCTAAGGAAAAAAACATATTAGTGATATAACTAATTAAGTAACACGATTCACTTGCGTGAGCATGAGCAGAAGCAAGAGTAGGAGCGCAAGCATGAAAACAGTTTTCAAAAAGCATCCTGAACTACTAAAACTTGAGAGAGCGAAAACTCAAAGCGAAAATTGAGAGCAGTAACAGAGAGTTCTACCGGAAGATTATCCGACCAAGGAATATGGTTAACATATGAGATTGCCACAAGGGATAGTGGAGATTAGATTTCTACTTAAGAACTTCTTCATAACCCTAGCTTGCTTATGTTTTTAATTGTGTTTGAAACTTTTGTCTATTAATTGAGACGCAAAATAAGCAAATAAACAATTGTACCAAACAAGCCCTTTGTTTAGTTAGCTGCCGCGCCTGACAGCGTCTTGAACCCTATCTAATTTTTGGGCCAATTCCTCTTCGTACTAATTGATTTCAAATTAAAATGCGATAAATCACATTCTTATTCCAGTTCATTCCTCAAATGAAACTCTAGTCTCATTTACTGTCATTTTCTTATTTATTTTGTTCCATTCACAATAGAGGAGCGCAAGGTACCTAGAAAGATTAATCCAAAATTATCCTGAATTTCAAAATTAATGGTCCTCAAGTCAATCTGAACTATCGATTTTCAAATTCGAGATAATCTTTCATGGTACATAGAATTTCTATTCACAATACTGCTCCATGCCACTGTTCATATGCTAGCTTCTATTCTCGATACTGTTGCTATCTTAGCAAAGTCTATTAATGACAATGAACATATATTGTCAGACTAGACATGGGGATGGAACTCCCCCATTCGATGGCTCATTTCTTGGTCAAATGAATCTAGCCTTATTACCTGCAATTTTCTACGCTCCTGGCCTAAGTTAATCTGGCTATGGGAATCAATGTGATACACCTCTCAAGGTAAAAAGCCAACCTATATGAAACTCCATGGTTTATTAAGTGGTACAGTTTCCTAGACAAAAAGATAGCTCCAGGTCCAAATGCAAACTCAAGATGCGAGTATATCAGGTCAAAAACTATGTTACATGAACCTTGATATAGATGGTCTATAAACGGAGAAATTTTTTTGGAGACAGTGTCCAAGAGTTCTAAGACCCTAAAATGAACAAGACCGAAATGTTTCTAATCATCAAATTCATCTATTTCTTGTTCCCAACTTCAAAGGACACAATGAAAATAATTTGTTTTGTTTTGTGTCCTATATTCTAAGGTAAATGGTATTTCTGAGATGACTTGAGAGCATTTCTCACATGATACGGGAGCCTTGAGCAGAAATATATACTAGTGCATTTGAATTCATAGGCAGCTACAAATATCGAAATCAAACACATATCTTACACCCTTACACGAGTGTAAAGTGTCCGACACTAGTACTTACGACTTTTTAAAGAATTCATCTAACGTTGAACAAACTTGTTCGTTACAAATGATCAATGCCATGAAAAAGAAGATCAATGTAATTGTCACGAAGTGCACTAGACAAGGGAGTTATGTAGTGCAGAATGTAGTACTTTTATGTGCTTGGTATGCCAGAACTTACAGTGGACATCATCTATCAGAGATATAAAACAGAGTTAAACAAGAATCCTGAACTTATTTTCCCTTTATTTGTTTGCATACATCAACAATGACAAGAATGTCTTGATCTATCGCCTATTTGATGAGTTTCAGTCACTTGCCTCTTTGGGGTCAATTAGAAACCATGATTGAAATTACACATGATACAGACAGAAAGAAGGTTTTTTTTTTTTTTTTTGGTTCTTATCCTTTCCTCCTCTTGGGACTAAGTATGAAATCATCGTCATCATCGCTCTCAATTATTCTTTTCTTGGCTTTTACTTCTCCATTCTTTGACACAGTCTGCTGCTGCTTTTTGGAAGTCTCAGGTTTACTCGGTGGCCGTGGTGGAGGAGATTTTATAGGAGTTCCCGTTCGAAGTTGCTTTTGCCTAATCTGCTTCTTCTCATAAGCCTTCCTTGCCTTATCAGGTGACAACAAGCCATGTTCCATCATCCTGCATTTTGGCACGCGTTCTCTGCTATTAGGAACAATTATTTTGTATGTTTCCTTTCGTATTTAAATAAGCTGTATCTGTCACCGGTAACTCAAAGCAGAATTACTAAGGAGAAAACTGTGCGGCCTTAAACTTGATCATGAGATTTAAAAGTGAACCTATGTCGCATGGACTCGGGTATGGGTATCAGGTGCAAGTATCACTAACTTCCATCTCAAGGACTTGGGAATGTGCCAAAATAATCAAATTTCTTCTATTTGTTTAATTTTTCTAGGATAGAATACAAAATGCATTATAGAGCATTCCATGCATAACATAGGAGTTCCAGGCATAGTCCATGAAGTATGTCGGACATGATAAATTCAAATTACAAAATCCCCTTTGTTAGCTAGGTCTTGTAGGATTGCATTATTCCTAAGAAGCGCAAATACAACATGGGATATGAACATGACACGACAGGCAATCCCTAAGAAGCGCAAATACAACATGGGATATGAACATGACACAACAGGATACGTACACATATATTTTTTTCTGAAATATTTAGGGAACAAAGCATTTTTATATTAGAAAGTCTAACTACACAGCATATGTGCACTGCAATCGTGCACAGTTCACGGAGTGTGGCCCACTCTGGGTCCCACACAAATGATAAGAGCCGTTTATTAAATGTAAAATATTTTTTTGAGGGCCCCCGCGAAAAATCAGTTCAATCCGATACCTATACGTGCTCAATCCAATCATTTAACTTTTTAAGATCCTAAAATCAGAATGAAAAGTTAGATGATCGGATCGACAACCTATAGGCATCAAATTGAGCTGATTTTTCACAAGGGCCCTCGAAATAAGGGTTCATGAATTAAGCATCCAATATCCCTGAAAATTTGGCCCTGGTCAAACTCTCATAAATTGCACTATTAAGTCCTAAAGTGGCGCTTGTATGTCCTGAGTGTGTAGTATTTTCCTGGTGAATCTGACCAATACAATATTTGGAAAAAAAAGTCTGGAGGATGTCAAGGCGTATCAGATACGTGTCATGTTTGGATCTGGCCTGTGTACATAAAGCCGGTTGATATGTCTGTGCTTCTTAGCCCACTTCACAACAACTAATTTCTGTATGTTCTGCTGAACAATATCTGATTGTATAGTCTGTAGACCCTCCCTTTCAGGACCTATTTAGTATGCAAGCTCTCTCTCACAGATTATCAGTAGAACTGAACGTGTTTGCCATACGACGATGCTAAACAACTATGAACCTAAGAGCTCTATACCAGATAATGTGACCCTTAAAGATAAATGGAAGGTATTATCTATTCTTCAATATGCTAATTAAAGAAAATCTTATTCAGCAATCTAAGTACAAAGCACATGTGAATACAACAATAACAGTACTCATGTAATCCCAAATCGCAGGGGTATGGGCAGGAGAAGAATGGAGACAAACATAACCGTTGGCAATATATACACAAAGTGGCTACTCTTAAAAAGTTTTATACCACTGAAATAGTGGGCCCCATACGTCCAAAAATTGAGCAACTCAAGAGAAGTTATGCCATGGATCCACGCCCCCAAATCAAAGCAAGTGATACATCACTTGCTTTTCTTTAGTGATAAATCAAACAAGAAGGCTTTTTCTTTAGTTTTCTTACCGTATTCCCAGGAATAGACAAAAGTGTAAGCTTTTAATAGGTCGACAGCAATAAAAAATCTCCAAAGACCAGATACTAAATAAAGGCACATTGTCATGCTTTATCATAGCACATGCCGCGCATTATACTTAAGGGGAAGAGAAAGTCCTTCCATGGCTACTATCTCGTGGTTGAATGGAAATCTTCAAGCAGAAAGAAGAAGAAAGCTTTTCAGATAATTAAGGACAACAAATGCGAAAGGAATCAACATGAAACCAAATGTGAACTTGCTTTCCCAATTCATCAGGAAACATCTTACACTGGATTTCACACTTTTTGAGTTGGGAAGTTGAGGAACCAATAACCACCTGTCATTATCAACCAAAAGCAAGCATGGTGCTTCTTTTCATTATGTTTCTGAAAACTCTCGTTTTTGGCACATGTACGCCATGCAAGGCGCGAATGCGTTTGTAGGCGTTGATTGGTAAAGTGTGGGCGTGCTAAGACTTGTAGCGCCTAACTTGGATAATGATTGCCGTGAATCTTGACTTCTAACTCGTAGAGCGATTGCATGTGATCCAAATGGTAAAGATCACAAGTCGGTGTCGGTTCATGATTTGCCACACGGTTGTGGACTTAGAATTTCCTAGTCGTACAGGAAATGGAATGTAAAGCGTAAACTTTATTATGTCGGAATAATAAAGTTGAGTACAGCGGAAAAGTAAAATTCAAATTACTTGAAGAAGTAAATTGAATGGGGTTGAGTACAAGGTACTCGGATAATTCTACTTTGCTGAAAGTAGGAAATATTGTTGAAGCACTGGGCTTAATTGGTACTAGACCTTTTTTTTTGTCTTCGAAACTAGTATTTATAGACGAGAGTCCCCTCCGCAAAGCTATGAAAATCAACCGCCAACTCCTCCAATATTGGCCAAGTGTCCCATGCACGTTGCACACCCACGGCAGTTTGCAGCGGTTTCAAGATCATGGGCATTGGAGCCATATAAATACAGCTTGAATGGATGGGAAATGGGCTACTATTTCACCCAGGGCCGGCCCAAGAGTTTTTCGCGCCCAAGGCCTAATAAAAAAAGTGTGCCCTTAAAGAGTTAATACTTAACAATTTTTACAACAATCACAATACGAGAAAGCCAAACCAATATAAAGTTCCACTAATCATTACATGCGAATACAAAATACGAGATCGTCAAGTTTTTGGCGTGGGTTTGGGGGGTAAATGATTTTGGGGAGGTGTTATTCGGTGGTTTTGGGGGAAATGATTTTGGGGACATAGTGGGTTGGGCACTTGGGCTTATGCGATGGTGGGTTAGGCTAACTCATTACCTCTAATTAGGCATTTTTTTTCATTCAATTGGGTTTAAAAAGAGTCCTACTCAAACCCCAAATAGTGAAACTATTGGAATGCCCCTAAGAATTGGAATTTTTGAAATGCCCAAGGCCCAGGCCTCTTGGGCCTTGGTTTAGGCCGGCCCTGATTTCACCTCAACTTGCCAAGTGTCCATAACATTTTTCACTTTCAAATTGAAATGGCCAACTGCTTCCTATATTGATGGGCCACTCCACCTTCATAGCATCTAATTCTTCCACGTAATAATGGTGAAAAAATAGACCCCAGCTTCCTTCTAATAAATTGATCTCAATAGGAAAATTATTGGTGCACCTAGCTTCACTTGGACTTTGATTAATCTGGCCTTACTCCAAATCGGTAGAATTAATGTGGCCCATTAATTTTTAGCCCGGGAGAACAATAAATATCGGCCCAGTTTAACTAATATCTAATTAAATGCCCCACCGGCGCTAGTCCAAGGTTTGGTGCCAAAAATGGGCATAAACAGTTTCCTTCACCTTTTCCTCCTTTTTCCCTACAGCCAGTAGTTCACGCTCCTACTAATGTGCCTAAGTTCAAAAAAACTGACGGCAACTAGTTTACCCTCCTACTCCTATTAGTACGGTATGTGGCATCATTGTGGGTCAATTCCGATGTGCTGAAGGATCATTCCCAGGCAAACAGCCTCCTAAACAGCAAGACAGCATGCCCCGCATACTCCACATTCTCAGTCGATAGAGTGAGACGTGATTGTTTCTTATTGCTCCAAGAAATGGTCCCACCATTGTGCAAGAAACCCCGTCCTTGTGTAGACTTGCGCTCATCCAAAGTCAATGTTAGAATAGTGGAGTTATGATGTTATTAAAGTTTAGTTGCACGTGTAGTATTGTCCTTTCATGTAATAGGGTTTACTTAGGGTTTCTATGTTTTCCCTATATAATGATGTAATGGCCTCTTGTAACACATATTCTGAATAATAGAATTTCTCTTTTCTAGTCTCGCTACATGGTATCAGAGCATAAGATCTAGACCAATGGGATATTTGCCTTTTGGCGGGCGGCTTATGGCTCACCGCCGTCCACCGGACAACACCACGACAAAACCCACCCTTACGTGAGAAAATGAACAAAGATGGTTTGGTTGGTGGTTCCTGATTGGCCACTCTTTCTCTTCGCTCCTCAGATCTACTGTTCTCTCCATCAACCTCTCTCTTCCGTCCTTCTCCTTATTCCAAGATGTCGTCTGTTGATTTTAATTGCAATTTGAGTTCTGCAAAGTTTCAGTTGTTCCTTCAAAGTCAACAGTAAAAACCCTTGAATTTCTGTTTGACCAAAAAAAAAAACTCTCCTAGTTCCAGTCCTTTTCGATTAAAAACCCTCCCAGTTCTTTTCAATCCCATCAAATTCCTTTTATTGCAATTCCAGTCCCCGAGGTTTAGGGTAATTGTAATTTGATTCCAAAAGCTTTGAGATTTGCTATTTGATCCCTGAACTTTGCAGCATTTGTTTTGGTCCCTACTTTTGAAGCAGTGTGACAGTTTGGTCCCTTGTGGATATTTCTCGATTTTTGGTGAATTTATGGGCAAGATTGTTTGGAAGTTAAATCCCCATTTGTTGTGCCACTGGCACCTAGTCTTGTTGTGATCCTTGTTGGATCCGTTGTTGAGATCCTTGTTGGATCCTTTGTTTATCTCTCATTCACACGTGAGGGGGAGTGAACTTGACCCATATTTCACCATTCGTTGCATTTGTTCAGGTACCGAAGTATTAGTGATACTTGATTTTGAATTGGATCGAAGTTGAATTACTGCGTGGATTTTTTTGGCTTTGCCTTTTGGATTGCTTCAGTCAAAGATATCAATCGGAGTATCTCATTTTCATCTTGGCAAACTCACGATGCTCTCCATGCTTGCATCATGTGTTTGAGGGGGAGTGTTAGAATAGTGGTGTTATGATGTTATTAATGTTTAGTTGCAAGGGTGGTATTGTCCTTTCATGTAATGGCCTCTTGTAACACATATTTTGAATAGTAGAATTTCTCTCTTCTAGTCTCACTACAATCACCATTGCAATCAGCATCATGATAGCCAACCAAATGAAAGTTTGAACTCTAGTAAAGAAGCATATTATCCGCATTCCCTAACTGACATAGTGATATCAAATGAACTACCTTCTAGTGAGTTACGACAGATTGGTAACGACTGACAAACCCAACACCATAACAAATCTCAATCCTTGGACCCATCATTGCATACATCAAACTACCAACTATATCGTAGTATGGTACACGAGCCATCTGATTTCTCTCCTCACGAGTCTTAGGAGTTTGGACCCATTTCAAGGCCCAGGCTCTCTCTTTTAGCGATATGTCAACGAGTTTGCAACTCTGCATCCAAAATCGTACTTAAGTTTTGTGGGTGCATAGAATTAAGTGTTAAGGTTTGAAAGAAATAAGGAGATCGCAGTTGAGGACGGCCCAGAGGCCTAGTTGAAGGATGACCCACTCTTGAGGTCGTAGGCTCACGCTTATGTAACACCCTTTATATTTGAGGTGCTTTAAATTTATATTTAATAACTTAAAGGGCTAAAGTGTTTTTTTTTTCCCTTTAGAGTTGTGCATGTGTGCCGTGTGTGTCTATGTGAGGTGTATCTAAAAAAAACAAAAAAAAAAAACCCAAAGGAGGTTCTGTCGTCTCTATGTTAGGAGAGAGAGAGAGAGAGAGAGACCAGTGGTGGAAGAAAAAAAAAGAAGAAAATTAGGGTTAGATTGAATTGAAGCTTAATTAGGTAATTTTCATCTCTTTAAGTATTGAATTTCATGTTTTTCATGCTAGGTTTCATGTTCTACATCTAGTATGCACTTGATTGAAGTTATTAGAATTGGATTGAATCCTTGGGGGAGGGTTTTAGAGGTTGGAATTGGGTTTTTATTTCAGAAAATTCGTATATATTATGAATATGCTTAACTGTTTTGAACAAGTTGAATCTGTCCTGCTTTTGACGAATTTTTCTCATCGACACGCCGACCATGTTATTTTCTGGTATTTTTACTGTAGATGCCTCTGTGTGTGTAGCTTATGCTGTAAAAATTTCAGAATTTTCTGAGAAGTGTGGAAAAAGATAAAAATCATAAACCGAGCTGCTGTCAGATTCGTGTATGTGCTGACAGAACCGACACGTCTTGAGAAAACGGACATATCTCCTAGCTCGGGTATCGGTTTTACGCACCATTTCTTGATTCTGAAACTAGACTTACATACCTTTCTGAATATGTAAGGTTTGTGCCTTAGTTCCTTCTAGGAAAAATCAGTTTTTGTTCCGAAGTTGATGGTTTGGTAATTCTGGAAATTTGGGCAGCCTTTGGAGCTGTGTTCTTCATCAATTTTGTCATAGTTAAATATACTAACTGACTATGGGTTCTCATGAGTCTTAAACATTGATCAATTGGTGATGTTTTGGTGTTGGAATCATTGGAAAATATCGAGTAGGTGATTTTTAATGGGCTTTCGATCGCAAACTGTTCTGCTGGAAACTGTGATTTCTGCTTCAGATGTGTAACTTTAATTGAACGTATCTTGGTCATACGGACTCCGATTAGGGCAAATTTTATATCGGGATTGATGTTCTGAGAGTGTGCTTTCTAATGGTTATAGTCTCGGAATCTAACTCTGAATCTATAGAATACTATAGTCAGAATTCGATCAATGGTTCTGCTAGATAGTGTGTGCTTTGTGAGATTTCCGGCTTTGGGGTGCGAATTGGTGAATTTACTTATGTTTGGCATTTGTTATGTAGTCGAGTTGATGCAGCATATTGTTAATGCATTTGTCAAGCCTTTCAAGTATTTCTATACTAAAATGTTTGGCTTGTGGATAGGTGACGAGTCGGTGAATCAAGGAGCACCGAAACTATAGTTGTACTTTCTTTTGGAGTACGAGGTGAGTGTTTGATTCATAGATATTGTTCTATATTGAATTGAACTTGAATGTTGGCTTAGTGCCCGGTGATTGGCTTTATGCCAAAAGGCTTTAATGCCTTACGTTATTGGCTGTGTGCCCGGTGATTGGCTTAATGCCAAAAGGCTTTATGCCTTAGACTATTGGATGTGTGCCAGGCACTGCTTTTAACTTCTTGATAAACTGTTGACAAGTTGAGATTATCTTTTAGTTGTACCTTTAATATGGAATTGCATCCATGTCTCATAAACACTCCCAAATTCCATTTTGGAATCTAGTTTTGCAGGCGGCGTAGATATCCACTGTTGATTGTCGTGTGGTTGTACCCTCGCTAAGGGTAGCATGTCGGGAAGGCTGGACTAGTTTTGGCGAAATATTGTAGATAGGGATGTAGTTGCAGCCTGTGTTTATATTTAGTTCATTGTATAGTTTAATGCTTTCTTGAGACTTCTGCTGTGTTTTTAAGAACGATATGTTTTGCGTTATCAATAAAGTAATTGTTGGTTAACTTAATTGCTAGAACTTGAATGGTAGGATTGGATTGGTGGTTGATGTTGCACCCCCACGTTGGTTTGGGCTCATTTTAGTGCTGGCCGGAGTGGGGTGTGATAGCTTAGGTTGGAGGCAAGACCCAAATCGCTCGGAATAAGAGGAGGATAGTAGAATGTAGGCTTGAACTGAAGGGATCGTTTGAAAGCCAAAAATCCCCTCAAGAGTTAGCCTTTAGACCAATCTTAGGGAGAGAGGCAAATCTGCGAACCGAAACTCAAGCTTCATCAAGATCCGCATCATACCTACCCACTGAAACCTCAGATTGAGGAGTAAGCCTCCACCTACCACACCTGACACTCATGCGACCTCTGACCTCAGAGGTTGCATGATACGAAACCCCACATACCATTGACCTTCGGTCAATAGACCCTCGTGCCGTAAGGCCTAGACCTCAGATGGTTGCTTCCTTCCTTCTGTCAAATTACTAAATGCCTTCCACCGTTCCATGTGCACCCTTGTAAGCCTTCAAACTTGACAACCTTTGACCTAGGACACTTGGTTGTCATAGGTTTGCCCCTCAGCCAGATAACCATCAGGAAGCCACCATGTGTCCATCAGCCAGACCTTGTTTGGGGGAACCCTTCCCATATATAAGGGCACTTAGGCTATCATAAGAGGTTGTTCATATCTCACCATACCCACCCCCCGCCCTCTCTCTCTCTCTCTCTCTCTCTCTGATCTGCCTTGGGTTCTCTCTTCCTCCACCTTCGGCAACTCAAGCCTTCAGCATCTCATTGGTTCCCCCGATCACCTTATCTAGCTCACAAGTTTCTTACTAGAAGTCTCTTGAGACCAGCTGTGGAGCCTTATTGAATCTTAACTACAAATGTGATGAAACTACTATCTCGATGATTGTTTTAGTCAATAAATTGATAGTTGGAGTTGCAAACCTTATGCTCCTCGCTTGCTACGTAAATTCCCCAATGTTTATTTACTTAAATCTTCTCATTACCTCTCCATCGAGAAATGCAGTCTTCACGTCCATCTTACATAGTTCCAAGTCCAAACTCGCAACTAGGGCCAGAATCAAGCGAATTTAAGGAAACCTGACTATTGGAGAGAAGGTTTTCTTGTTGTCTAGACCTTCCCGTTTGGTGTTATGTTTTCACAAGGCGTGCCATATATTGTTCTATTGAACCATCTTCCTTGCGCTTCAATTTCAGAACCATCAATTCCATGGTCTTGCACCCAGTTGGAAGATCAACTAAGTTCCAAGCATGGTTAATACTCGTGGCTTGCATCTCTCTGGCAATACAACACTAAATTTTTTGCTAGCACTTCGTTGGGTTAACAAAGCATCTTTAATTGTTTCAACTTCTAAACATAAACTCTATGACTCAGAGCAATCATGAAATCCTGCCCCTCAATTTCAAAACGATAACGAGGGTGGGGCGCTTGCTTCCATGTAGTTCCATACAAACCAAGTGCATGGATTGGAAGGAAAGTCGCTTCAACTATCCCCAAAAGCATACGGAACTTCTTCCTCATCCTTATTCATCTTCATGTTTATCCTGCATCTCATAGAGCTCTGTGTCACTACCTAACTCAACGCTGCCTGAAATCCCTCCGTTGGGACATCAAGTGACTCAACTTCAGTTTCACTGCCACTAGGGAACTTACCAATTAAGACATAGCCCTTGTAATGTACACTATCGACATATCATCTCCCCAATATAAAATGGGAATATTCTTGCACAATTATCAACCTAATCATGTCAAGTTAACTCCACTCATGAACAAACAAAATGGCATACTTCCTACGTAATTTGTACAACAACTAATCCATGAAAGTTGTCCAGCTAATATCCACCATACATTAAGAGGGGTGTACAGGATGTGTAGACTTAAAAATCAAATGGTCTTAGGCATGTAAAACTATCAAAGTAGAGTTGGCTGACTTGAAGTGGTGCCCATTGATTATCAAATTAAGTTGTGTCTTGAGTCAATTGGCCTCACTCCAATGTGCTGAAGAAATCCTCTCAATCAAACAGCTTCCTAAATGGTAGAGCAAACCAGTTACTTAGCTTCCATATTCGATAAGCAGCATGGGATTGCCTATTACTACTCAATTGGCTAGTATGAGTTCATTCAATGTTTGGCAAATTGAGAGAGACATGCAACTATGATAAGCAGCATGGGATTGCCTATTACTACTCAATTGGTTAGTATGAGTTTATTCAACGATCGGCAAATTGAGAGAGACATGCAAATATAATCACCTCATTGAAATGCACCCGCACTTGGGGGTGCACACTAGCCATCTAGCCTATGAATGGCGACAGGGCAGGTCGGGACTGGATTTTACTTCCTCTGGCCCCAAACCCAAAAATCTTTTATACCTCCAAATCAGCCCCAATTCCTGTTGAATTTCTTGGAAACCAAATCCCGCTCTTAATGGGGTTTGAGGCTCCTAATGGCTTGGTTTTCCCATCTTCCAAGTTGATCTTAAGAAATCAAAGTAGCACTTTGCAACATTGCAATCGATAATGTATATATTTTCTTAATATATAAAAATCCAAAAATCAGTAATATGGACAAAAAAGCATAGACGTTTGTTCTAAATAAATTATTTGGTTAAAAAGATGACATTGGCACTATATTTTTGGAACAGAAGGCTAAAATGAATAGGTTATAACAACAAAATACTAGAATCTAGAGAGGGTGGAGTATATATGGTTCGATATAATCATCTAGGAAATATTTTTAAAAAAAAAATTGGGTCGGGTTGGAGGCGGAGTAATAGAAACACACCTCAAACCAAACCTGTAATTCATTTCATCCCCCAAATCACAAATCAAAACCCATACAAGTAATCGATGATCGATGATCCGCCCCAATCGGGATGGTGTCGAAGCAGATTAGATTGACATCCCTTGGTTCCACTTTTGTAATTATTTGGAATTGGATTGATATGTAAGACTATAGGTTGGACTGGGTTGAGCTTTTCAGGCCATTACAAAACGGCATAGACACATGGGACTATCCATTGATATCTAACCTAGCCGAGCCCTCATATATTTTCTGTTTTCATAGAAATTAAATTCCAGAACAAATATATGTCTACCAATTCTAGTATCTAGTGGGCCAATCCACTTTTCTGTATTTCTGAAATGGTAAAAAGTGTCTACATTGGTTTTAAATTCTATTTCAACACTGTGACATCCCAATACTTCCAGTGACTCTGCTAAATAAAGTTGTTGCATCTGAGTTATTCCTAAAGTCATATCACAGTATAACACTACCGTAATTCATCGCATCTGACTTATTCCCACGATCTCATCCAATATTTTTTATGCAAATTATGCAATTGTTATGGGAATGCAGAATAAACGGTTAATTGGAAGGACCTCAGCTGTGAAACTTTGATAAGGCTGGACTTGGGAATATCAAGTGGAGCCCATCTACAAATTGGCGGGCTTGGGCACACATTAGCTGTGTTATTATGTAGTTAAAGCCTGGCCTGTACCATCCCGACCTTACAAATGTTCACCCCTATCCGCACATGATAATCATACCCGATTCAATGTAACAGTTGAGGAAATACCTAAAATTGCCAAATCATGAACTACAATAATGATGAAAATGACTCAAGAAACAAGGAGTCAAAGCAAAATCTAGTCCACATTATACGATTTTAAAGAAGAGAAATGAACCAACTAGGGTTAGCCTAGTTGGCCACCTCGTACACTCTCCACTTCAAGGGGTCAAATCTTGCCGAAGGCAAGAACTGATTATTAGTTGTCATGTATAGGAGAGAAATGTTATGTACTGGGCTTGATTTAGTTGTTGAAGACCTCACATAATTGATGTAGTGTCCCATTATTGTAATTCGTTGAATGTGACGCTTCTACCGCTTAATATCAAAGAGAAAAAAAAAGGAAGAAGAGAAATGGTAAGAGTCTCCAAAAATTCAACTCTAAAACAAGGAGGGGGGGTTATGCATAGAAGAGCTCTTAAGCTTTTAAGGCAAGAAACACAAAATATACATCACCTCTAAGGAACACTAGTCATAACTCCTAACTCCTAAACCTGTTGGATTAGTAGAAGTACGATGTCTTCCCAACAGTTATTTGCCTAATAATGTTAAAGCTCAAGTTTGAAGCAATGGCAGTTTCGAAAAGATATTTATTGGAGATAGTATATTCATAAAAAAAGATTTACTAAAGAGATTCCATAGCCAGCTCCCCAATAACCTCTCGTCCTTCAACTTCTCTGTTCTCAATTTTGTTTCTTTTTCATTTGAGAGAATCTGTCGCATAAAAACTCAAAGTGCTTTATCGCATAAAAAACCCCGACTGAAACCTATCTGTCATGGAAAAGAACATCTCCATAAGCCAAAATAATTTCATATGTTATTTATAACCTGACTAAATTATACCCAGTGTTGGAGAACCAACTGACGGAGTAGGCACAATACAAAAGCTTAATAGCAACAAGAGGGCTAACACATCCTAATGTGTGGCCTTTGGCATATATTACTCTCCCTACTTCTACATGTTTAATTCACCCAAAGAAACAGAAAATATTATAAATAGTCAGAAAATTGGACGAATAAGTAGTTTTTAACAAATAGAATAACTAGTGTTGCAGAGATAAAGTTGAGGATAAAAAATAACCAAATTAGTTTTGGCCAAAAATAAAGTTTGTAGGAAATAAGGGAAGTGTGGAAGCATTTAGAGGAGTAAGAGGTCCAAAATTTAAGACTTGATATTCAAAAGATTCTTGGAAGAGGTGGAAATCATTAACAGTCAGATCAGGGACTTGGGAACAAGGCAAACAGTAGAGAAGAAAACTTGGTGGGATATAATAAAGATATGTACACAACACCAACCACAACACTCTCACATGGGGGTGGAACACTCTCACATGGGGTTTTCCCACCCCCATGTGAGAGTGTTGTGGTTGGTGTTGTGGTTGAGTGTACTGTATGTAGCCTTGTTGGGCGGGATAATATCCTTCTAAGCGAATTGCCTCTTAGTGGTAAACTCTTACAAGGTGCCCAAGAATCTATCTTGGGAACTGTGGCAAAAGGAATGGCTTTTTCTCAGGCCCAAGCTCTCAACAACCGTAGCACGGGATTGTGTGAGAATATTTCATCCTTGCTGTCAGACCGCAGTGGCTGCAAGACCTGCAGAGATCTTGCAAGTACCACTCCGCAACCACCGCAGAGACCACTCGTTCTTTTAGCACCAAGTCGCTAGATCTCGCAATTTTCCCATATGGACAAGGTTAAGACCCTACTTGGTCTTGCTAATACCAGGGCCAAGCCTCATAGGGCCCCTCGAGTCTGGCCAATAGACCTGAGTACTCAACAATTTAGATGCCTATGCCAAAGTACGTCTCTAGGACTTGGAGCAAATTCGGCCATTCCATAACACCGCAAGTCCCCTCCCCTGGAGTTTTGTTCATCTTCTCCTCATCCTTCTCTTTCTTCTTCCATTTGCACTTATCTGATTGGCACGCCACACAACCCTTAGTTAGTGCGATAGTTGTCCACTTATCCATGCCTCGGTTATTTGCGAGGGACGGGCCACACGTCTTTGTGGGAGTCGGCACATGTTGCCACTTATTCCTCCTCCCACAGGGGGAATTTTAGAAAGTACAACAGTGATGATGCCAATATAGCATGCCACTCCTTTAATGAGGTAAAGACCTAATCTAGCCTTTTAACTACCCAGCCTGAAGTCCTTAATAAGTTAATATACAAGGCAGGTACAAGCACTTACCCAGCACCCATTTTTTAAAAGAAAACTTAAGGATACTCAAACTTGAGCCTCATCAAGGCAACCTAGCAGCTGGATGTGTCCCCCATATAACTACAGAACATGTCTTGGCATTGATGTGCAACATCAAACTGAAATAGATGCGTAATTTCCATCCAAAAGGTAAATAACCTCTCTGTCTTTCAGTGTACAAACAGCATAAATGCTTAAAACTCAAAAACTAATCTGATCCCATATAACATGTGTTTCCACTCCTGCATCAAGACTTACATAACATACTTCTTGTATAGTTTTATTTCCAATTTCATACTTAAAGCTGGTTGTAATGTTGAGTAGCTAAGTTATTCAAAACAACAATTTCATGAGAGTTAACTTTATGAATGGTGGAGTGTGATGAAATCCAGAAATAATTCAATTACTAAGGATTCACAAGGAAACTCACCAAAACTCTGCCATTTCACTTGACGGTATTTGTTTCGATAATGACTCATAGAATATCCTCAATGGTTCTCTCTGTTAACAAAAAGCATTAACATATGATATAAGACTGGCGGGACCCAGCAGCTTTGGAATTTCCATAAAATAATAATAACAAATAAAATAAAATAAATAAATAAATAAAACAGAACTGAAAGCATGTAATGAGCCCAGCACCTCTTCAGGAACATCAAACTTCTGGCCCGCCAAGCTGTAAGCTTTCTTCTCTCTTGTCTTGACTGTAGTGGTTTTTGTTGTCATTTTCGATGAACTCAATGTTGTTTTTCCTTTAACCTTCACTTCAACCAATGTATATTAAAACCCACCTAAACACATATACACACAGAACTAAACAAATGCTCAACAGATTGCCAGGTATCCAGTTTCAGCTTCCAGTAAAATACATGGAAAATGAGTAGCCCCAAATATGTAGTAATAGATTTACAAGATTATCGAGTAACTAGTTCAAATTTCACCAAAGAACACACAGAAAGGGTATCCAAATATGCAACAGACTTCCAAGCGCACAATTTCAGATTACATCAAAGAACACTCCAAAAGAAAAACTATGCAATAGATTGTCGAACTCCCAGTTTCAAGACCATCAAAGAACATATAAAACAACCCCCTAAAATCTTCCTCCCACTATGGATCACATAAAAAGACAAAATACATAAACCTAAATCAGCCAATTAATCACAACATGAATAAAAACTGAATCTGAAAGACCCAAATTCTGGAATTAACGAAACCAATTAGAAGCCCCAGAAATCACACCATTCAACATATCAAGAAAAAAATGTCACTTTTGGAGCTGATAAACATCTGCAAATTCACCAAATCCAAATCCATAAAAGCAAATGACTTTTTTGCAAATGGGTTTACCTCGGTTTTTATAGGGGTGGAGGTAGATCTAGGCTTTGAATCAACAACAATCCGTTTGGTTGAGCTCTCAACAGCCTTCTTCTTGATGAGAGATGAATCAACCTTGGGCTTTGATGAAGAAGAACCACCATCTTGGCTGATGGGTTTGACCTTCACCACAGTAGATTTGGTCTCAGAAGCCATGTCTTTGCCCCTACCCTACCTCTTTAGACCTCCCTAGATTGATCTGTGTATGTTCCTCTATATTCCTTGTAATTCTGGAAATTCTTGATGAAGGATGAAGACTGTGAAATATCCAAGTAGAGCTAGAAAGGTTGAGGCCGGCCAAGGTTGAAGATGCTGGTAAATGCTGTTTAACTGCCTTCCCCTTTATTGTTGTTTGTCGGGTAGAGTTCTTTTTCGATTCCTTTTGTTTTGTACTGGATATACTCCCAGGGCAGTCATGGCAGTTAGTTGTTGTGAATTGACCAAAATAACCCTCAGCTAATGATTTTTTACTTTTTATTATTTATCATCGGCAGGCCACCTGCTATGCACGTGTTAAATGTACAGAGTATACTATTTCGCCACTTCACATTTTGTCTTTATTGCCTTTATTTATGGGGAAGTGACTTTCGTCACACTTCTCCTGAATCAACTTCATATTAATTTTTGCACTTCTAAAAGTTAAAAATTTAGAGAGTGCATTGATTTTCACACTCCCTTTAGAAGCAAAGTTGTCAATACCGTACCGGCCAGCGTACCGTTTTCACTACTGGAATGGTACGTACCGGTACCGGGCTGTATCCCGGTACCCTTCCGGATTTACCGCAATTAATATTTTTTATATATATATTTAATATATATCTACCATATTTAAGTATAAACATAAATAAAAAGTAAAAAAAAAAAAGAGAGAGAGGGTAATTTTGTACCGGCCGGAACGCCGGAAAATGGCCGGAACGCGCCGGTATTGTCCGGTACACCCGGTATCGGCCGGAACAGGCCGGTATTTCAACCGGAACGGAACACGACTTTTTGCGTTCCGTTTACGCACCGGTACGGTACGTACCGGCCGGTACGGAACGGATTTGATAACCTTGTTTAGAAGTGATTTTCACACTCTCCTTAGAAATGTAGTGGTGAATGCGAAAATCACTCCCCTATTTATGAGAGAGATATGATGCATTTAAGTTTGGATAAGAGAGGACGATTACCTGGAAGAAAATCTTACTAAATTACTACAGTACGTGAAGTAATTTGATTTTAGTACTTGGGGTAATATGGATATTTTGTTCATGAAATATTCATTTTGGATATTTGTTGGAATAAACATTTTTTTTTCTTATAGATTGAGTCAAGAATTCTAGATTGCCATTGAGTAGTGAAGGGATCGAATTTTCAATTGAAGATGTGATTTATGGTTGAATATGTCATTAGGAATCACGTTTTTAATTTAATTTTTTCCAAACAAAGGAAATATGCGAATATGAAGTTACATTCTTTTTCTTTCTCAAGATTCTCCTTATCTAAACCGAGGCTAAGGGTTATCATTGTCTTGCCAAGGAGTACGGTTGGGGTAATTTTATTCAAACACCCCAATTGTCCTAAGAACCCGTCAAATTTTATTTCTATTTTTATTGTGGGTGTGCGCGAAATATTATTTGGACAAATTTTTAGATTCTAACTTTTAAAAATCAGTTTTGAATGTTTGTTAAAATTTTACATAAATTATTTTAGAATTTACAAATTCTGAGAGCCTGAAAAAGAAAAAAAAATTTCTCAAAATTTCAAAAACTGGGTTTACATAGCTTTGGGATTTTGCAACACAAATTCTTAAGTTGGTGTTTACAAAAAAATATTTTTGCTGATTTTGATATTTTAGTTTTTCAAAATCAATTTAGAGTATTTACCAAAAAATATAGATAACAGATTTTCTGATTCTACAGATTTTAAAAACTCAAAAAATGAATGAAATTCTGACAATCCCAAAGCTAGGTTTGGGTAGCTTCTTCTTAAGCTTTTTGGATACAATTTTAGGTTTTAAGTTTTATAAAAGTGGATTTTCAACTTTTTAAAATAAAATGTCATGTCATTAATTTTCAACATAAATATTGATAAATTTTCATAAAAGATATCCTCACATGATACTCATAAATGTTTCCCAAAAGAGTTCTTACCATCCTTCTCGAATTGAGGTTTCAAATATTACAACATGAGGGACTACGGGCCAATACTACATAAATAAATGAGTTAAAAAGATGATAAGAGTTTATATTACACCTTCAAAATATGAACTTGAAGTAAACAAAATATCTTCACTTTCTTAGCTTTCAAAAGTATGCACAGCATGCACATCACTCCATGCTATAGCTCCGGGCTCATACCTGAAAATGAAGGGTTGAGCAAACACGCGCTCAGTGGAAAAATCTACACAACTATTATATGCAAATGTGATGACAGGTAGAATGAATAACAGAAGCGGATACGGTGTCACAAATGAGAAACAAGACACAACTAGTAACTATCTCATCGTCGGTGACGAAAATGTAGTACAATGATTAATCGCCAAGATTCTAGTCTGACCACGAGGACTTACTATCTATACGATTTACTCATGACTACCATTGCTCTTCATCCTATTCCGATTCACCAATCCGACATCTTGACTCCACAATAGGCATAACCACACGCGCTTAAAGAAAACAAGTATACTTCTAAAATATCGTGTTACCACTCACTCTACTCATGGATTCATTACATTAACCCTTCTCTCGTTTATCTATCATCATTGTAAACCAACGTCTCATGTCATGAACGAATGCTCTTCCCGGGCTATTTATGGAGTCCCGTTACTCCCCACTCGTACCTCCCTCAATGATGGAGCTAATCCAGGTCACACATCATAGGTTACCAAACCATATTTTCTCCAATACACTTTACAACTCAGTCTTTCATTTCAATCACATATAGTGAATTCACAACGAAGACTTATTCACATAGTAGTGGTGGGGATAATTTCACTTCAGTCAACTCATTATCATTACGCCATTAATTTCACATATCACATATCAAACGTAGGAAAATATCTCTCATATCCTTACGTAGTGTCGTTTAGCTTAAAGGAGTGTCCTACATGTCTGTTTCGCGCATAGCATGTCAACACATATAACTTCTGTTCACCTATATTTATTACATTTTCTAAACTCTTGTTTCGATGTCGATAGACTCCTACAGAACCCGACGACCACCACAAAGCCTTAAGCATACCACTATCCACGTTAGATCATTCAATTAAGTACTCAGAAGAACCTAAGGACATCCGTATCACACTCAAATGGTTTCAAGAAAAAAGGATACCCAACGGATACAACTATATCTATCTTATTTTGGATACCACATCTTATTGGTTTAGAATTTGGCTATGAGACCACTACCGTTAGAAAGTAGACTTTCCGTACATCCATTTCAATATATAACTTGCCTCAAATGGTGTTCAGAAGAAAAAGTTATACCTGTTTGAAGTTACAAGAAAATATGTCTTAAGACCCTAGGTATCGATATCATGTCAAAGTGGTATCGATACCAATTGACTATCAAGAATACAGACCTGAGGGTATCGATACCATGTCAAAATGGTATCGAAACTAGATGGTTTCGAGTAGTGATTTCTAGATTTTTGACAAAACTTACTAAAGCCCAAAAGGGACGATCAAACACGAATTCAAATACCAAATCAACACATAAACACATAATAGAAGTGAGAAATCCCTATCGAATGGGTTTTGAGCAAAACCCCTAAATCCCGAGCAAGCTCTAACTTCCAAATTTGAAACCCACCAAAAAACTCCTCTTCCAAGCTTTACCCACACAATCTCTGCCTCAAGAACACTTCAATACGATGGAAAGGAGGTGTATCTCTGAGCATTCAAGGTGTATTGCAAGATCTTGAGGTGGGAGAGAGAGAGAGAGAGAGAGAGAGAGAGTCGGACAGAGGGAGATATATATATATATATATATGTGTGTGTGTGTGTGTGTGTGTGTGTGTGTGTGAAGAGAGGGTGAGGAGAATGATTGTGTGGCTCTCACACACCCACACACCCATATATATACATATATATATACACACACACACACACATACACTTTTGCATTACACTAACACCCCTAACTTCCAAGTTCTATCACATTCAACCTAAATCACGTATTTAAATAACATTTCGCATTATCCCATAATTCTAACTTTTATTAGAATATTAAAATTATTGAAATAAAAATACGGGTCTCTACATTCTACCCTCCTTAAAAAAATTTTGTCCCGAAATTTAAGCAAAGTAATGGAGATATGCCATCAAGGAAATTTTAGTCTAGAAGAGAACCATATCCACTCCATAACATCTACAATCACCAATCCTGTGTCAAAACGCAAGAAAATTTCGTAATGCCACAGTCAACTAGTACAGCTTCCCATCGAAGCAATCATCATGTTCCAATATCAACGCATATCAAACCACAAAGTTATCATATTCACGAGAGACAAAAATATGTTACTAATCGGTTCCGGTCTTATAAACTGTATCCATTCTCATTATTTTCGACTAACCAATTCTGGCTCCAAGGACCATGTCCAAGCACATAGGAAAATTTCATACCGTCGTGACTCAACAACCTTGCCAAGCGATACATAATCAACATGTTCTAAGATCAACTTCTCTATCTCAAGCTTTACAAAATTCTTCACGGACACTTATAAGGGAAACAACTTTCATACATTGGTTTTTTTTTCATCTCATTTTCTTACTTCTCGACTTATTCTCATTCCCAAGACTCACACAAGTAAAACTTTAATTGTTCTCAACACTAACTCAAGACAAGTTTTCTTAAAAAAAAAACAAATGCTAGCTCACTACCAAAGTGTCCGACACGATGAAGTCTAAACTAAATAACAACCATGAATTTCTAGCCTACAGTTTCCAAAGCACAATTGTAATCTCGCATGCCAGTAAGCCATTTCAACGAAAAATCAGCCATGTAAAAAAAATATATACATATAGTGTAAGTAGTTCAAAGTTCTTAAAACTTGTCCCTCCATCTTGAAATTTTACAAAATTCTGAAAAGGGGATATTCGTTTTGATAGACATTGTCAACGATCATTCATAAACACCTTATATGTCACCAGAAAATTATAATAATTTAGAAAGTATATAAATGAATTCAGGATAAAATCCACTCTACTATGATGTATTCGACTCCAAATTTGTACCATCATCATTTCCAAAATTGAACTATACAAAGAATCAACTTTCATACCGCATCACTCTTTTTCAGAATAATTTGGGTTCAACTCGATTTTCAAACATATTAATAAGACATTTCCATTAACGAAATACCAGCAATTTTCATACGTAGATAACCAATATACATCTACCAGATTTTACAAAACGAAACCTCCACAGGTATTTTAAGAGAAAAAGAGTAAGTAGTCTTACATCCATTTCCAAAGATGAAGTATGCCAAGGATGAATTTTCGCAAACATTATCTCCTTTCTTCTTCTTTTTTGAAAGTCTTTGAATTCTAAATAGGTACATCTGAAATAACTCTCGAAACAAAGTGTCACTACTCCACATTCCTCCATATACTCATCTGACACTCCAAGTAAAGAACTCAATTTAAATTTGACATGGATTTGCAACGTCCAAACTAGTCCTGCTCTTTCACTATCTTGATGAAGGATTAACTAAGCTAGTAGTAATCTCAATAAGACCATAATATCGAAATTGAAAGGTATATAAAATAATCATCAAATCATAAGTTGCGATAAAATAAAAAGTTGAGATGAGAGGTTCCAATAATCACATACCGTTAAAACCTAACTAAGAGATTCGAGTAATCCTAACTCAAACACCTTTTATCAATCATTTATTTGGCATGTAGCATACATCCACACACATATCATTATCTATCCATCACCATATTCTAAAAGCAAATTTCATACACTATGGTTGCATAACAGATCAAACATGTAGGTTAAAACTAAATAGCAACATATCTTATGCACCGAATAGCTTAAAAAATCAACTGGCCTATGGATTCACTGTACCAACTAATAGTCCGCACATCACCGAATATATCATTGCATCATCAGCCTCACACCGTACCCATTACGACATCGGGCCCACACAGTACCCTTCACGACATAGGGCCCACACAATACCCATCAGAACATCGGGCTCACACAGTCCCCAACACACCAACGGGTTCATACAGTACCCAATGCAACCGCGGGCTCACACAGTACCCAAGAGACTACGGGCCCACACAGTACCCAACACACTATGGACTCACATAGTTTCAAGATACCATAGGCTCTCATAGTGCCCAATACTACCATGGGTGCACACAGTACCCTATATAACCACCACAGGCTCACATAGTGCCCATTACTTCATATCTCATAGCTCTAAGAAGTTCATTGGTCATCATGTTCATTTCAATCTCGTTAAACCTTACACAATCTCTATTCGTTTTATCCATCTCAAGTATTCTTATTCAGTTAACCCAGTTGGCACATCCGTTTAAGTTTTACTAGACAAGTTCACATAGATAATTTAGTAACATTGTCCGATACTAGAATAGACCATACACTTTCATAATGGCAATCATTTAGCAATCAAGTATACACAAGTAATCACAACACAAGCATGTAAATTTACGTCACCTCGTAATATGACTTAAGAGGCATGATCTGACCCCGTGGGTCTCCATACGTTCCCTCTGCTTGTCGGCTATGGACAATTTTACGGCTAAGTGTCCCAGATGACGACACCGGTAGCAAACCAGAGGTGGCCTCTTACCATGATATTCTATCTCCTGAGGACAGTCCATTGCACGATGGCCCAACTAACGGCACCGATAACACACAATCGTTGACCCCGACGATACTCCCGATGTCCTAGAAAATTTAGGTGGTTCTGAACTATGCTGTCCTGAGGTGGATCGAAATTGATCTCTTTGTCTCTTCCTTCCTTGGCTCCTAGACGTTCTTATAGATACATTCTTGTTAATGGTTTATTGCCTCAACTCTCGCACTTTCACTTCCTTTGGTATCTCCTCCGTATACTCAATACTTCTAGCGCACTCGACAATGTTGGAAAACCTTCCAATTCGTTGACCTACCACAAACTTCTTAACTGATGGATGCAACCCCTTTTCAAAATGCCTACATTTTCTATCCTCTGTTGTAACTAATTCTGGCGCAAAACAGGACAAGATTTGGAACCTAGTAGCATATTCTGAAATGGCCATGTCGCCTTGATCTAACCTCTCAAATTGGTTTCTAAGTTGCTCACAATACGACTTCGAAAAGTATAGGTTTTCAAAAAGTGTCTCAAATTCAGCCCAAGTTAAACTCTCCTCAACCAGTTCAATTTCCTGATTTACAACCCTAGCCACCCTCCTAGCATCTTTCCTTACTCCTAAAATAAATTCCCACCACTTATTTGCCTCACCAGTAAGTTGACAAGCTACTATACGTACTCGTAGGTCATCCTCCATAATCTTAAGTGCATTGAAAATCTTACGAATTTGTGCAAGCCAATGATCGGCCACAAGGGGGTCGCTACTCTCCCCATCAAACTTAGGTGGTTTCATACGGTTGAATCCTCTCATCGCTTCCATGGCATAGTCATTCGTGTTAGCCCTTATTGCTGGGTTCAAAAGGTTAGATGTTGCAAGCACCACTACGATTTCCCTAGCAAGTTGATTCTGTCCTGCCCCCATTCTCGGATTCCCAATCCTACCCTGCCAATTTTCATGTCTTGGAGGCATCTCACTACAAAGAAACAATAAAGAAATCATCAACAATAGATACACTACGAATCTCTAACTCTACCAATACAGTCTAACGACTCTATGCCAGCCTACGGTAACATAAATGCAATGCCACAGTTGAATGAATGTCACTCACATAGCTATGCACAAGCTTTATTAAAATGTAATGATTTTGAACCCATGAGACTAAAAGTCTCCCCACGGTCTCGAGGTATTCTAAACCTATGCTCTGATATCAAGTTATCACGCCTTTGATTTTCAACATAAATATTGATAATTTTTCATAAAAGATATCCTCACTTGATACCTATAAATGTTTCCCAAAAGAGTTCTTACCAACCTTCTCGAATTGAAGTTTCAAATATTACAACATAAGGAACTACAGCCCAATACTCCATAAATACATGAGTTAAGAAGATGATAAGAATTTACATTACACCTTCAAAATGTGAACTTGAAGTAAACAAAATATCTTCACTTTTTCTGCTTTCAAAAGTATGCACTCGAATGCATGCACATCACTCCATGCTACAGCTCCAGGCGCATACTTGAAAATGAAGGGTTGAGCAAACACGCGCCTAGTAGAGAAATCTATACAACTGTTATATGCAAATGAGATGATAGGTAGAATGAATAACAGAAGCAGGGTACAATGTCACAAATGAGAAACAAGACATGACTAGTAACTATCTCATCGTAGGTGATGAAAATGAAGTACAATGATTACTCACCAAGATTCTAGTCTGACCACGATGACTTACTATCTATATGATTTACTCATGACTACTATTGCTCTTCATCCTATTCCGATTCACCAATCTAACATCTTGACTCCACAATATGCATAACCACACGCGCTTAAAGAAAACAAGTATACTTTTAAAATATTGTGTTACCACTTGCTCTACTCATGGATTCATTACATTAACCCTTCTCTCGTTTATCTGTCATCATTGCAAACCAACATCTCAACTCATGAACGAATGCTCTTCCCGGGCTATTTATGGAGTCCTGTTACCCCCCCCCCCCCCCCCCCCCCCCCCACTCATACCTCCCTCAATGATGGAGATTTCTCCAATACACTTTACAATTCAGTCTTTCATCTCAATCGCATATAGTGAATTCACAATGAAAACTTATTCACATAGTAGTGGTGGAGATAATTTCACTTCAGTCAAGTCGTTATCATTACACCATTAATTTCTCATATCTTCATATAGGCACTCACATATCACATATCAAACGTAGGGAAATATCTCTCATATCCTCACCTAGTGTTGTTTATCTTAAAGGAGTGCCTTACATGTCCGTTTCTCGCATGGCATGTCAACACATTTAACTTCCATTCACCTATATTCATTACATTCTCTAAACTCTTGTTTCGATGTCAATAGACTCCTACGGAACCCGATGACCACCACAAAGCCTTAAGCATACCACTGTCCACATTAGATCATTCAATTAAGTACTCATGCAAACATAACGACATTTGTGTCACACTCAAACGATTTCAAGAAAAAGGGATACCCAACGGATACAACTATATCTATCTTATGTTGGCTACCACATATTATTGGTTTAGAATTCGGCTATGAGACTACCACAGTTAGAAAGTAGATTTTTCATACATCAATATTGATATATGACTTGCCCCAAATAGTATTCGGATGAAAAAGTTATGCCCGTTTGAAGTTACAAGAAAATCTATCTTAAGACCCTAGGTATCGATACCATGTCAAAGTCGTATCGATACCAATTGACTATCAAGAATACAGATGCGAGGGTATTGATACCATACCAAAATGGTATCGATACTAGATGGTTTCGAGCAGCAGTATCCAGATTTTTGATGGAACTCACTAAGATCCAAATGGGAGGATCAAATATGAATTTAAACACCAAATCAACACATAAATACATAATAGAAGTGAGAAATCCCTACCGAATGGGTTTTGAGCAAAACCCCTGAATCCCAAGCAAGCCCTTAGCTTCCAAATTTAAAATGCACTATGAAAACTCTTCCTCCAAGCTTTACCCATGCGATCTCCGACTCAAGAACACTTCAATACGATGGAAATGAGGTGTATCTCCGAGCATTTGAGGTGTATTGCAAGATCTTGAGGTGGGAGAGAGATGAGCCGAGAGAGAGAGAGAGTCGGACGGAGAGGGAGAGAGAGATGTGTCGTGTGTGAGAAAAGAGGGTGAGGAAAATGATTGTGTGGCTCTCACACCCACACACCCATATATATATATATATGTGTGTGTGTGTGTGTGTGTGTGTGTGTGTGTGTGTGTGTATATATATATATATACACTCATATACTTTTGCATTACACTAACACCCCTAACTTCCAAGTTCTATCACATTCAACCCAAATCACATATTCACATTACATTTCGCATTATCCCATAATTTCTAACTTTTATTAGAATATTAAAATTATTGAAATAAAAATACGGGCCTCTACATAAACAGTACAAAACTTTTACTATAACTTGATCATAAATTCACTACTATGATAAACATGTTTATCTGCTTTTATTAATTAAAATCTAAAATCTAGAATCTGCAACAGAATCTGAAATTAGAATCTAAAATCTGTATCCATAGCTATCACAAACACTCCCTAAAAAATGAATGAAATTCTCATATTCTTGCAGTTCCACCAAATAGATTTCTCAGCTTCCACTAAAATCAGGAATCTAAAATTTGCAGCACAATCTGAAGCTAAAATCTAAAATTTGTATCCACAAATATCTCAAACCCACCCATTGTCTTTCATGTAGTATAGGAAAAATCTATCTTGAATCAACCTTTTCATCTCTCTCTCTCTCTCTCTCTCTCTCTCTCTCTCGGTCAAAAGTGACCCTCTCTTTTGACCCTAACCAGTTTTATTTATCTCGACTCTACCTTCTGCCATCATCTTTGTACGGTACATATGGCACGGTCTCTCTTTTTTGGCAAATTTCACGACAAAATATACATATAATTGTAAAACACTAGATTTTGCCCCAATAATATTCACTATTCCCACGAGTCAAAAACGTTAGCCCCTAGCCCACTGATGTAGGCAATGTCGAAAAGGACTACGCAACTCCCAATAAGCAAAAAATGATGCTGAATGAATCAAGTTTTCTCATAGGAAGTCAAACGGTCATTTGATATGACAAACATCCTAAGACATCCACATGTGCATAGCCTAACAATGAGGCATGCCATCTCCAGACAAGTACACTCTATTTTCAGCTAACGGTCAGAAAATGGGTCCCGGTAACTATAATCTTAACCAAACAGCATGCATGTACTTCAAAACATCCAAACTAAGATCAACACCGATAGATGTGCTTATTTCATCATTTCTAATTTAACTGCCAAGTCTTGTTAGAATCCAAGGACGTTTCATCGTTGGATCATCACCAGACTTTTACCGGTTACTATTAAATTACCCTGTTTGAACTCAGAAATCACTGAGTGGATCAAATATTTTCTAGATCTCACCAAACATCATTCTTAATGATATTATAGTATTCAAAGGCCTCTAGGAAAGTTTCATGCTTATCGAAGCTCGTTTGATATTTTTGCGCACACTGCGTTTCTCGAAATAGGCTGTATTTTGTTCACATACTTCAAGATCAAATTTCTTCCACAAAATCCATATTCATTATTACAAAGCTATTGTTAAAATCTCAGGTCATATAAACTTCGTTTGGACTTTCGATTGCATGTATCATTTAAAGTTGAACGAGAAACAGACGATTGTTTTTCCAAAGATTGGGAAATAATCTCAAAAAACGGATGTCGCTACGATGTCTTGAATGCCTCAAAACCTTAGGGAGACCCCTCCGAAAAGATTTGTATCACTTTTCAACGCGCGCGCGGACAAGGAAGAATGCTATATGCACTAGACGACACACGTTCCAACCTTAGATATTGTCCCTTTTTGTACCTTTTTAGAGCATCTCCAACACTACTCTCCATTTTGCCGAGTAAAAAGTACCCAAAAAAAAAAAGAAAGAAAGATATCTATGTTGCCTATTCACTTTTCCATCAATAAATCCCAACACTACTCTCTACTTTTGCTCTCTATCCAAATAAATTTATTTTCTTGAATATTTACCCATAGAATTGAGTCATGAAAAGGTAAATAAAATGAGAGAGGGAGAGAGTAGCTAGTCTTGTTTGCTTTCTATTACGCTAGTGATTAACTTATGCAAAATAATTTTTTGCATTTGTTAGTTTTACACTAAGCTTTTCTGTAATATGGGTGAGTAAGAGTGAGAAAAATCGAAAAAGTAAAAATTATGACTTTTACAAAAGTATTTTGGGAGATATCCAAAGAAAAGCTTAAAAAGTCAGTTTTTGAAATTTTTTCTTCAATATATCTTAAAATACTTGTTTAAAAGTCATAATTTTTTATTTTTTCGATTCCTCTCGTCCTTACTTACCTATATTTTTCAAAAATTTCGCGTATAACTAATAAATGCAAAATATATATATATATATATTGAAATAGGACAAAACCCAAAAATTGTATTGCATAGACTTTAGTAACATAGTTGAAGTAGAAAAAGGCAAAGTGCCTATCCAAGTGAAGAGCCTCTTGAAACATTGAACTTTGAGTTTGATTAGGTACAAGAGGGAATTGCATTTCAGTGGGTGTTGGGGCAAATAAGTCTCAAGTCATGGAGAGGTTTTCATGAAATTGCTCCTTTCATGAAACAGAAAAAAATAATTCGGAATTTATGGAGAACACCAGGTAAGATGTCTAATATACCCCCACTATTGAAACCCTAAAATCAGTTCTCCTCTTTTCCCCTTTCTTTACAGTACTCCTCTTTTCCCCTTTCAAGGCCCAAATTTGGGACAGCGCCGGCTAAGAGGTATACATACAGATCTTTCTCTCTCTCAGATGTTGTCAACCCCAATCGGCTACACGCAAAACAGTCTATTATTCACTGCGGAGACTATATCCTACTTTCTAGATCTCCGAAGCAAAGCTGAATCTGCCGCCACCATAGAAGACGAGAAAGGAGCACTAGCCAAAAGCTAATCGACGACGTCAACGAGATTTCAGTGCCGTTGGATTTTAGGTGTATGGTGAAGAAGCAGTATTGCAACCTGGTGAGGAGGGGCGGCGACGGGCTTATCGGAGGTGGGAGTCCAGATGTGGATGAGGGGCAGGAGGTTGTAGTGAACCATTTGTCCTTTTGTGTGATACTAGTATTTGCCCGTGCCTACAGCACTACGCACCCTGGTTGGAATTGTCCGTGCCTATGGCACTTGTTAGCTAGTGGCTCAAACACTAAATTAATTCATTAGTGTGTAGTATGTGATCATTTTCTTAGAGATACAAAAGAGAATTACCTGTGCTTACGACACTCCTCCAACTAAACTTTTAAGCTAGCTATAAAGAACTATCAATTTGCTTATGGAATCTAAGTAAATACCAAGTAAAAAAGTTAAAATAGCACTACTATGGATCACCCACCACATACATTAAACCCATTTGCAGAAATAAAAGAACATATTAAAACCCAGAAATCAAAAACTTCAATGTAACTTCAATTACTAATAGTTATCAAACACTATAAACTAACCATATAAAGAGTAAAAAAAAATAGTTCGGATAGCGAGAAAAAAAATAGAGTATTGAAAAAAATTACAGAGAACTCAGACTTTGGTTGAAATACCTCAGTGTAAGTGATCACCGGAGGCATAGTGTTTGCCCGTACTTACGGCACTACCCACCCCGATTGGAATTGACTCAGTTTGCTGAAAAGTATGCACCCATGGAGTTACTATTCTGAAGTTCAATTTCTGCCAGGACTTGCATCAATTTCTGCCCATGTAGGCATGGGTAACCCGATGATAACAGAAAAAGGAAGGGAGAAAAAGAAAAAGAAGGGTCTAAAAACACATGGACCTGGACGCGGACTACACTACTAAACTATCATTCAAAACGGAATGTCAAGAGGAGTCAAAATAACAAAACTTGATTATGTGTAACATTTAACAACACACCCACCCACTCACACCAAAACAATTATCCAAATTTCTTGAAACTCGGAACAGACACAAATTTCACCACCCGGAACAACAGCTAGATTGAAATTTAAATACTACTTGCACCTTGAAAAGAAACAGACACCAAAAACTCCCAAAAAAAATCCCAAAGGAATGTTTCACATGGCTTTCAAAAAATGGTTTCTTTGTTAGACCTATTACCTTTGCTTTTTCAGAGCTTTCTTGGCCCAGCTTTCACGCAGCTTTCTTCAACCATCTTCACCGAAATAAATCAAAAATCCCAAATGAATGTTTCTTTTTTCTTTTTTGATAATCGAAAGGAATGTTTCTTGGCCTAGCTTTCGACGGGATTTGTAGACCTCAGTGGGGATTCAAAAGATGAGAGAGAGAGAGAGAGAGAGAGAGAGAGAGAGAGAGAGAGAGAGAGAGGAACCCAAATGATAGGAGCTGGAATTTTTATTCTTTCTTATGCCAACGACAGAAGTTGGGTAAAAAGAAGAGATGACATTTTTGTAAAATATTTGAAAGATTGTTGGCACTTTCTTAAGAGAGTTGAGAGTACATATCAACCCTTGGATCAAACAAATCTGAGCCGTTATAACAATTTGTCTCCACACCCTTCTGTTTTATAATAGAGATGAAATCATATTTTATTTTTGAGAACGACTGAATTTGGACCTAAGTTGTCGCGTATATGAACCTAAGTTGCTCTGTGTATGAACCTTAGTTGCCCTATGTATGAACCTAAGTTGCCCTGTTTATGAATCTATGGGCTCCCCGACCGGCGCGCTCGATAGTCGCGACCCGAATTTTTTGAGATGGATGATCCGAGAAACCAAGAGTTTGTTTTTGAGAGAAAAACTTTTGATCTAGCAAAAACGTTGAGACATTAGGTTCGGAGGCTACGTTATGAGTGGAGAAGGTTTTGTTAAAAAAAAAAAGAAGAAGCACCCCACTCGCCTGGTAGGAATTGGTCACTACTAAGCATTTTCAACGGGGAAAACTTTCAATATCGTTTGGAAGATCAAACTCTTAATAAGCAAATAAGGGAAAGAGACATGGGATTGAGTATTGTAACGTCCCTGAATTTTGGTCAATAAAAATTTCGTTAAATATTTGAATTACTTATTTTCTCTTGAGTGGCTATATGATTTCTTGTTTATTTCCGTCATAGTTAGATTTTTGTCATTTGTTAAATCTTGACTAGAAACCCTACTTGACCAATTTAGTTAGTTTCTAACCAACTAGTTGGAAGAACCGAGCAACCAACTCACCTAGTTACTAAATGAACCTTTTGGACTTTTTGAATCTTTTGCCTTTACCCTTTGGTCAATAGATGTTAGGGTAATTTTTGTCCATTGGACAATAGGTCTCCTATTTAAATATTTTGGTAAGTATAAAATATAGTATTTTAATGATGTATGTTCACATGTGCAAAGTACATATATGCATTGTTTATTGGGGATTCTCCCACCCTTCTATTGTCCTTTGGTTATTAACCATTAGGGGAACTATTATCTATTGGATAATAGAAACCAAATTTTTTATATTAAAAAAAAAGATTTAATGAAAGATTTGAACAAAGTATTATTATCTTTAAAAAATAGACTTTTATAATTGCTTAAAAGGACGTTTTGGGTTATTTTAATATAAAAGTTTCTTTATAACTTTTGTCCATTGGACAATAAAAGTTAGAAAATTTATTATCTATTAGGTAATAGGTCCATCTTTCAACCAAGTACATAGGTTTATTAAATTAGTCTTTTAATTAATCCTCATGGGATGATGTACCAATATTATATTTGTATAAGGCACCTTACTCTTTTGTCCATTGGTTATTACCTGCTAGGGAAACTATTACCCATTGGGTAATAGCACTAATCTTCCAACATGGTACAAAGTTTTATTTTTATAATCAAGATTTAGATTCCCATGTACCTTTATGCATTAAAATATTGAGGTATATCTAAACCCTAGATTTCTAAAGTACTTTATTGATTAAACTAGTACTTGTACTCTATTATAATCTAATGGGGAGAATCCTAACCTTTTTATTTAATTGGGGTACTTGGTACCACATCTATATTTAAATATAGGGCTTTTGTCACATGCTTTAAAGGACAACTTTGATTATTTTAATATAAAAGTTTCCTTTTAACTTTTGTCCATTGAACAATAAAAGTTAGGAGAACTTTTATCCATTGGATAATAGAAACCCCATTCTTTATATTAAAAGTGATCCTTGATGGATTTGTTCAAGTACTAATATTTATAAAAAAAATAGAATTTTATAATTGTTTAAAAGGACATTTTGATTATTTTAGTATAAAGCTTCCTTATTACTTTTGTCCATTGGACAATAAATACTAGAGATTTTATTATCCATTGGGTAATAAGATTAGTCTTTCCAACTAGTACTATGATTTTCATAAACTAGTTATAATTAAGGAATCTTGTACCTTGTTTCCTAGAAGCCAACCTTGTCACTTCAAATTTTCTCATCAAACTTACTTTATTCTTTATCCATTGGTCCATAATGTTAGGATAACTTTTGTCCATTGGTTAATAACCTTTCCATTATTATATTTTGTTTAAAGTACATATAGGACATGTAGTCTTTTAAGAAATCTTATTTTAAGTATCAAAGTACTTGTACTTCTTTTACCCATTGGACAATAATTGTTAGGGAAAAGTTTACCCATTGGGTAATAGCCAAGGCTTTGGCTATAAATAGAGCCATTCCCATGCCATTCAACTCACACCTTTCCAATCTTTAACTTCTCTCTCTAGAATTCCTTTGTTCTTCATATTCTTGAGTTGTTCTTGAGTTCTTCAAGAAACTCATCTAAGACCGCCACTAAATCGCCACTCGACCACCCTTCGATCCATAAAGTAGAGTAGCGTTAGTCAAGAAGAAATTTCGAGAGAAACCATTCTCTTTCGAAGCTCCCGAAGGCATACCGTAGGAAGTTACTCCGCTCGATCACCGACGTACTTTCCGTAGCCGCCCTACCGCCAAGAAGTAAGGTAGAACCCCTTGCCCCCTAACTCTACGTATAGAACCGTACGATAGAAGGTAGATTATCCTTAACGGATTTCGAAAGATTGAACTTATCGTTGGTTTAGAAGTATTTGTATTTTGATCTTTGAGATGATTATGAGCATGCATATGTGAATTGCTTGTATTACTTATGGTGTGATAAAACATAAGTGATTTCACTCCAAAGGCGTCCGTACATGTGGCGTTGTGCTTTGAATAAGTATAAGTGATACACTCCAAGGGCGTTCGTACATGTGGCGTTATGCTATAAGTAGTATTGAGTTGGATGATCTTGTTAGAATGTTTCATGCTTACTTTTGTCCTACAGCGGAGTCTTTGCATGTAAACGAAACACGAGAACCAAGAAAATAGAAACATGACACCTAGGGTGTGGATAATGATGAGATGTATTTTGAAACCGCAATGTGGCCGGACTTGATAGCCCATTGTGTGTATGGAAACCCATGATGTGGCCGGACGCGGTAGCCCATCGTGTGGATTGTGAAAACCGCAACGTGGCCGGACTTGGTAGCCTGTTGTGTGTATGAAAACTCGTAATGTGGCCGGACTTGGTAGCCCATTGCGTGGATTGTGAAAACCACAATGTGGTCGGACTTGGTAGCCCATT
The DNA here is from genome assembly GCA_019656835.1 of Rhododendron ovatum. Classification (NCBI taxonomy): domain Eukaryota; kingdom Viridiplantae; phylum Streptophyta; class Magnoliopsida; order Ericales; family Ericaceae; genus Rhododendron; species Rhododendron ovatum. The sequence goes on along the minus strand of CM033794.1, from coordinate 23,663,013 downwards.
GTGAAGATTGCCAATGCGGCCGGACGTGGTAGCCTCATTGGTAATATGGCTTGGTATCCGCGGAGAGAAGCCAATGCAAGTTTTGTGTGCCAATGGGAACTCGGTGCGGCGGAACCATTGTGAGGATACTCGGGAACCCGGAACGGCGGAACCGAGGTTGGGTGTGTTAAACGAATGATTTTGAAAATGTTGATTTGTGTATGAAAATGGAGACACGGTCTACGATGAGTTGCGTAGAAGAAACACAAAAATCTTGGACACCAATGATAGTTATATAGCGATAGCGGATGTGTTATTGATATGAGTCATGCTATTGGTACCGACGGTACCGTAGGGAAAATGTACCGACGGCCACCGGACGGCCGTCTCCGGCCACCGGACGGCCGATCCGAGCCGTCCAAAAATTTTAAAAAATAAAACCGAGTGGGCCTACGCGAGAATCAATCGCATCCGAGGTGTGTAGGGTACTTGATCCGAGCACCCCTTTTTTGTGTATATACACGTATATACAAATATACACGAAAAAGGGGTGCTCGAATCAAGTACCCTACACATCTTGGATGCCATTGATTCTTGCGTAGGCCCACTCGGTTTTATTTTTTAAAATTTTTGGACGGCTTGGATCGGCAGTTCGGTGGCCAGAGACGGCTGTCCAGTGGCCGTCGGTGCATTTTCCCTATGGTACCTGTCGGTACCAATAGGATTTCTGTATTGATATTGTCTTTTGTAGCTGTGTATATACGTATCATGTGGAAATCGATGTTTTATTATAACCTGTTGTTTGTAAGTTATGGGTTAGAGGGTATGGTTTGTTCTGCTGAGTTTTTGTAGCTCACGGTGTTCCCTTTTGGTGACCCTGACATATTATATTGGTGGCGACGCCGGTATAATGTGTCAGACCTTGTAGATGAACATGGTGAACTTTACACCTTGGAGGCCTTTGGAGCCGAAGAGCTAGCCCGGATGAAAGAGGAAGCGGAGCAGTAGTTAGGAACCCTAGTTCTCTCCTTGTTTGTTTAAAGTACTCTTATGAGAATTATGATGTAATAAAGAGCCAGACTCCATTTAGTTTTATCAATAAAATGTCTTTTAACGTACCCAAAATTCGGGGCGTTACAAGTATATCATGTTAGCGTGCGTGTGGTGCTTGCTATATAGTGGATGATGATAAGGTGATGTACAAAATTGAAATAACAGGATATCAACAAACTGCCTTGATCAAACACAACACCGCGCGGTATAAATGGATTTAACGCACGGTTTTAAGGTACGCCCGTGCGATGTATCAACTCGTTGTTTAGGACATTATTATTGCTCCGAACCTCGCACGGTACATTAGCTACTCCGTACTGTAACGCCCCTGAATTTTGGTCAGTAAAAATTTCGTTAAAAATTTGAATTTTATTTGAATTACTTATTTTCTCTTGTATGGTTATATGTTTTCTTGTAAATTTTCGTCTTAGTTAGATTTTTTGGTCATGTGTTAAACTCTCGATTGGAAACCCTACGTAACCAATTTAGTTAGTTTTTCAACCGACTAGTTGGAGGAACCGAGCAACCGACTCACCTAGTCACTCGATGAACCTTTTGGACCTTTTGAAACTTTTGAACCTTTTGCCTTTACCTATTGGTCCATAATGGTTAGGGTAATCTTTGTCCATTGGACAATAGGCCCCCCATTTAAATATTTTGGTAAAGTACTAGATATAGTATTTTAATGGTGTATGTACACATGTGCAAAGTACATTTATTCTTTGTTCATTGGGGATTCTCCCACCCCTCTATTATCCATTGGTTGATAACCACAAGGGTAATTTTTGTCCATTGGATAATAAATTTTTTTATTATAAAAGTACATGTAGTCTTTTTAAAAATTTATTTTAATAAAAAGGTACTTGTACTCTTTTGTCCATTGGTTATTAACTACAAGGGGAATTATTATTCATTGGGTAATAACCGTTAGGGAAGTTAGTAACCCTTGGATAATAGTGTCTTTTGACCAAATAAAGTACCGATGTGACTAGGGAACCTTCAATAAAGTTGATTTGACTAGTCAACCTTTTCAACCCTAGAAATTACTTATTTATTTCCTTTTATTAATTTGGTTTTATTCTTTGTCCTTTGGACAATAAAAGTTAGGGGAACTATTATCCATTGGATAATAGAAATTCAATTCTTTATATTAAAAGGGTTTAATGAAAGATTTGATCAAAGTACTATTATAGACTTTTATAAAAATTCTTTAAAATACTTTTTGATTATTTTACTATAAAAGTTTCCTAGTAGCTATTATCCATTAGACAATAAATGTTAGGGGATTTATTATCCATTGGGTAATAGTTTGGTCTTTCAACCTAGTACATGGGCTTATTAATCTAGTCATTTTTCCTAATTTTCCATGTGATGAGGTACCAATATTTGATTTGGTAAGTACTTGGTAGCCTTAAAACCTAAGTTTTCCTAAGTACTCTTTTAATATTTTATATTGGGGTTTTGTATCCAATTGGATTAATTTATTGGGGAGTTGATCTTCCTAGAGTACATTGTACACTAGTTTATTTATTTAATCAACATGTGCTTTATTGGATTTCTTTAATAAGATTTTGGATTTGAATAATCTAGTACCTTGGTACTTTCTTATTCTTTCTTGTAATATATATATATATATGTGTGTGTGTGTGTGTGTGTGTGTGTGTGTGTACTTGAGAGAGAGAGAGAGGGAGAGAGAGAGAGAGAGAGAGAGAGAGAGAGAGAGAGATGGGCCGAGAGAGAGAGAGAGGGAGAGAGAGAGAGAGAGGAAGGAAAGAGAGAGGAAGATGGATTGTACCATGACTTGACCTTCTTCCTTCTTTCAAGTCCATGGGTGAATCTTTTTTCTAACCAAACATAACTCCCCCATTGTACTTCTAGGATTGTTTAGTACCCAAATCTTGTACCATTGTCTCCAAATCTTCCAACAAATCTTCCATAATCCCATCCAAGGACAAACTAGCCATGCAAGCCTAGGATTTAGACCTGATCTTCCAAGATTGCTTGCCATGTGTCAAAATTTGAGGAAGAGAGAGAGAGGGAGGCCGGCCTTGGGAGAGAGGGAGAGGGCATGCCTTTGCCTATAAATAGCAAGCCATTCCAAGCATTGAACACACACCTTCAAGCTTTGCTCTTCCTTCTCTCTAGAATTTCCTTTGTTCTTCATGTTCTTGAGTAGTTCTTGAGTTCTTCAAGAAACTCAACCTAAGCCGCCACTAAACCGCCGCTCGACCACCCTTCGATCCATAAAGTAGAGTAGTGTTAGTCAAGTAGAAGTTTCAAGAGAAACCTTTCTCTTTCGAAGCTACCAGAGACCACCGTAGGAAGTTACTCTGTCCGACCGCCGATTACCGTCCGTAAGCCGTTACTACCGCCTGGAAGAACAGTAAAGAAAACCTTACTTACTTCCTAATTACTTACTTACTCAAGTATAACGTTGTTGTTTTGAATTGCTAAGAAAGAACGGTAGATTCTCCCTATCTACTACTTTTAATTATATGTAGTGCACCTTTACTTACTTATCGTTTGTTTAGAAGTATTTGTATATTTGTTATTGGTTATGAGTATGCATATATGAATTGCTTGTATTACTTGTGGTGTGATAAAGCATAAGTGATTTCACTCCAAAGACGTCCGTACATGTGGCGTTGTGCTTTGAATAAAGCATAAGTGATACACTCCAAGAGCGTCCGTACATGTGGCGTTATGCTATAAGTGATGATTGAGCGTGATAAGTAATATAGAATTGGATGATCTTGTTAGAATGATTCATGCTTATTTTTGTCCTACCGCGAAGTCTTTGCATATAACGAGACACGAGAATCGAGAAAGTAGAAACATGACACCTAGGGTGTGGTTAATGAAAGGAAATATTTTCGAGGAAGAAAATATTTTTGAAACTACATAATGACCGATTTTGGGTGGCATTACGTGAGTTGTGTGTTTGCGTGTGTAAAAGAAATATTTGAAAAGGGTGAAAAGATTTGAAATCTGCAATGTGGCCAGACTTGCCCATTGTGTGAGGTGTGTGTGTGTTCTAATGGAAATCCGGAAAAAACAGAACCATTGTGAGGTTGTGTGTGTGCCAATGGAAACCCGACGCGGCGGAACCATTATGAGGATACTCGAGAACCTGGCGCGGCGGAACCGAGGTTGGGTGTGTAGCTTGGTTATCCGCGGTACGGAGCCAATGCAATTGTGTGCCAATGGAAACCCGGTGCGGCGGAACCATTGTGAGGATACTCGGGAACTCGGCGTGACGGAACCGAGATTGGGTGTGTACCTTGGTTATCCGCGGTACGGAGCCAATGCAAATGATTTTAAGAGGTTGGGTGTGTAGCTTGGTTATCCGCGGTACGGAGCCAATGCAAACGATTTTGAAAGTTGGGTGTGTAGCTTGGTTATCCGCGGTACGGAGCCAGTGCAAATGATTTTGAATACAAATGATTTACAAAGGTTATTTTGTAAATGAAAATGTTGACACGGTCTACGATGAGTCGCGTAGGAGAAACAAAGAGAATCTTGGACACCAACGATAGTTGATTAACGAATGTGGATGTGTCATTGTTAACTGTGTATATACGTATCATGTGAAAATCGATGTTTTATGATAGCCTTGTTTGTAAGTTAAGGTTGTTGGGTAAGGATTTCCCTATTGAGTGTTGTAGCTCATGGTGTTACCTTTTTTGGTGACCCTGACATATTATATGGGTGGCTACGCCGGTATAATGTGTCAGACCTTGTAGTTGTTCAAGACGAACAGTTCACCGTGAAGGCCTTTGGAGCTGAAGAGCTGGCTAGGATAGAGGAGCAAGAGGAGCTGTAGTTAGGAACCCTAGAACCCCATTCATTTGTGTAAATATTGAACTCTTGTTGGGAGTTTGTTGTAATAAGAGCCAGACTCTATTTTGAGGTTTTCAATGAAATTATCTCATTTAACGTACCCAAAATTCGGGGCGTTACACGTACGATATCCTTTAGAACACCGTTCAGTACATATTTCATAATGGCGCCATACCTCCAAACCATTGACTCAAAGCAGCTTTCTTATTTTTCTGATAAAAAGAAGTTTATAAAACCCTTTTTGGTGCACTTGATCCTTTAGGATGATCAAGAAAGCTTCTTTTGGAAAATAAAGCATGGCTTGTAGATATGATCTCATTCTGAAATACGTCTACAACAATATTCAAGCAATAATAACAGACTTAACAATGATCAAGACAGTCAAAACAGATGACCAATAAATTTCAAAATGTCATACGAGATTCCTCACTACATTGTGCGGTGCATTATAATACTGCACGATGTAGGGGGCCTATTTCAGTAGCTGTTTTAGTTTTGTAAAAATAGTTTTTAAGTCAGTACTTAACCAAAATGGTCAAATATGACTGCTTGGCCCAAGGAAACTTGTTTTTACCTTTGACTTTGAGCTTGAACGACAGTGGATGAATGTGGATGAGTGTGAAATGATAGTGGGTTTAGGAATTTTGAGTGGTGAGATCCCAATTCTAGTGGAGTACCAAACTTTGCAATTGAGCGAGTTTGGAATGTTTCTAGAGAGAGAATGTCAGAGTAACTTTCTCAAGATTTGGGGGTAATGGATATAAGAGCTAAGGAATATGGAGTGTGTCTCACATTCTCTTAAGAGGAGGGGTGTATTTATAGGCAAGAGCCAATGATTATCAATGCAAATGGGGGATGTGACTTCCAGGCCGACTAAAAGTGTATTCTATGCCAGGCCGACTTTGAGCTGAGGCTCAAGTGAGCGTGGCCCAGACCTTTCTGAGTTAGTCAGAACTTTCCTAAAATGTCGTGCGGTGTACCTCATGACCTTGTGTGGTGTAGAGGTGTCCCGTGCGGTATTAAAGGCTCAATCCTAGGCTTTTGGGCTTTGTTGGGCTTTGCTATGGTGGAAGTCCACATTCAAGCTCTTGAAGGTTTTTGTTTCTTTTATTTCATTATCGGAGAATTTAAAAAACATTAAATGCCTGAATTGGGGTGTCTACAGAATCTTAATTGCCCTATGTATGAACTTTAGTTGTCTCGTGTATGAACATAAGTTACACTTGATTCGGGAGAGAAAGGTATTTTTGTCTTCAACACCATATCTTCAAAATTATTATTTTTCTTCATATGACTGAACAATTTCGAAAAAATAATCCATGACTTTAGATTTATTTGCCCCAACACCCATTTAAATGCAATTCCCCCATGTACAATAGCCAAGAGAGTACTGGTTAGTATTGGAGATTCTCTGACAGGCTGCAACGTTCCAGCTTCCAAGACCACCAAATAACCTCCCGTGGCTCAAAGTCGACCGTTAACTCAGGGGTATTTTCGGATTATATTGGAGAACAGGGTTTCATCGTTATGCTTTTAGATTTTCTTTTTGTTTGAAAATTTGGGTACTAGCTGGAGAAAATTGCCTTAATTGAACGGTTGTGATGGGCCCACCCTTCTGCCTTTCGCAAGCACAAGCAAACTGCCGGCCTCTAGTAGCTTGTGAAACCATCAATCCCAACAAAGAACACCTCTCTCTCTCTCTCACTCTGTGTGTGTGTGAGGACCAATTTGTGTAATTGCAAACAAGATACTGATGGGGAAGAAGAGTCGATCAGATGAAAAGAAGATACTGATAGGAAGTGAGAGTCCATCAGATGAAAAGAAGATGATCGAAGAGCCTCTCTTGGGCAACCAAAACGGTGGCTTCAGAACTATGCCATTCATCCTATGTGCAGTACCCCCTCATCTTTTTATTTTCCCATTGTGAATACAAATTACGTTCCTATATTGGCACCATGTGTGTGTGTGTGTTGGAGTGGGGTGAAGAATATTTAACGAGAACGAATAGGGCCTTTTTTTTTTTTAAGCTGTGTTGGATTTGAATTTGAAATTTTTTTTGAAAAATAGTAGGGATAATAAGTGAAGAGAGCCAGAGAGAGAAATGTTGAAAATATGGAGAATCTAGGGGGTATTTTTTAAAAAATGCCTTTTGAAAAGGAAAGAGAACAAGACATTAATAATTCTAGTATTGTGGCCAGATTTCGTAGGGCCTATGAATACTTAAAAAACTCTCACTAATTTCAAATTGAGCTAATTTTTTGAAAGAATTCATAAAAAATATTTTTATAAAAACTTGCGGTTTTAATCATTTTTGCCACAAAATCATTAATAAATAGTTAAGGTCTTTTTCAGCATTCGTATAGAACCCTACGAATGCTGAAAAAGTCCTTACAAATATCTAATTGAGATAATTTTTGGAAAATGATAATGTCAAAACTGTTTTTGTAAATGCTAAAATTCTAGTGCACAAAAGGCTTGTACTATGTGCTGAGTACAAGCCTTATGCATTAAAATTTTGGCACTAACAAAAATAATTTTGACATTATTATTACCCTAATTTTTTACCCATAAAAAACATTTGAAGAAGACTTGCGGTTTGAATTATTTTTGGAACCTTCACAAAATCATCAATTATCATGCCCATGGCACGAAATAGGGACCAAGGGGCTGTTCCCGCTCATTCCCTACATTTCGCAAAAAGACGCCGTTTGGTAGGAGCGGTGAAACCGTGCCAAGCGGGTAGACTTCTTGGTTTACTAATTCTAGTATTGTGGGCAGAAATGCTATGCCCCCAGAAAAATAATCAGAGAAGTGAGGTGTACAAGGATTTGAGGGTGTGTATAAGGTTCTCCACAGCTGATGTGAAATGGGTTTCAGTGTTTCACCCAAAAATTATTTTGGCTCATAAATTTCGGTTTTTGGGTATTTTCAGGGTACGAAAATTCTCAGTGATTACAGGTTGCTTTTTTTTTTTTTTCCTGAGGTAAGAGGTCATTTAATTTTCATGGTTACTTGTTGGTTGGAATTTTTTTAAATTCTTTTTTGGGCAGGAAATTGGACAGTTAACTTGTCGCGTTTTTTTTTTTTGGGCTATTAATTATTTAAAAACTTTTTCGGGGCAGCAAATGTGGTTTTTTTTTTTTTTTTGAACTATAAGGGTATGTGAAAATTGAGGGTAGTTCGAATGTATTTAGGCTTACATTTGTTTGATTGATGCAGTGGAACCAGATGCTCTCGACAAAACTCAATGTGAAAAAGGGATTCATGTAGCATACCCAACTGATTCTTTGATTGGGCTGATTTAGTTTGGTTTGGTTTGTTTAGATAATTCTTCGCTATAGCTAATGGTTTTCTAATTTTTTGTGTTCTTTATTTTTGGCAGCAAATGAGGCATTTGAGAGGGTAGCAAGTTTTGGGGTCATGCCAAACATGATAATTTACCTAATGACTGAATATCACATGGATATGGCCACTGGGTCCAACCTACTCTTTTTATGGTCAGCTGCCACCAATTTCATGCCTCTTATTGGGGCGTTCATGGCTGATTCTTCAGTGGGCCGGTTTCGGATGATCAGGTTCGGGTGCATTGTTAGTCTCCTGGTAAACTTTCCACTCCAATTTCCAACAGAAATTATGTTTCGTTCATCCTGCACTTTCCACGACAGCTTATTGAATAATTCAATTGTTTGAGTACAACCGACTTTTATTTTTTTAAACTTGGCTTATTGAATAATTCAATTGTTTGTGATTAAATAATCCAGGAGTACTGTGTATACGAACACATGAATCTAATAAACAAAGTGCAGGCGTATCAGCGAGTACTTTTATGATGGAAAAGAATTGACACTGAGGTTGCGTTATGAAATTAATATATATAGCCCTTAGTAGAACAGATTCATGGGAAATGATTCAGGTAGGCATAGCATATCAGGACAAGGCTTTTAGTATTGTTTGATCTTGTATAAATATATACACTGAAACAACCCGGCAAGCTATGGGTAGCTCTCAATTGTTTAGGAGGCCCTGTAGTTTCTTTTATATCACAGAAGATGTGAGATGTGACAAATTAATAAGTGCTTTCTGTAGCTATTATGATAACACGTATACGTTCATAATAAAAACAAACAAATTGGAATGAACACCACCTAGTTTCTTCACCAATAGATCATTTGTTGTAATACACTAATACCCTTATCATCAAGCATGTTTTAAAACTCAAATTTTGCATCATTTCCTTAATAAATCTCAGTTAGTTTATGGATTTCGAAACTTGCTTGTTTAGACTTGATAGTTAACGACTATTTATTAAGAAAACTCCAAAATGATATAATTAAAACACCATTTTCACTCAAAATAAATCTATACCTAGACCTCCATATTTTGTCTTTTGGAATAGTTTTCTGAAGAAAAAATAAAAAAATAATTCTGAAATGTTGAACAAACAAGGGACATTTCATCTCTCTTTGTTTCTGTTCTTTCACTTCTTTTGGTGAGTATTCTGGAAGAACTTCCTGGCAGGATAATTTGAATTTCAGAATAACCGTTTTATGTTCAATTCCTTCTCAGACTTCCTATTGGTTTTTTTTTTTTTCCCAATCTCTTATAAAAAGCACAACCAATATACTACTTGCGAGTACCGATGAGTCCTTTAGACTCAATGGTAGAAATGTCTTCGATCGTATCTGAAATGGTTTCTATCGAAACCCATTTACTCTCGAGTTTAAAGAACTTATGCTACTCCACCGAATTATATTTCTTCTCCATAATGCAAGACTTCAGATGGATCATCATTTCAATACCTATTTCAACACCCAATCCAACTTTCCCTGTGTGAATTTCGTTCAATTGCAATTCAAACAAGTCATAGCCTCCCAGTCACCCTCTAGTTCAACTAATTTCCTAAATTGCAGGGGATGGCTCTCCTATGGTTAACCACCATGATTCCCCAAGCACAACCGCCTCCTTGCAACCAAACAAGCTCCATCTGCATCTCTCCCACAACTCTCCAACTCATCTCTTTATGCTCCTCTTTCAGCCTCATGTCGATCGGGACAGGGGGCATCAGGTCATCTTCCTTAGCCTTCTGTGCTGACCAGCTGGAAAAACACAACAGCTGTAAAAATTCCCGTGCCTTGGAAAGCTACTTCAGCTGGTACTATGTTTCCACCACGTTTTCCATTCTTGTTGCCATGACTTGTATTGCGTACCTTCAGGATAACATTGGTTGGGAAATTGGTTTTGGAGTTCCGGTCGTGCTCATGTTTTTGTCAGCGGCGTTGTTCTTTTTGGCTTCTCCGTTTTATATCAAGTTGAAGGCTAAGTCGAGCTTGCTCACTGGTATATTTCAAGTGATTGTAGCCTCTTACAAGAACAGGCATCTTGAATTATCATCGCAACGCCCGGATGTATTGTATGACTTCAGAAAGGGATCAATGCTGGTTGTCCCAACTGAGAAACTAATGTATGGTAATATCATCATTATCACAATGTGCGTTCGATTTTGTATTCTATCTGCACTTTTTATTTGGGAGTAAGAGTGTATGTTTGTCATGTGGGAGATACTTCAATTTTATTTGGGAAAGCACGGAAAACTTTTTTGGCTGAGCTATTGAAAACTTTCTCAAAAATCGACCGACCTCTCAAGAACACCAAAACATGTTTTGAATTTCTCCAAAAAAAATCTGCACGAAAATGAAAATGCGATGATGACGTCCAACTGAGTATTGTGATTGTTTCCACAAGCATTGAAAGCCGAAACGCTACCGAATAGAGGTGAAACGTTCTTATGTGGTTCTCTGAATTTGATCGAACTGGTAGGTGTGACTTGTTGAAACGGTTTCTATAACTTTTTACTTTTTGGCAACACTAAGAGGGCATAATTTCATACCACTTCTCGTACAGATTTATTTTTATTTTTTTTATTTTTTGTGATCCTTTCATTTTTGCTTCATAATTCCAAAATGCAGGTGCCATGTGCTAAAAATGTTTGACTCCCAAGTGATTTGGATGGTCAAAGAGGTCCAAGATTTGAGTCATGCGGTTAACGCCCCTCGAACCTTGGCCTCCTGTGAATCCAGCCCTTGGTGGGGCAATAGAAACCCATAGGTAGTTGACTCTCAAAGAGCCTGCCGGGAGTCTCGGTTCCTTTTAGTCACCCAGGGGAGCTGTGTATAAAGTTCTGTTAGTAAATCATTTTCCGTGGTATATCAAAAGCATGATGGCTAATTACAAACTTCATTTCTGTTTTCTTCATTGGCCTTTTCCCAGGTTCTTGGACAAAGCTTGTTTTTTTAAAGACCTAGAACAAGACCTAACTGCAGACGGAAGGGCTTCAGATCCATGGAGTCTTTGCACGGTAGACCAAGTAGAGGAGCTAAAAGCACTAATCAAGGTCATCCCACTATGGTCTACCGGAATCATGATATCCGCAAGCCTAACCCAAAACTCTTTCCCTGTACTCCAAGCAAGTTCTATGAACCGCCACCTCACTTCAAACTTCGAAATCACAGCCACCTCTTTTGGCGTGTTTGTAATGATTTCCCTAACCCTGTGGATTGCTCTCTACGACCGCCTAATCCTTCCCCTCGCCTCAAAAATTGCAGGGAAACCGGTTCACCTTAGCCCCAAACAGAGAATGGGAATCGGCTTTTTTTTCTCCTTCACATCAATGGTAGTCGCCGCAATTGTGGAGAGTATTCGTCGGGCCATGGCAGTTAAGGAAGGGTATTCGGATGACCCACATGCCGTGGTGGCCATGTCAGCGTTCTGGCTCGTGCCTCAACACTGCTTAAGCGGATTGGTGGAGGGGTTCAATGCTGTGGGGCAAAACGAGTTTTATTTCTCAGAGTTCCCCAGAAGCATGTCGAGCATCACTTCAAATCTTATTTTTGTAGGGATGTCGGTTGGGAATTTGTTCGCAAGTTTTATTATGAGCGCGGTTAATGATTTCACTGGGAGGGGAGGAGAGGAGAGGAGAGCTGGATTTCGAGTAATATTAATAAGGGTCATTATGATTATTACTTTTGGGTTTTGGCTGGTTTGAGTTTGGTAAATGTTATGTACTTTTGGGTTTGTAGTAGGGCTTATGGTCCTGGTGTGGGAGAAAGGAGTAGTAGGGCTTGGGAGGAAGGGGACGATCAGTGATGTGTAAGAGATGAATGGAGTTGGTTCCTCCTCTAACCTAGCTAGCTGCATGAGATATGTACATGAACCATACGCTTGTATAATAGAGGGTCTACATAGAGTAAGTATTTCTTTGCAACTCTCCCTTGAACGTGACCATAGGAACTCTAGACCCGTGGCGGGTCTTGTTAGGGACCAAAGAGGTACAACGAATACTGCCCCGTCAAGGGCTAGTGGAACACAACCGGACTTCGCAGGAGGGCAAAGTTCGAAAGGGCATCGTTACTCGTTAGCATGACTTGAACCTTGGAAACCACTTGGGAGTAAGCTATGAAGCACTAGATAGGCTACCTCCCTTAGTGGCAGGTTCTATGTATAATACTGTATTGGCTATCTACTGTGTAACTATTTGGCTGGGATTTTTAGCTATTTCAAAAATATGATTGTGTGCGAGCGTGTCAAAAAAGCTTGTAATTATCTTTTCAGATTTAACTTATAAAAGCCAAACTTAATCAGACGATTGTGGCGTCGGTTCAATTACCTTAATGAAGAGGATTTTTCTTTCTAGAAGTATTGAAACAGCATAACGATTCACTAAAAATTTGACAAACCAAAGAAGAAACAAGATACCTTGATCAATTCAAAACAACTTGCTTTCCAATTGATTCTCCAACTTCAAAAACGAACAAAACAGATTACAGTGTGATTACTACTACTAAGAACTACTCTTAACTACTTCGAACTAAGTCTAAGTTTTTAAATTACTGCTTAATGGACAAACCAAGCATAGCATAGCGGTTTGTTTGATGATTTGTTTGGGGGTTTTTCTTTCTTTCATTTCTTCTATTTCTAAGCAAACTCTTGGGGTCTTCTCAACGGCTTCCATTCTCCGCTTAGCTGCCTTTGAAGTCACTCTGAAATTTGAATTCAAACTTTCCCTCCATGGCTATTGCTTGTAACTGCCTTTAGTGCCTTAGTTCATCCCTTATCCCACTCCCCTCAACTGCATCGTGCCCATAGTGGGCAGTTTAAGTCCAGAATTCAATTTCTTTGACCATGTCAAACCTATATAAACCGCTCTTGTTTTGAATGGGACAATTCGCACTTATGGGCTTTGAACTGTATGCTCCTTCTGATTCTTTGTTTGAGTGACACCTGGCAATCTTCATTCTTTTTCATGAAACGACATTGAATTAATCAGAACGTCATCGTTCTTTTAACTATGTGATTCTATACGTTTCAACCCATGTTTATAATAGAGGGTCTACATATAGTAAGTATTTCTTTGCAACTCTCCCTTGAACGTGACCATAGGAACTCTAGACCCGTCGCGGGTCTTGTTAGGGACCAAAGATGTGCAACGAATACTGCTGTAACACCCCGATTTCTCAAGGGATTTCGGGAACATTAACCCTAAAATACACTGAAATTTAGAAACTATTAGACCCTTATTTATCCTTATACAAAAATTACAATTTCAAAATAATACAAAAATCTATGTACATTTATTTAACAAAAGCAACTCCAGAGCGACTCTAGTTTTAACACGAAATTCCAAGCAATGTTGGCCCAGACTCCGTTTCAAGGGTTCCACCTGTAGCAACTGCTCCACTGTGAAATCCTGCACACTCTGGCAAATTGAACGCTGAAGCAAACGATTTGCCAGGATACAAACGTATCCTGAGTGATAATTCACTAAGTAGAAATCCTAAAATCCAATACCACAATATGCAGATCAACAATATAATAATTCATCATACACAGAAGGTACAAAATAATAACACATCGTCTTTTTCTTTATTATCCATCATCTTACATGTAATCTAAGGATTTTCTCTGCGAGATCCTTTCCTCCCACATCCACTAACTACAATCGTCTTATGGGTCCACCCTTCCTCTTGCTTATCCTGCACCAGGGTCCTAGGTGAGCACACCTAAGTTATGTACCGAGTATGTTCTCACTTAAGACCATAACAGGAGGATCGAGTCATCCCATGACGTATCGTACATTAGGGTCGGACATCCACTACCCCACGCTAACTATAACCGTCTCATGGGACCCATTCTCTTCCTCAAAGAGAAACTTTCCATGACGTATCATACATTAACGTCTCACTAACTATAACCGTCTCATGAGACCCATTCTTTCCCTCGAAGAGAAACTTCCCATGACGTATCATAAGTTAGCGTCTTAACACTGGGCCCCTCAGGTAACCCATTTTAACACAGGGCCCCATAGGTTACCCTTACCATCGCCATGGCTCAATTCACAATCCACACAGTACTCACACTTTCAACACTTTATCATTTTCCATTTACTTATCATCGCCTATATGATTCACTACTCGTAACCACCCCGGGAACCTATTTGTCCAATCTACAGCCACAACAAAATATCACACGGTTCAACATTTCAACTAAAAGTACTAACAACACATAACCATGCGATAAAATTAATCATGTCATAGAATTAATCATGCGAGTAACAAAATAATATTCAGTCAAATAATTAATTACTACACTTAAAATTAAGTCTATTTCTCTCGTTTAGAAATTTTATAAAACGTTTCTACTATTTAAACATTTTCTTTAACTTTCATATTATTCATAGATTTTACAAACTAATTTTTATTGGAAAATACTTATTGCTAAATTTAACATTTACTAACTATATTAAATATTAATATGAGATTTTCATAACAACAAAATTATGCGAGGCTATTCTAGTCAATATTTATTAGAGTTAAAGATTAACTAATATATAATCTAAAATATTTCTTGTTTACAATTTAAATAAATTTTTACTAATAAAATATTATTGTTAATATTTCATAAACATTTATCTACTTCAATAATTTATCAAACACGTAAATGTCCACTCAAATACAAATTAACAATGCATCATCAATAATAATTTCACAATCAAACACTTGTTAAACGATCATAAATTTTCACAGTGTATAACACTAATCATTCTAGCACAACCGGACTGAATTTTAATATAAACAGGACTAAAAATAAATTAACAATTTAACAGCAGATCATCATCTTCAATAAACTTTAAATCTAAGTAACTCCATTAAAATGCAGATAAAGGTTTCGGGTTTCCGAAAAACTACCTCAAACGCGATTCTAAGTCCGAATAAGTGTTGTACGGTGTCCGTAGATCGCCATGGTGATTTTGAAATCTCGAGGTAGCGTCTGGTGGCACTCCGACAGGGCTCGCAGCAGTGGTGTGCCCACGAAACTCACGGTGTGCACACACCTACGGTCACAACTCTCTCTCTCTTCTAAACTCAACAATAGAATTTAGGAGTAAAATAATATACTGGTGTTCAATTTTTGAATTTATGTGAGTATGTATAATGAGAGAGAATAAGATAGTAAGAAGGTGAGAGGATAGGTGTACAAGTGGTGGAATGAGGAAGGAGAGTGATACTAATAATGATAAAAGGATAGGGGACAAGTTGCCACATTTGGGGGGGAGGTTTCAATTCTAATGTATGTGGACGCATTTATGTATAAGGTGAGAATGTATGTGGACGCTTTTATATATAGGATGAGAGAGAGAAGTGGAGGGTTAGTTTGAATAGAGTTCTACTTAGGGTTTAGATAAGAAAGATAAGAGATGAATATGAATCCCTGTATATCTAAAGTTTAAATACATATCTTATTCAATAGTGCAAATAATATCAATTGTACACATAATGATATATTTTAATTATTCAATCTAATTAATTATTAAATTAGGAATTTAACAATATAAATTTGTATTAAAAAAATTGGGTCAAAAATCCGGGTCGTTACAACTGCCCCATCAAGGGCTAGTGGAACACAACCGGACTTCGCAGGAGGGCAAAGTTCGAAAGGGCTTCGTTACTCGTTAGCATGACTTGAACCTTGGAAACCACTTGGGAGTAAGCTATGAAGCACTAGATAGGCTACCTCCCTTGGTGGCAGGTTCTATGTATAATACTATAGTTGGCTATCTACTATGTAACAATTTGGCTGGGATTTTTAGCTACTTCGAAAATATGATTGTGTGCGAGCGTGTCAAAAAAGCTTGTAATTATCTTTTCAGATTTAACTTATAAAAGCCAAACTTAATCAGACGATTGTGGCATCGGTTCAATTACCTCAACGAAGAGGATTTTTCTTTCTAGAAGTATTGAAACGGCATAACGATTCACTAGAAATTTGACAAACCAAAGAAGAAACAAGATACCTTGATCAATTCAAAATAACTTGCTTTCCAATTGATTCTCCAACTTCAAAAACGAACAGAACAGATTACTGTGTGATTACTACTACTAAGAACTACTCTTAACTACTTCGAACTAAGTCTAAGTTTTTAAATTACTGCTTAATGGACAAACCAAGCATAGCATAGCGGTTTGTTTGATGATTTGTTTGGGGTTTTTTCTTTCTTTCATTTCTTCTATTTCTAAGCAAACTCTTGGGGTCTTCTCAACGGCTTCCTTTCTCCGCTTAGCTGCCTTCGAAGTCACTCCGAAGTTTGAATTCAAACTTTCCCTCCATGGCTATTGCTTGTAACCGCCTTTAGTGCCTTAGTTCATCCCTTATCCCACTCCCCTCAACTGCATCGTGCCCATAGTGGGCAGTTTAAGTTCAGAATTCAATTTCTTTGACCATGTCAAACCTCTATAAACCGCTCTTGTTTTGAATGGGACAATTCGCACCTATGGGCTTCCAACTGTACGCTCCTTCTGATTCTTTGTTTGAGTGACACCTGGCAATGTTCATTCTTTTTTATGGAACGACGTACATTGAATTAATCAGAATGTCATCGTTCTTTTAACTATGTGATTCTATACGTTTCAACCCATTTGTGTTCCATTTTGTTCAATGCAAGTGGCCTCATGTCATCTTTTGATTGGGCCAATAAATTTGCATGCAAACAGTAACACCATAAATATTTCACGATCTTTTTGATTAATTTAGGAAGGATTGCGAAGGATCCAAGGGAGAAGTTAACCTTATTGTTTTCGTTGCTTGTGCTTTGCCCAAATTAACTGTGCATGAAATCAACAGATTTCTATATAGAAGGGTTATATTGGTCTGGCTGCCTTCCGCTCAAATACTACAAGCACACACAACATAACGATTAACGAACGACTTTCGGATACCAAAAAAAAAATTTCAACATAACCAAAAAGGCAAAAACAATACATTAGCAAACACTTATATTTAACTTTATGAACCTAGGAAAACATTTCTACATGCATGCAACATGGTGGAAAAAAGAAATATAAGTGGGATAGGTATAAATTGATTTGTTACTTACTAACTAAAAAACTTGATGAATTAAAATAGAGAAAAAAATTGAAAGTAGGAAAAATTCACGTGCAAATCACTGGTTGGGATTTTTCGAGAGATAAAATCAGACACACCAAATTACTTTCAATTAAATTTCACTTGTTCCACACAGCACACACACACTCTCAAATTCTGTCTCTATTTTTATCTTCCTCTTACATTAATGTTAGCTTTCCCACACGTATTGAAGTAAAAATACATACATATAAATAAGCTAGATATTAGACAATTACACATTGGCTTAATTTGTCAACAAACTTGTGCCTACCTAGTCTCCCTCAATAATCAACCTACAAAACTCTCTAACCAATGCTTTCAATAGCCTCACCAGTTGTTCTGACCAACTTTGTGAATCAAGTTTACCATGGCTTCCAACAAACAACATTAAGTTGGTAAAAGTTTGCTACTAGGTTTTTTTTTTTTTTTTTCTGAATGTCACATAACTTAAGAAAAATCATAATCATTAACTCAGACAATATTATTGTATGTTACCCGGGAGAACAAGTTGGGAAAAAGATTGGTGGAACACAAACACAAAAGAAATGAACCCAAAAGGATCTCTACTCATATCAATCCAAGCATGATAGAAATAATCAACAGACTCTAGAAATTAAGGGGTCTTTTGATTCACTTATTTATTATTTAAAAATAAGTGATAAACAAATCGCACAGCTCGTTAGCTGTTGAGCCGCTTACTTATTATAAAGGGACAATTATAGTACATTAATATACACAATGATGCATGGAAACCAAACTGGCTTGAGAATCATGAAATTAATGATGTTATCTTATAATTAAGTTGTTGATGAACTCCACCACAACGGTAACAGAGTTATTGGCGGCGAGAGAAGTAAAAGTGGAAGCCTCGTTGGACTGGGCAGAACTGCCGCCGGCCAAGTCAGAGAGAGCCCTAATAGTGATGAAAGGTAGCCTTTGTTGAAGGCAAATGAGTGCCACAGCTGCACTTTCCATGTCGACTAGGCTTATATTGAATTTACGATATATGAAGCCCCTGTATGCAGCATTGTCTAGGTAAATGCTAGCACTAGTACCCCTGAGAACTGTAGTCACTTTTGGTGTCTTACTCAGACATGTTGTTGAGTTTAGGCAGCCTTGTAGTTTCAACCCCTGAAGTGATGAGATCAACAACAGATTAAGGATAGAGGTACTGCATGTCAATTGTTTAGTTTCAGATGACATGACATGACAGTCAAAGAGGAATCAATATAATACTATATAGGAGCAAAACATTAATTTTCTTCGTTACACTGGCCTCCCATTAGATTTTCGTGAACAAATTTTCTTAATTACATCTTGTTTGTAAAACCCTTCTTATATCGATCTATTGATGATGGCAACTTACTCTGCCGGCAATTATTAGTAACATCATAGGGGTCAATGTAATTAGCCCATAAAAATGTGTCATTTATTTTGGATTAATGTAATTAGCTCGTGATTGATATCATATCCCATTTCCTCTTTCATTCAGTATTTTGGAGAGATCAAAGCTGTCATCGTTATCCAATACTTACAACCGAATTAATTTCTCAATATGATGGACTGGGCTGGTGCCTGGTAGTTGAGCCCATTTTTTGTTGCGTATAAAAGTAAGAAAAAATAATGGTCAAAAATGTGTTTTGATAATTAATACCCGTTTAGGACATCTTTAACATTAACAAATGTTCTCAACATGTCATTGATGGGTATTAATTATCAAAACACGTCCTGGAGTATCATTTTCCCTAAAAATAAGGTACAAATACCCACAAGTACTATTGCGGTATTGTGCATGCATGTTTACGGTAGAAAGCAAGCCTATTTCTACAATTGACTACCTAAACGGGATTTTCGGTATTTTTGATATTTTAGCACTAGTTTGTCTAGCGAAAACACTATATGTGCACATGATCAAAAAAAAAAAAAAGAAAAGAAGAAAACACTAGTTGTTTTTGGTGGACCCGCTTTGCAGTCTCACACAAACGATATAGTTTGTTCATTGACATAAAATATTTTTTCGAGTAATCCTAGTAGAGATCAACTCAATCTAATAACTGTAAGTGCTTGATCTGATCTTCGAATGTTTCACTCAGCATTCATATCTAAAATTATAAATGAAAAATATTGAAAGATTAGATCAAGCACTTACATGTATCCGATTGAGCTACTTTTCTGTAATGTCGCTCGAAAAAGCATTTTAAAATCAATGAACGGACCGGATTGTTTGTGTGGAATCTTGAAGTGGGTCCCATAAAGCCATTTGTGTAACGACCTTGATTTTTTGGTAAATAAAATTTTTACTAAATATTTAAATTTTATTTTAATTACTTGGATTTCTTTTAAAATTCTGTTTCTATAATCCGTCATAATTAGGTTTAAGTCCTTTAAAATTATATTTATTGACTAGAAGTCCCACATGGCGAGTAAAATTAGTTTTCAACCGATTAGTTGGAGGAACCAAACTACCAAATCACCTAGTTACAATTCCCTAACCCTAGATGGACCTTTTTGACCATCTTTGAGCTTTGTAAACCTCCCCCAATCATAATTGAACCATTTGGCCATTAAAGGTAATCATTATACCCCATGACTAATCATTCAAAGCCCATACCTATCATATTTATCCCTTGGATAATGGAAGCTAGACATGCCAAAGAATACAAAGATTTGACAAGATAAAAGGGAGCCATTATTTTGTTTCCAAAAGAAGCAACCTTAGCCTTGTCATGCATGTCAACCTTAGACTTATTGCCCTAACCTAATATATATATGCATTGTACTAGGGGGGAGAGAGAGAGAGAGGCCGAGAGAGAGAGAGAAGTGTGTGTGTGGATGTGTTTTGTACATTCCATTAAGCTACCTCTTGTAGCCAACTTCACACTCAAGCTTGACAACTCATTTCTAGGCTTCTTTAATCATAAACCTAGCCCATGATTTTGATCTTTCTTGCAAGCAACCCCTCCTATGACAAGACAAGACCATACCTATTATAATTACCCTTTTAACCATTGGACAATAATTGCTAGGGAAAATTTTATTCATTGGGTAATAGAAGTTAGTTTTTGTAGCAGGCCGAGCTTTATTATGATTATACTATGAACCACCTCTGCCCCTCTCTCGCCGTCGGTCGCCGCATGGACAGCTAGTCCACTCCATCTGGGCTCGGCCTAAGCCGAGGCATACCGGTCGACGGCTCTGCTTTTGCCTTGTGTCTGGCGACGGAGAAGATCTACACCAAGTTCGGCCACCATATGGGGGCGGCCCCGCGGACTATGTCGCCTAGCCCGAATCCCCTTCGGGCTCAGCTTCCCTTCAAGCTAGGCAATCGACAAGTTCTTCTGGGCTCGACCGCCCGCGCGGCCACATGCCCACTCACGTGCAGAGACGGTTACGCCCTGGGATAATCATGAGCGCACATGAATCATGCCCGCTCACCCTCGAAAGCGGTTACCAGATTTGTTTGGTGACGTCACGATGACATCGACTGGTCCGCGCAAGGCACGTGTCTGTGCTTGGAGTGCAAGTCAGGAAGCTCTATAAATACCAAAGGATAACGCCTCTGGAAAGGTACGCACTCATACATGCGAATATCCACTCAAAACCCTAGCCTCTTCCTTTTCTTCCTACACATACTTATCCTATCACCGGAGGGCCTTGCCGGGCAACCCCCGGCCAGGTCTTAGTCGTGCGCTCACTGTGCAGGCTGCGGGGAGAAGGCTAGGAAGCCACTGAACTAGCGGAGGAAGGACTCAAGCTAGAAGAGACGGGCCACACAATTGGTGAACCCGACGTGAAACCTTCTCGGCTTCTGATCCAAACGGCTCAAACTCTCTTCCAAGCCACCTTCCTCTCATAAAGACAGTCAAAAACTCAACAGTGATGGGCAGAGATCCACCAAACGTTTCCATTTCGGGGACCAAAGACGCTAGTGGAAACGCAATTCTCCCACCTTTTTTCGAAAGGCACATGTCCATCTCTCTCCCCCCAATTTTGGGCTCTTTCCGGCCGCGGACGACATAACAGCGGCTTACATCCGCCTTCTGCAACGACGAGACGACGAAAGGGACAATGAACTTGCAGCGCTAAGGGCGGAGGTGGCCCAGATGAATCAACATTTGCAGGACGCAACCCCAGCCGCCTCAAGATCTACCGGGGGTGGACGACGGAAGCGAAGAAGCTCTCCTCCTCCACCACGAGACCACCCCAACAAGGTGGGCCACTGCGTCTCCGTCAAAGACTGCCTTTGGGTTTATGCCAAAAAAGGGAGACGCCAGGGAACTTATCCTCTACAAACGACCTACAACATCTGGGATGCACCGCTCGAGATCCCACCACGAGCGAACCCGCACACGAGACACCGAATCCTTCATGAGCACCTACTCAACTGGTTGCGCGGAGTTTTCTCGCACAACGGCCTCTCGCCAAAGCCGAGGCTTCGTAGAAACCAAGCGTCACGTCTTTGAACGCCTCGGGGGCATCCCACCAGAAAACATGGATAATGAAAACGACGTTCGGAGGAATGGGAAAGGCGTACGGATCGAAGGGGCAGAGAACGGGAACAAAACCTATTGTGACAAGGAGAAGTCCGTCGACCACCCCCGTAGGGAAACAACGGACCTGCGGGACAAGCTTCGCAGCTGAGTACGCGAGAAAACCTGAGAAAGAGAAAAACACCCAAAGAGAATGCGGGCGGACGAGCTCGGCAAACCACCACGTCCAGGATTTGAGTGGCAACTAAAGGACCTTGGTGTCTCACCCTTCACCTCCCACATCATCAACACCATCGCCGAACCCAACTTCCACCTACCAAAATTCACGAAGTTCGACCCAAGCACCTACGAAGCTTACACTCACCTCATTCACTTTCGCCAAACCATCGAGCTCTGCACTACAAAGGATGAAATCAAATGCAAAGCGTTCCCATCCAGCCTCGGCTCTCTTGGACTCCAGTGGTTTAACAAATTGCCCGCTGGATCCATACGGAACCTGGCTGACCTTGAGCGCGCCTTCAACGCTCGCTTTATCACCAGCAACAGAATTGCCAAGGAGCTTGAGTCTTTGTCCCAGATGAGGAAGCTCCCAAATGAAACGCTCAGACACTACGCTGAGCGCTACTGGCAACTTTTCAATGAAATTCCCGAAATCGACGAGTACTGGGTCGCACGTACCTTCAAAAATGGGTTGGAATCTGGCAGCAAAATACTCGACGAACTAGCTATTCGACCTCCGCACGGCATGGGAGAGTTGATGCGTGTCGTAGAACAATTTTGTGCCCTTGAGGAATTCTACGCGGACCGAGCCGCTCAGGGGATCCCAAGTTTAACAACCTGCCTGCCGACGACGGCTCCTCAGCCGTAGACACCAGTCGTAACTCAACAATCCCAGCCAAAGAAGCACGTACACAACATTAAAGAAGGGAAGAAATGCCAGCCAAAAGAGCACGACTATGTGGCCGAAACCACCCACTTCAAGGAACCCATCTGGTCCTTCCTAAAGGAAATCATGAGGCAACCATGGTTCGAGTGGCCGCAAGGCAAGCTCGGTACGGACAACGGCCAAGCGGATCAGAACCCAAGAAAGAAGTGCTCGTATCACAATGAGCTCGGCCACTACACAACGACATGTGCTCCCTACAAGGCTTTGTTGGAACGTTTGGTGGCTCAGACCAATACATTGATTGAGCAAAAACACCCGCCCGGCAGACAAATCCCAACCCCAACGAACAGCGCCCATTGATACACGTCATCCATGGTCCAATGGCATCCGAAACCGCCCTCAAGGCCAACATCGACCATGCCACAACATCCAAACAGATACTCTCAGTTGGTTGCGGTTCCAAGTGTCAACGACCACAGGACGTACCTAAGTGGACGATAAGCTTTACTGAGTGTGACCTTGAACATGTTCAAACTCCACACTCGGACGCCCTCGTCGTCACCATCCAAATAGGCGTCCACGACGTAAAGCGCGTCCTCATCGATCAAGGAAATTCAGCAGAGGTCATGTATTACGACCTTTTCAAGAAGCTGGATCTACCAGAGTCAGCCTTACAACCTACCGACGTATCCCTCATCGGCTTCAACAGTACCCCTGTCTGGCCACTTGGCCGAATCTTCCTCCCTGTCGTCGTCGGCTTAAAAACTCTGACTGTCGAATTCATCGTCGTCAACGTTCCGAGCCCATACAACGCCATCCTTGGCCGAACTTGGCTCCACGGAATGCAAGCCATTGCTTCCACTTACCACCAGGTCGTCCGCTTCATCGGCGCCACAGGAAGACAGGAAGATTTGCGAGGTGACCAAGTAGCCTCCAAAAAATGCTACGTCTCTGCCGTCCACAATTCCGCCAAAGCAAAACAAGTATAATGGGTTGAAGTCCCCGATGTGGCCGTAATTAACGATGTCGGCCAGAAAGCCGAAGACAAAGCAGAGGAGGATCTCGTCCAAATGCCAATCAACGAGGATGGCTCCCGATTCTTCTTGATCAGCTCTTCCATCAGCGAGACTGATTGCGAAGAAATGATCCAATACCTCATGAAGAATATAGAAGTTTTTGCCTGGACCCCCAATGAAATGCCGGGGGTTGATCCCAATTTCATCAGTCACTCACTCAACATCAAGAAAGACGCTAAACCTGTCATCTAGAAGGCACGGCATTCTGCAGCCGAACACGCCGACGCCGTCGTCGAAGAGGTCAAGCATCTACTGGAAGCCAATGCAATCCAAGAAGTACAATACCCAACATGGCTGTCCAACACTGTTGTCGTTAAAAAGAAAAACGGCAAATGGCGAGTCTGCGTGGATTATACCAATCTCAACGACGCTTGTCCAAAGGATTGGTTTCCACTTCCGAAGATTGACCAACTCGTGGATGCAACTGCAGGACATGCTCGGCTAAGCTTCCTGGATGCCTACCGTGGCTACCACCAAATTGCCATGGACCCCGACGACATGGAGAAAACTATTTTCATCACGCCTTATGGCATCTTCTGCTACCACGTCATGCCCTTTGGACTCAAGAATTCAGGTGCAACGTTCAACAGAGCAATATTCAAGATGTTGCAAGAACAAATCGGCCATACCGTAGTGGCTTACATTGATGACCTGGTCATTAAAAGTAAGCAGGAATCGAACCACCTGCGAGACTTGGCGGAAGTTTTCGAAATCCTCAAGCTCCACAAGCTTCGACTAAATCCTGAAAAATGAGCGTTCGGGGTAAGCGCTGGGAAATTCCTCGGGCACCTTGTCACTCGAAGAGGTATTGAGGCCGACACTAACCAAATCAAAGCTGTGAAAGATTTGCGCCCACCAAGGACAATCAAGGAAGTACAAAGGCTCACTGGGATGGCAGCGGCTCTAAACCGATTCATTAGCACAACATCAGACAAATGCCACGCATTCTTCCATGCCTTGAAGTTAAAAAGCCGGCGTAGCTTTGAATGGACCCCGGATTGTGACTCTGCTTTGGCTAAACTAAAAGACTACCTAAATTCGGCCCCGCTGTTGGTAAAACCCAAGGAGTTCGAAACTTTATATCTCTACCTCGCCGTGTCCGCCCACGCAACTAGTTCTGCACTCGTGCGACAAGATGACACCGTTGACATGCCAATCTACTTCACAAGAAAAATGCTCCTCCCAGCTCAGACTTGCTACCTGCCACTTGAAAAATTAGCCCTCGCTCTCATTTCAGCGGCCAGGAAACTCCTGCCCTACTTCCAATCACAACCCATCATCGTCTTAACAGAACACCCTCTTAAAGCTCTCTTTCGGAAGGCAGACCTCTCCAACCGGGTATCAAAATGGGCTGTCGAACTTGCAAACTTTGACATTAGCTTTGAGCCACGAACGGCAATTAAGGGCCAGGTATTGGCCGACTTCATAGCAGAACTCACTCCAGAAGACACAGTGGCACTCAATGTTCCAACCACACCGGACGTTGCTGAACGTAGCTCCTCGACCAACCCATGGCACCTTTTTCAAGGCGAAACTTGGCGTCTTAATGTCGACGGGGCTTCCAACAGCAACGGAGCCGGAGCCGGGGTAGTCTTGGTCTCACCTTGTGGAGCACTACATGAAAGTTCCCTCACCATCGACTTCCCAGCAACCAACAATGAAGCTGAATATGAAGCCCTCCTCGCTGGCTTACGCTTAGCCATCGCGATGACGGTCGCCAACCTCGTTGTCTATTGCGACTCCCAACTCATCGTTAACCAAGTACTCGGCGACTATGAAGCTCGGGACCCTAGAATGCTGAAATATCAAGCCACGATAGCTAAACTTATCTCTCAATTTCGCCATTTCAGCATCGAGCAGATCAACCGCGAGCACAACGCACATGCAGACGCACTTGCAGGCCTCGCCTCAGCATCCACAGCCTTAGAATTCAGAACCATCAACTTCGGCAGCATTGACCGCTCGTCTTTTGAGCCCAGTCCAGAGGTACTCAATGTTGAACTCGGTCCCAGCTGGATGGATGAAATCGTTGCGTTCCTCAAGCACGACTCTCTCCCCACAGACAAGAAAGAAGCTTACCGTGTGAGAAACAAGGTCGCCTACTACTGGCTTTCTGAAAGCGGCCAACTATACAGGAAATCCATCTCCGAGTCATACCTCCCCGTTGTCCACCCTACCCAAGTGCCTGAAATTCTTACAGAACTTCATTCAGGCAGCTGCGGCTGCCATTCTGGTGGCCGCTCCCTTTGTCAACGTGCCATAAGCCAAGGTTACTACTGGAAAAACATGAAGAAAGACTGCGAGGAAGTTGTTCGCAAATGTCGACCCTGCCAGCTGTTTTCACCCATCCCAAAACAGCCTGCTCAGAACCTTTCCCCCATCATTAGTCCTGGGCCCTTTGCCCAATGGGGGCTTGATCTCGTGGGAAAGCTGCCAACGACTCCGGGAGGCTTCAAATTTCTGATTACAGCAACGGACTACTTCTCCAAATGGGTCGAAGCTGACAACGACAACTGAGCTTTATTATGATTATACCATGAACCACCTCTGCCCCTCTCTCGCCGTCGGTCGCCGCATGGATAACTAGTCCACTCCATCCGGGCTCGGCCTGAGCCGAGGCATACCGGTCGACGGCTCTGCTTTTGCCTTGCATCCGGCGACGGAGAAGATCTACACCAAGCTCGGCCACCATATGGGGGCGGCCCCGCGGACTATGTTGCCTAGCCCGAATCCCCTTCGGGCTCGGCTTCCCTTCAAGCTAGGCAATCGATAAGTTCTTCTGGGCTCGACCACCCGCGCGGCCACATGCCCACTCACGTGTGGAGACGGTTACGCCCTAGGATAATCATAAGCGCACATGAATCATGCCAGCTCACCCCGAAAGCGGTTACCATATTTGTTCGGTGACGTCACGATGACATCGACTGGTCCGCGCAAGGCACGTGCCTGTGCTTGGAGAGTAAGTCAGGAAGCTCTATAAATACCAAAGGATAACGCCTCTGGAAAGGTATGCACTCATACATGCGAATATCCACTCAAAACCCTAGTCTCTTCCTTTTCTTCCTACACATACTTATCTTCTCACCGGAGGGCCTTGCCGGGCAACCCCCGGCCAGGTCTTAGTCGTGCGCTCACTGTGCACGCTGCGGGGAGAAGGCTAGGAAGCCACTGAACCAGCGGATGAAGGACTCAAGCTAGAAGAGACGGGCCAAACAGTTTTGCTATAAATAAGACCTCTCACTTGCCATTCAACTCACACCTTGAAAGCTTTCAACTTCTCTATCTAGAAAGTCTTGTATTCTTGCCTTATTCTTGCTTGTTCTTCTTTGTTCTTGAGTTCTTCAAGAAACTCATCCTAAGCCGCCACTAAACCACCACTCGACCACCCCCCCCCCCCGATTCAAAAGTTTTAGTAGTTTAGTCAAGATCTAGTTTTGAGAGAAACCTTTTTCTTTCGAAGCTACCGGAAGCTTACCGCAGGAAGTTACTCCGTCTGATGTACTTACTTTTTCCATAGCCGTACCTACCGCCAAGAAGAATGGTAGATTTTTTCCGTCCTCATATCTCTAAAGTATAAATAGAATATCTCTACTTACTTTCTCCAAGTATATATAAAGTTGTATATTACTTATATGTTTGAAATGCATGATAGTTAATAAACTTATTTTGCTAATGGAAGTATGAGCATGTTGAATAACCGATTTTTACTTCAATAAACATATGTTGTTTTGAACTTCCCACAAAAGAGGAAAGAACGGATTTTGAAAGATAGAAACTTATCGCTTGTTTAGAAGTATTCGTATTTTGATCTTATGATGGTTATGAGTATGTATACATAATTGTTAGAATTACTTGTCTTGTGGTGTGCTAAAGCATAAGTGATTTTCACTCCAAAGGCGTCCGTACATATGGCGTTATGCTTTAAGTTGTGATTTAAGCATGATAAGTAATATGGAGTTGGATGATCTTGCTAGTTTAGTTTCAAGATTACAATGAATGATTTATGTTTACTTTTGTGAAAAGTCCTACCGCGGAGTTTATGCATGAAAACATGGCACAAAAATCGAGAAAGTTAGAAACATGACACCTAGGGTGTGGTTAATGAAAGGCGTGTTTTGAAAAGTTAAAATGTTTTGGAAACCGCAATGTGGTCGGACGTGATAGCCCATTGTGTGGTGTGTGTTTTTTGTGTCAATGGAAACTTGGTGCGGCGGAACAATTGTGAGGATACTCGGAAGACCAGAACGGCAAAACCGAGGTTGGATGTGTGGCTTGGTTATCTGCGGAGAAGAGCCAATGCAAAGTTTGTGTGCCAATGGGAACCCAATGTGGTGGAACCATTGTGAGGATATTCGGAAGACCGAAACGGCGGAACTGAGGTTGGATGTGTAAAAACAATTTTGGAAATGATGATGTGGTATATGAAACGTGGAAATTTGTGACACGGTCTACGAAAAGTCGCGTAGGAAAAACTCAAAAAATACGGACACCAACGTTAATTGAATAGTAAATGTGGATGTGTCATTGTTAACCATTTTGTCAAATATGTATTGTACTTTGTGGAATTGTTAATTTATGATCTATTATTTGTAAGTTAAGGGTTAGTGGATATAAATTATTCTATTGAGCTCCTGTAGCTCATAGTGTTACCTTTGGTGAACCTGACATATTATATTGGTGGCGACGCCGGTATAATGTGTCAGATCTCATAGATGAACAGTGAGATCTCTACACCTTGGAGGCTTTCTAAGCTCAGGAGCTGGCTAGGATGGAGGAACATGCGGAGCTATAGATAGAAACTCTAGTTTTCTCTCCTTTTGTTGAATAAAAGTATTCTTTTGAGAGTTAAGTTGTAATACTGAGCCAGACTCTATTTAATTTTTCAATGAAACTGTCTATTTAACGTTTCCAAAATTAGGGGCATTACAATTTGTGCATATGGACATGACTATATATAACTTGAAAACAAGAAATTTATCCTAGCTAACTAGCTAAATGGAAGAGAAACATATTATCTTAACCATTATGATATGATGAATCAAAAAAAATTAAGGTTAAGTGACCCTAACAATTAAAGAAGATTATTGGAGTAGTACGTAATGAATTCTCAAGAGCGAGCTAGCTAGCTAGCTTTATAAATTAATAATTACCTGTAGCTTTTTGGAAATTTTAAAGTAATGGGCATCAACTGGGAGCCAAAAGGCATGTTCCCTTTCCTCTGGAGTCCCATCCAATGGGAATACTTCCTCGGGTTGGTACCAAACATTGTTCAGGAAATTGTGATGTGAGCTGCAGCCAGTCACGTTCGGAGCATAGTTTGCAAACTTTAAGTAACCAATTTGTCTCGTGTAGTCTCCATTCTCTTCAAGGGCCAGTTCATCTTCAGGGCCATCTCCATACCTCTACATGCATTATTACCCATCTCCTTAATTTCTTAAATTTCATACTATATACAAACAAACGCATATACGTTGCAATTAATAAAGGGAAACAGTTCACAAGAAAAACTTTTATCTAGATTAATATATTACGATGACCGTGTGACGGTGGAGTTTTCGAATCAGAGAGATGCTAATGAAAAATTTGTTGTCATTAACAATTTGGTTTACGAAACATTACGGCTGCGAACTTTTAAGAACCTTTGGGAGTATAACCGGTGTCTCCTTTTGGGTATAGTAGGACTTAGGAGACACCATAACATTTGCCTTTTTGGACTCACTTAAAATTTTCCTCTCAAATTTGATGAGGGTAATACTAGATCCACGACAACTTTCTATAATGCCACGAACATGTACTCTACTTGACATTTTTATCCTCACCAATTACATTCAATGCTCTCTATTGGAATCCATGTGTTTCGGTCTTCCTCGCCCCCCCATCCCCCACCCCAACACCCCCCCCCCCCCCCCCCCCCGCCCCAGGACGTTCCGCACCTCCCCACCCCCAAGCCTCATTTTCTCTCTCATCATCTCATAATTGTTCCTCCCCACCGTATCGGTAATGCATACACTTATGTCCCACTTATCTTAGCCATCAACCAAGTCGTCAATAACATTTCGTCAATAGGTGGATCCCCCGCAGTACTGAGATGAAGACGAACTCTCAAAATCAACGAATTAGCAGACCTTTTCAATGGCATTGCTAATGGATTTTGGTGACAGCGACAAATTAACAGACTATCTCAATGGTGATGTCAATGGATTTGGGTGGCAGCAACCGATCGAAGATAATTATGTACGAGGATTATAGAGAAGGGGAAATTATCGGAAAAGCGTATGGACCCGATCTTCAGATCTTGATATGGGTTTGTAGGAAGGCATGAAAGAGCAGCTACAGCCACTGCACCAAAAATGCGGTGGCCGGCACCGTACGCCTTGTGGGTCTATTTTGGGTCCCGCACGGATGATTCAAGCCGTTCAATAATTAAAAAAAAAAAAACCGAATGGCCACCGCATAACATCAGCTTCATTCGATATGCTTAGGTGCTCAGATCAAGCTTCTCATCTTTGAAAAATCGGAAAAAATGGAAAGATTGGTTTTTGGTGTATAGAAAGATGAGAAGTTTGATCCAAGTACCTACATATATCGAATCAAGTTGATGTTTCGCGATGCCTACTCAATTTTTTTTAAAATTATTGAACAACTCGGATTATCCGTACGAAGTCCGGAGTGGGGCCCACACGGCGTGCGGTGGTGGCTGTAGACTTTCTGGGCATGAAATGTGCGAGAAATTAAAGTTGCTGACATAAGAACTTATAGAAGGGAGAAAGTGATTACATGGGAGAAGTAAACGAATAATCGGGGTTGGGAAATACCTCCTGTGGTTTCTTGTAATGGAGTGACAGAGATGCAATAAGGAAGTCAAGATTTTGAAGTCGAATGATCGGTTTAATAGACATATATTTTTTATCAGAACATATATTTATTTTATTATAAAGTTTTTTGATTTTCAATACATTACATATATATATATTGAAATGATTCTAACTTAATGCAGTTATAGTATATCAATCATTTTGTTTTTTTTCTTTAGGCTACTCAACTGTCACGTGCTTATTTTTTTATATATGAAAGAAATTGATAAATAAGAATGTAAAATAACCGATTTTTTATCAAATCAAACTAAAACTATTAAGATTATAAGTAATCATACACGATTAATTATCAATATATAATATTCAAATGCAGGTATATAAAATAAATATTTTAAAATTCGGACACTCGGAAAGTCGGGGCCGGGCCCCAACATAGCTCCGCCCTTGCAAAGAGACGTGAAAAACAAAGAGAGAAATGATGGTAAATTGTTTGATTGTCATAGCACTAATAATTTGAGAGCTTAGTTTTTGGCTTTTCATTTTTTATTTTTTGGTTTTTTGGATTGTGATCAGAATGTATTTTTGAGAACGGTAGGAGTGTTTAGGAGATACGTGCAAAATGTATTTTGGAATAGTTATAGTGTTTGGTAGATGAATGATGAAAATGAATTATGGGTTAATTTTTTACCAGACTGCCCTTGACCTTTATTATTGTTAAAAGATGCATAAATATTTCTTTCTTTTATTTTTTTGAATTTTCATATTTCAAGTCTGAGCAACAAATGGAGAAGTTCCATTTCCCATCCCCTTCCAATTCCGCCCAAAAATTATGCTCAGTAATCACATTCGATGTTTTTTTTTGGTAGTTAGAATGAAAAAATATTACCATGTTATAAGTAATATTCGAAATAAAAAAAATTCATTATCTTAATTTAACAATTCACTAACCTCATAAAAAAAGTAGAACAAGTCCAACAGTACACGTAAATAGGTAAAGAATGCTTAGAGTATTTTGGTAATTTAATGTAAAATGGGAATAGCCAAAACTGAGAAAAGGACCTCCGGACCTCATTTTCCATTCTGTTTTCTTTTGCCAAAATCAATGAATGGCTGTTCCCAAAATGAGTTTTAGAATGGGGCTCCCAAACAGCCAAAATGCAAAAATGAAAATTAGAAAATGCAAAATGCATCTCCCAAACACCCCTAAATGACTTGGGCGTGGCATTATATACTCGCGTCCTTTGATTAATATACTACTACCAATTAAGTTGAAATTAGTGCGTAGCTTGTGATCAAGCTTACCTGCCAATTCCAAAGACCAGTGTGAGACCAATACTGAGGTATGGTGACATCGCCAATATTTAGAGATGGGTTTGCGTTTCCAGCTATTCCATATTGCACTATTCCCTCAATCTTGAATAAACTCAACAATAACTGTGTAGTTATACCTGCATTTATCTATCATAGTATATAATACAAAACAATAAGTATAGATTAGAGGGGGTTAACTGTAATTAGCATGTATAATAGTACAAAACAATATGCTATATGTCACAAACATGCTCAAATTTCTGGAATTACGGTATAGATTTAAAGTTGTTGTGGAGCCATGTATACTCGTGAAAGAAACTCTTTTTTTTTTTCTTCTTCTTCCACTTTGCTAGCCTACCCCTAAGGGGATGGAGAAGGAATATCGCCAAGCGGCAAATGAGTGAGGCTAACCCAAAGGGCATCTACCACCACACCAAGCATACTCGCGTTCCTGATAAGAATTGAACCCTCACTTTCTATGTGGAAGAGGCGAGGAAAAGTCATTGGGCTACAAGCTGGTTGGCATGAAAGAATCATGTTCAGAGGTTTCAAAACTTGGGTGCGATTTTCTGAATACATAATTTTTTTTTCAACGATTAGGCCGGGTGTCCAAAACAGCTTGTGCTCACCTCGACTATTCTCCATCCGGTTCGGTCAAAGATAGACCATCCATGCTGGGTCTACGGATTCACATGAGAATATACATTACTCTCCCGCGGCTTGGCCTCGAGAGTCAAGAGGTTGCCAAATTTCGAATTTAGGATACTTGGCTTAATTTATAACTCATCTATATTGCCACCTAAGCTATCTTTGAGATTAATAAGTGCGTACTTTTTTTTTTTCTGAAGACGCAGATTGTAGCGTTGTTTATGAAAGTAAAAGATTACCATGCCCAATCCAGTCATGACCAATATGACTTGCTTTTTGTGGATTAATTGTTCCAAATCGAAATCTCCTTCCTAAACAAGAGGGCATTGCATATAAAGGAAAGTTAGCAAACACACTTGATTTTGCAAAAACTAATTAAAATAGATGTGTATCTTGCATGTAGGGGTTTTCTTTACGAATTTACCTGCAAAATCTATTTTGAGGTCACTAGCTGTGAAGTTGGGAGATTGAAGAAGTGGGTTCATCTCAAATAGGTTTGGAATTACCAACCCTAAATATGGGCCGTTCTTATTAGCCTGATTGATCTGGCGTTGAGTTTCTGCATGTAAAGCACCACTCGTTTCATGGAAGGTGAATGTGATGATCATGAGAGCACAAAGAAATACAAAAATAGATCTAGAGGCTGATGTTTCCATTACTCTGAGAGAGAGAGAGAGAGAGAGAGAGAGAGAGAGAGAGAGAGAGAGAGAGAGAGAGAGAGAGAGTTTTGGAACTACAGTGTTGAGGATTGAGGTACTAATGAAGCAAATTTATAGACAAGAATCAAACTTGGGTTTGCTCCTAATTCATATTTGGAACACCTAAATGTTCAACTCTTGTGGATTCAATTCACATGAAGTTTTACCTCAGATTTAATTAGGCTCCTTCACTAGTACGAATGCTAACCACAAAAAGTTTCTCCGAAAATGTCTTTGAAAATAAATCAATGGTTAAGATTTATTTCGATACTTGGGTCTTACACATTAAAGTAGATCTCAATCATTAATATATAGTATATCCATAGAATTGTTTTTTGGGATCCATAGAATTACTTCAAAATATATAGTATATCCAGATATGATATGGAAAATGCTATTTTGGCTGAGCTATATATCCAGATAGGTTGGGTCATGGGTTGGACTCATGCTCCCTAGACTTACTGGAACAAATAAGGCAAGTTCACTTTTATTTAGAAAACGCTATTGCCACATTATTTTGGTGGAATAATTTGGCAATAAGTCTAGGGAGCATGAACCCAACTCATGATGCTGACGTGGTGGGTGGGTCCCATGCCACGTCAGCAACAACCCAAAATTAGAAAAAAAAAAAAGGCTCAAAATTCCCCCCCACCTAGGTTTTTTTTTTTTTTTTTACACAGAGAGAGAGAGACCTTGGCAGTGGATTGTCGTCGGTGGTGGTGCGTCAATTTTGGCGAAGGGTTGGTCGCCAGAGGTGAATCCGGTGGTGGTGACGTGGGGTTGAGGCCAACGATGGCGTTTTGGTCGTCCCTGGTGTCATCATGCGGGGGAGGGTTATGCTGTTGTCAGTTGAGTAGGTGCGGCGGGTGTTAGGATTTTGGTGGAGGCGGAAGCAGAGGTAGGAGGAGAAGAGGCGGTTGGACCGACGATGGATGTGGTAGTGGTGATGGGCGGTGACGTGGTTGTGGATATGGGGGTGATGGGTGAAGGGTTGGAGGTGAGGCCGGCGGTGGTGGGTGTCGACCTCCTCCTTCTCCCCTCTCTCTTTCTCTCTTCCCCTCTCTTTCTCTCTCTCTCTCTCTAAAAGAACCAGATTTGGGTGGGGGAAATTTTGAGTGTGTTTGGTTTTTTTTTTTTTAAATTTGGGGTTGTTGCTGACGTGGCGTGGAACCCACCCTCCACGTCAGCATCATGGGTTGGGTCGTGGGTTGGATTCATGCTCCCTCTACTTTTCCTATTTGTTCCGAAGAGCGAGAAGCTCAGAAGCCCATGACTCAAACTCTATTTCTTTTCTACATTTTAATTATTTTATTGTAACTTTATTTCGAGTTCCACTTTTTAGAGCCAAGGGTCCGATTGGAGGTAGAATTAGTTTTTGGGTATTATTTATGGAAGGGTATAAGATAGTAGGAGGTATTATTTATGCATAGTGGACCTATATTGACATGACTTCTGTGGAGAGAGATGACAAAGTAATTGGTTTGTAATATATTAAAAAATAAAGATAAAATAGTACTTTGTTTGGATGATAGACAAAATAGAAGGATAATGTTATTTTGTAGTTGAAATTGAGGAATAAGATGAGTGGAGGGGGGATGAGGAGAGAGTATTCATTAATAACACCCCGAAACCCAATAAAAAATAATACACGTGTGCCCCCGTTCGCTCGCATAAACTCATCCCCACATACCTTATCCCTATTAGGATCCGAGGTCATTCAACAACATAACAATATGAGGAAAAACTCCCTTAATATTATTTACACAATAATACAAGATGAAAAAACCTTGCTGGAAGAGGCACAACCGGCTCTCCACCGCTCCGGTGAGCCACACTGGCTCACCCACTCAACCCCACCCTCTCCTCCACATGATTTTAGTCGCACACCTCTCTGCTCTCATATACATCAATATATAGGCAAAAAGAAAACCCTAATACTTGTAAGAAAATAAGGTAAGGAGTGATTCTGTGCTTCGCGTACACCACCCCACTTGGGTGGAATCCCAACAATCACCCCCTTCCAACCAAGTGGGGTAATCGTCAAACCGTTCAGCTACTCTAGCAAGTGCGCGTCTGTTATCACTACCTAAGTCAACGTCTTGACACCCCCTCACAAGGTACACGCATGACCGAGTGTCTCCCTGCAAGACTAGATCTTCCGTAGTTGAACCCGCAGCGCTGTCCGGCTACAATATCGACATCTCGTCGATATTTAGCACCCCCTCAACATGCCTGACCGAGTGTCTCCCTGCAAGACTAGATCTTCTGTAGTTGAACCCGTAGCGCTGTCCGACTGCAATATCGACGTCTTGTCGATATTTAGCACCCCTTCAACAGAGTGCTCGCACCTCGTCCGAAGTGCCCGCATCCAAACCCGGATGCTCCACATCTCAAACCTGAGATGTCCTCAGCAAACCCATTTCTATCCGCGATCCTCCGCTGCTTGACCGCCCGCGCATCACACCCTGGGATGCCGTAATTCGTGTCCGACAATCCACGAACGCCTGTGAGACTTCTTTCGGTGACGAAGTTCGACCGCCCACACACCGTGATGATCGTCTCTGTGAGGCGCACAAATCGTGCGTCAATGGAGGTCGTATGTTTTTTTCGGTGACCCCTGTTTGCTCTCCTGTGCTTTGATACCAGTTGTTAGGGTCCGAGGTCACTCAACAACATAACGATATAAGGAAAAACTCCCTTAATATTATTTACACAATAATACAAGATGAAAAAATCTCTCCGGGAGAGGCACAACCGGCTCTCCACCACTCCGGTGAGCCACATCGGCTCACCCACTTGACCCCACCCTCTCCTCCACATGATTTCAATCACACACCTCTCTGCTCTCATATACATCAATATATAAGCAAAAAGAAAACCCTAATACTGGTAAGAAAATAAGGTAGGGAGTGATTCTGTGCTTCGCGCACACCACCCCACTTGGGTGGAATCCCAACAATCCCCTCATCCAAATGCTTTCCAAACCAAAGATAAGGGTGCGTACCACCTCCCCTGCCCATTACCAACTCTATATTGAATGATGGGCTGCCCATCTCTAATACTACTGGTGTAATTCTACTCTTTTCGCTCTGTCTACTCCATAGTAAATGGCTGGCTACATATGTCCTGTGAAATTTGTGGCTTGCCCAAACTCATCGATTGGTTCAAAGTATTAGGACGGTTATCTCATACTCCGATCCCTTGGTTCATTGTTTTAGTTTGTTAGGGAAGTCATATTATTTTTCAAATCATAACATGATATATTGTCCAAAATTTGTAAATTTTTTTGCACAAATTTGAAAGGCGGATTTAGTGCCATCCACATTGTGGCATGAATGTTATGGGTTCAATTCTCAAACACAAAGATGTCTTTACTTGGAAATTTAGGCTGCATAGATCGACTCTTTCCAGACTCCGCATATTTCAAAACATGCACTTACCACGCACTTTTTTTTTTGCATAAGTTTAAAAAATTGATTGAGATCTTTTAAATTGGCATCAAATGATTTAAACATTATACACAAAAAAATATTGTCTTTTAACCCAAAAATAGCACGTTTTTCTCTATTGTTGTTATTGTTATTGTGCACTAAAATGTTGGGGCACGTTCCACAATAGACTCCAGCGGTCCAGACCATCCATGGCTTTATCCTGAGGGCATGGTCCCCCAAGAAGGAATATGGTATTTGAAACAATTTCGTTGGCTGTGAGCAGTGCTGGTCCCCTGAGAGAATTTGATCTCTGGTCTTGGTTTAGTGCATGCGTTTCACATTTTCAGTGGCTTTTGTTTGTTAGTGATCCTTTTAATCTTTGTATTATCTTCAAAGATTAACAATTTTTGTTCTAAGAAAAAAAATGAAAAAGATTTTCATTAATCGCTCCAAAAAAGTCGCCAAAACAATAGGCCAAAGGGGGGCCTTACCTGCATACATCAACTCTTTCCAGACTCCGCATATTTCAAAATGTGCACTTACTACGCACTTTTTTTTTGCACAAGTTTAAAAAATTAATTGAGATATTTTAAATTGGCATCAAATGATTTAAACATTATACAAAAAAATATTATTGTTTTTTAACCCAAAAAATAGCACGTTTTTCTCTATTATTGTTGTTATTGTGCACTAAAATGATGGGGCGCGTTCCACAATAAACTCCAGCGGTCCAGACCATCCATGGCTTTATCCTAAGGGCACGGTCCCCCAAGTAGGAATATGGTATTTCAAACAATTTCGCTATAAGCAGTGTTGGTCGCCTGAGAGAATTTGATCTCTGGTCTTGGTGTAGTGCATGCTTTTCACATTTTCAGTGGCTTTTGTTTGTTTATGATCCTTTTAATTTTTGTATTATCTTCAAACATTAACAATTTTTGTTTGCCGAGAAAAAAAAAATGAAAAAGATTTTCATTAATCGCTCCAAAAAAGTCCCCAAAACATTAGGTCAAAGGGGGGCCTTACCTACTACTAGTACTTACTCCTAGTGAATTGCCCATATCTACGGCACTACCCCCAATTGAAATTATCTTTTGAATCTCAATAGTGGCTCAAAACACTTTGGCGATCGATTCATTAGGGTGTAGTATGTGATCAACTTCTAGACCTTTAAATCTGTTAGACCTTTGAAACTTAACCGAGGTTGATATCTAATACTAACACGAAAAAAATTGAGAAATTAAAAAAGGAAATGATGATGAATCTAGTAACTTAAATCCTGTGCTAACATAAATCTTTGTTCAAAGGAACAAAAGGAGAGTCATTTGTAAACCAAATACACTAAATTTATTCTGTGAACACAATATGACTATAGTCAAAACTAACCATTGATTGTAGAATACAAAGATTTCTTATCACAGTAGCCTAATTTTCATTGATGTGCCCAAATGGCTTAAATCGACTACATTTAGACTTTTTACAATCATTGACACATTTGAACCAAGTTTACCTTTTTCATGGCCAAGTTCACATCAACATTACATAATTAGAAACAAATTACATCACAACCACAAATTTCCCGCCCACACCCTTGAATTCAAACAAAAAAGAAGAAAAAGAAAAAATTCCTATTACCATTCAATTCAGGAATCATGAACACAAGGTGCAGGATACCAGGCCGAGAACGCAAGCTAACATTAGTACATGTCAAGAAGAATGGGAAAATCCAAGCTATAGACCCTTCTACAGGAGAGTAGGACGGGAAAAGTAGAGTACAGTTCGCAGCACAAGGGCTATAGGTGTCTGGATCTTGTCACTGGCCGGGTATATGTTTCTCAGCATCTCCACGGCATTTTCACGCCCCTCTACTAAAAGATGCACCATGTTGATAGGAATCGGCAACGATAAGAAACTTGAGAGGATTGACGAACTTGACATCTTTTTCTAGAGGGGGTCAAATAGTTTTGGCGCTCATACTAAGTTATAAATTTGGGATTATTACGTCTGCGCATCTTTTGTCATACTTACTGAGTTATCGCCAAAACTCCAAAATTTCTAGTTCCTCCATCACTTGGAAAGTAGAATGAAAAAAACCTATGAAGCACGGATACTCTATTTTGGCCTCATGTTACGTATCGAATATCGATACTCTCGAATACGCTCCGGATACATATCCGATACGATTTTTTACCCTGCCTTTAGAAATATTTTCTGGTATCCCGATATGTTTCGGATACGCGCAAATACATGTTGGATATGCGCGATGGTAAATATGTTATTACTTAAAATGTTAAAATTGCAATTAGGACTATATTTTTCTTTTTCCTCCATCAATCGACACGAGCAACACATCGACGATATCCTCCCTTTCGTCTCTCATCTCTTTCGACAACCTTGTAAGTCTCTCTCTCTCTCTCTCTCTCTCTCTCTCGCTCTCTCTCTCTCTGTGTATATATATCTCTATTATAAAACAGAAGGTATAGAGACAAGTTGTTGGAACGGCTTAGATTCATTTGATCCAAAGGCTGTACTGCATCCTCCCACTTCCCGATTAAGTGCCCATGGTTTTCACCTAAATCACACAACTGTCATCTCCTTCCAACCGGAATGCGTAGTGCCGTAAGTACGTGTTAGCACTAGTATATATATATATCTTAGCATGTGAAATGGTGAACTTGTGTAATAGAAACCTTTAATCATTAATGAAATTTTAGGAATTAAAAATTATATATAATACTACTACATTTTATTTACTTTTATCCCCCAACGTATCGTATCCTTCTTTTTGGAAAAATCAAGTATCCGAGTATCTGTATTGCATTGTTTCCGTATCCTGTATCCCGTATCCGTGCTTCTTAGAAAAAAATCATAGAATGAGGGAAAATAGTGATTCTAAGGAAAGTAAGAACACAAATACCAATTGAGATACCTGATCAAGGAGTGATGAAGAAGAAAAAGGATTTCTTCTTTGATTCCATCAAGTTATTTACTATTGCAAAACCAAATCAAAGACCACCCTTCCTATG
Source organism: Rhododendron ovatum (assembly GCA_019656835.1). Lineage (NCBI taxonomy): Eukaryota > Viridiplantae > Streptophyta > Magnoliopsida > Ericales > Ericaceae > Rhododendron > Rhododendron ovatum. The sequence goes on along the minus strand of CM033794.1, from coordinate 23,623,307 downwards.
AAACAAAAAAGAGCATTATAATGTTAATTCTAAATAATTTGGTTCCTTTTAAAAAATACAAATGGGGAAAAGACAGCAAATTTCTATGATAAACAGAGAAAGAAAACAACTAAAACACTTAAAATGTCTATTTTTTCTCTCCTGCAATATAGCCCAGCTTTTGAAAGGCCGCTAATGGGAATGGGGTCAAGGGGGTGGCAAAGGATATTTGCGGAGGCAATGGAGAAGCAACCAAGCAGAGATGATTTGGCTAGCAGGCTAGATGTACGTGGTCGGCAGACCGTTGCAACTCCAAGATTAAACTTAGAAAAACTAAATGGTGTAATGTTGTAAACCATGGTTGGATGATTCAAACCGCCAAGTTCAACTCACAGAACAATCCCAAAGAATGTAGAATCATGAAACATGACACGCAAGCAAATCATTCAGCTCTAGAGCTAAAAATGTTTGAAATGCATATTTCAGTAACTGAGCAGGATCTGGTCCCCGTCTTTAGAAGCCAGCCATATTGAAAAGGAACTCAGCCACATTATTTCTCTTAGGGTTTCAACGAAATAGAGGCAAGGCTAGAGAACTGGCCCGATCCAATAAGAATTTCTGGTAAAGATTTTTTTGGGTAATTCAGGTAAAGATTTTACATTGAGACAAACCATAAAGCATCTCAAGTTAGAAATTTCCATTTAGACTAAGAACATCTACTTGAGGAATCCATTGAGACATTTCATCAAACAGGTAGTGAGCTAACAATACACTCTAAATCATGAAGGTAATGCAGTTTGAGAGAAAGAGTGGGTCTGCCACTTCACACAGCTTTGATGCCGTCAGAGACAAAGGAAGCTGTTATAGGTGAATGTAGCAGGCCGAACCTAAAGCTCGGCTGTGGTATATACCGAGCCTTGTTCGGTTCGATGAGAAATCCTGTGCACGGCTCCTGACCATATTCTTCATCACAAGCCCGCTAGACACGTGCTCAGGGGATTACAAGCCTGTGCTCGGCGGACTACAAGCCTTCACTCTCCACCGTCGGCAGCATGCCAGAGTCGGCTTGGCATGCTCGGCTACCTGTAGAGCATAGCCGCTGTTGATGTCAGCTGACTGTTGAATTACGCGTCTCCTCGCGTGCGAAAACGGTTATAACAAAAGGTGATCATGGGCGCACATGGATCATGCCAGCTCACCCCCAAAAACGGTTACCAGATCTGCTTGATGGCGACGCGATGATGACGTCTAACCCGTGCAAGGCACGTGCCTGTGCTTGGAGAGCAAGTTAAGGAGACTCTATAAATACTGAAGGATAAGGCCTCAGAAAGGTACGCACTCTCACACACGATTACCCACTCGAAACCCTAGCTTCTCTCCTTGCTTCCTACACATACTTATCCTCTCGCCGGAGGGCCTTGCCGGGCAACCCCCGGCTAGGTCTTAGTCGTGCGCTCACTGTGCAGGTTGCGGGGGAAAGGCTGGGAAACCACTGGACCAGCGGAGGAAGGACTCGAGCAAGAAGAGACGGGCCACACAATTGGTGAACCCGACGTGAAACTTCTCAGCTTCTGATCCAAACGGTTTAAACCCTCTTCCAAACCACCTTCCTCTCAAAAAGACGATCAAAAACTTAACAAGCGATGGGCGGATATCCACCAAACGTTTTCGTTTCGGGGGCCAAAGACACCAGTGGAAACGCAATCCTCCCACCGTTTTCAGAAAGGCACATGTCCATCTCACTCCCCCCAGATTCTGGGCTCTCTCCGGCCGCAGACGACATAACAACGGCCTACATCCGCCTTCTGCAACGACGAGACGATGAAAGGGACAACGAACTTGCAGCACTGAGGGCGGAAGTGGCCTAGATGAAGCAACATATGCAGGACGCAACCCCAGCCGCTTCCAGATCTACAGCAGGCGGACGACGAAAGCGAATAAATTCTCCTCCCCTTCCTCCTCCGCCGCCGCCCTGAGACCACCCCAACAAGGCGGGCCACCGCGTCTCCGTCAAACACCGCCTTGGGTTTACACCAGAAAAAGGAGGTGCCAGGGAAATTATCCTCTATAAACGACCTGCAACATCTGGTACACACCACTCGAGGTCCCACCACGAGCGAACCCACACCAGGTACACCGAATCATTCATGAGCACGTACTCGACTGGTCGCGCGGAGTTCTCTCGCACAATGGCCTCACGTCGAAGCCGAGACTTCGTTGAAACTAGGCGCCACGTCTCTGAACGCCTTGGGGGGATACCACCAGAAAACTTGGATAATGAAAACGACGTTCGGTGGAATGGCAACAGCGTACGGATCGAAGGGGCGGAGAATGGGAACAAAACCTATTGCGACAAAGAGAAGTCGGTCGACCACCCCCGTAGGGAAACAACGAACCTGTGGGACAAGCTTCGCAGCCGAGTACGCGAGAAAACCTCAGAAAGAGAGAAGCACCCAAAGAGGCTGCGAACGGACGAGCTAGTCAAACCACCGCGTCCTGGATTTGAACGGCAACTAAAGGACCTTGGTATCTCACCCTTCACCTCCCACATCATCAACACCATCGCCGAACCCAACTTCCACCTACCAAAATTCATGAAGTTTGACCCAAGCAGCTGCGAAGCTTACACTCACCTCATTCACTTTCGCCAAACCATTGAGCTGTGCACTACAAAGGATGAAATCAAATGCAAAGTGTTCCCATCCAGCCTCGGCTCTCTTGGACTCCAGTGGTTCAACAAATTGCCTGCTGGATCCATACGAAACCTGGCTGACCTTGAACACGCCTTCAACACCCGCTTTATCACCAGTAACAGAACAGCGAAGGAGCCTGAATCCTTGACCCAGATGAGAAAGCTCCCAAGTGAAACGCTCAGGCACTACGCAGAGCGATACTGGCAACTTTTCAATGAAATTCCCGAAATCGATGAGTACTGGGCAGCGCGTACCTTCAAAAATGGATTGGAATCTGGGAGCAAAATACTCGACGAACTGGCTATTCGACCTCCGCATGGCATGGGAGAATTAATGCGTGTCGTAGAACGCTTTTGTGCTCTTGAAGAGTTCTACGCAGACCGGGCCACTCAGGGGATCCCCAATTCAACAGCCTGCCTACCGACGACCGCCCCTCAGCTGCAGACACCAATCGCAACTCAACAATCCCAGCCAAAGAAACACGTCAACAACATCAAAGAAGGGAGGAAACGTCAGCCAAAAGAGCACGATTACGTGGTCGAAACTACCCACTTCAAAGAACCCATCTGGTCCTTCCTGAAGGAAATCATGAGGCAGCCATGGTTTGAGTGGCCGCAAGGCAAACTCGGCACGGACAACGGCCAGGCGGATCAGAACCCAAGGAAGAAGTGCTCGTATCACAATGAGCTCGGCCATTATACAACGGCATGCGCTCCATACAAAGCACTGTTGGAACGTCTGGCGGCCCAAGGCCACCTCGACCAATACATTGATCGAGCAAAAACACCCGCCCGCCCACCTGTCGGAAATCCCAACCCCAATGAACCAAGGCCGATGATACATGTCATCCACGGCCTAGTGACAAAGGAATCCGAAGCACACCTTAGAGCCGACCTCGATTGTGCCTCCACTTCTAAACAGGTGTTGCGGTAAGACCCGGGTCAAAACGCCCGCGTCCGGACGAAACACCCAAATGGACCATAACTTTCACAGAGCGCGACCTCGAGTTCGTACAAACTCCACATTCTGATGCTCTTGTCGTCACCGTGCAAATCGAAGTCCATGATGTCAAGCGAATCCTCATCGACCAGGGAAGCTCGGCAGAGGTGATGTACTACGATCTGTTCAAAAAACTCGACCTTCTAGAGTCAGCCCTACAACCCGCCAAAGTCCCTCTCATCGGATTCAACGGAGCACCGGTTTGGCCACTTGGACGGATCTTCCTTCCGGTCATCGCAGGTTCAAAAACGTTGACCGTCGAGTTCATCATCGTCAACGTGCCAAGCCCGTACAACGCAATTCTTGGCCGAACCTGGCTTCACAACATGCAAGCAATCGCTTCGACCTACTACCAGGTTGTTCGCTTCATCGGCTCCGGCGGACGACAAGAAGATCTGAGAGGTGACCAAGTAGCCTCCAAAAAGTGCTACGTTTCAGCCGTCCACAACTCCGCCAAAGCCAAAGAAGTACAATGCGTTGAAGTACCCGACATGGCCGTGATCAACGACGTCGGCCAAAAAGCCGAAGACAAAGCAGAAGAAGACCTCGTCCAAATGCCGATTAACGAGGATGGCTCCCGTTTCTTCTTAATCAGCTCTTCAATCAGCGAGGTCAACCGCGAAGAAATGTTTCAATACCTCAAGGAAAATATAGAAGTCTTTGCCTGGACCCCCAACGAAATGCCGGGGGTCGATCCAAATTTCATCAGCCACTCTCTCAACATCAAGGAAGATGCAAAACCTGTCATCTAAAAGGCGCGGCGCTCCGCAGCCGAACACGCCGACGCCGTCACCGAAGAGGTCAAGCGTCTACTAGAAGCCAATGCAATTCAAGAAGTGCAATATCCAACATGGCTGTCCAACACTGTTGTCATTAAAAAGAAAAACGGCAAATGGCGAGTCTGCGTGGATTATACCAATCTCAACGACGCTTGTCCAAAAGATTGGTTTCCACTTCCAAAGATTGACCAACTCGTGGATGCAACAGCAGGCCATGCTCGACTAAGCTTTCTAGACGCCTACCGTGGCTACCACCAAATTGCCATGGACCCTGACAACATGGAGAAAACTGCTTTCATCACGCCTTATGGCATCTTCTGCTACCGCGTCATGCCCTTTGGACTCAAGAATTCAGGTGCAACGTTCAATAGAGCAATATTCAAGATGTTGCAAGAACAAATTGGCCACACCGTGGAGGCTTACATTGACGACCTGGTCATCAAGAGCAAGCAGGAATCCAACCACTTGCGAGACTTGGCGGAAGTCTTCGAAATCCTCAAGTACCACAAGCTTTGACTGAATCCTGAAAAGTGCGCATTCGGAGTAAGCGCAGGAAAGTTCCTCGGGCACCTTGTCACTCGGAGAGGAATTGCAGCCGACCCTAACCAAATAAAGGCTGTTAAAGATTTGCGCCCACCAAGGACAATCAAGGAAGTACAAAGGCTCACTGGGATGGCAGCAGCTTTGAACCGATTCATCAGCAAATCCTCAGACAAGTGTCACGCATTCTTCCATGCCTTGAAGGGAAAAAGCCGGCGCAGCTTTGAATGGACCCCGGATTGCGAATCTGCTCTGACCGAACTCAAACATTACCTAAATTCTGCCCCGAAGTTGGTGAAACCCAAAGAATTCGAAACTCTATATCTCTATCTCGCCGTGTCCGCCCACGCAACAAGTTCCGCGCTAGTAAGGCGGGAAGGCGCGGATGACAAACCCATCTATTTCACAAGCAAGACGCTTCTTCCAGTTCAAACTCGCTACCTACCATTTGAAAAATTGGCTCTTGCCCTCGTCTCAGCGGCAAGAAAACTTCTGCCCTACTTCCAATCACACCCCATCGTTGTCTTAACGGAACACCCCCTCAAAGCTCTCTTTCGGAAGGTAGATCTCTCCAATCGGGTATCAAAATGGGCTGTCGAACTTGCAAACTTCGACATCAGCTTTGAGCCACGAACAGCAATTAAGGGCCAGGTGTTGGCCGACTTCATAGCAGAACTTACTCTAGAAGACAAAGTGGCACTCAATGCTCCAACCCCAACGGAAGTTGTCGAATGTAGCTCCTCAACCAAACATTGGCACCTTTTTCAAGGCGAAACTTGGCAACTTAATGTCGACGGGGCCTCCAACAGCAACAGAGCTGGAGCTGGGGTAGTCTTGGTCTCACCTTGTGGAACACTTCATGAAAGCTCCCTCACCATCGACTTCCCAGCCACCAACAATGAAGCAGAATATGAGGCTCTCCTCGTTGGCTTACGCTCAGCCATCGCGATGAAGGTCGCCAACCTTGTAGTCTATTGCGACTCCCAACTCATCGTTAACCAAGTACTCGGTGATTATGAAGCCCGGGATCCTCGAATGCTGAAATATCAAACCACAACAGCAAAGCTCATCTCCCAGTTTCACAATTTCAGCATCGAACAGATCAACCGCGAGCACAACGCACATGCGGACGCACTTGTAGGCCTCGCCTCGGCGTCCACGACCTTAGAATTCAGAACCATCAACTTCGGCAGCATTGACCGCCCGTCCTTTGAACCCACTCCGGAGGTACTCAATGTCGAACTCGGTCCCAGCTGGATGGATGAGATCGTTGCGTTCCTAAAGCACGACACCCTACCCACAGACAAGAAGGAAGCTTTCCGTGTGAGAAATAAGGCCGCTTACTACTGGCTTTCTGGAAGCGGCCAACTATACAGGAAATCTGTAACGCCCCTGAATTTTGGTCAATAAAAATTTCGTTAAAAATTTGAATTTTATTTAAACTATTTATTTTCTCTTGAATGGCTACATGTTTTCTTGTAAATTTTCGTCGTAGTTAGATTTCGGTCGTTGGTTAAACTCTCGACTAGAAACCCTACGTGACCGATTTAGTTAATTTTCCACCGACTAGTTGGAGGAACCGAGCAACCAAGTCACCTAGTTACTAGATGAACTTTTTTGACCTTTGAAACTTTTTGAACCTTTTGCTTTTACCCATTGGTCCATAATGGTTAGGGTAATTTTTGTCCATTGGATAATAAACTTTTTGTTATAAAAGTACATGTTGTCTTTTTAAAATATTATTTTAATAAAAGGTACTTGTACTTCTTTTGTCCATTGGTTATTAAAGGCAATGAGAATTATTATCCATTGGGTAATAACCATTAGGGAAGTTAGTGACCCTTGGGTAATAACTTTTTTGACCAAATAAAGTACCGATGTGACTAGGGAACCTTCCAATAAAGTTGATTTGACTTGTACTTTATTATTATTTTAATGGGGAGAATCCTAGTCTTTTTTAATTGGGGTACTTGATACCACACCTATATTTAATATAGGGCTTTTGTCACATGCTTTAAAGTACTCCTTGATTATTTTAATATAAAAGTTTCCTTGTAGCTATTGTCCATTCGACAATAAAAGTTAGGGTATTTATTATTCATTGGGTAAAAGAGTTATTCTTTCAACTAGTCATTTTTTCCTAAATGCCCATGTGATTAAGTACTTAATATTTTTTATAAAAGTACTTAGTAGCCTTAAAGCCTAAGTTTTCCTAAGTACTCTTTTATTATTTTGTATTGGAGTTTTGTATCCAATTGGATTAATTTATTGGGGAGTGATCTACCTAGATTACAAAGTATCCTAGTTTATTTATTTAATCAACATGTGCCTAATTGTATTTCTTTAATAGGATTTTAAATTTGGAAATCTTGTACTTTCTTATTCTTTCTTGTTTATATATATATATATGTGTGTGTGTGTGTGTGTGTGTGTAGTGTACTAGAGAGAGAGAGAGAGAGAGAGAGGGAGAGGGAGAGGGAGAGAGAGACCCGAGAGAGAGAGAGAGGGAACCCGAGAGAGAGAGAGAGAGAGAGAGAGAGAGAGAGAGAGAGAGAGAGAGAGGAGGAGGAGGAAAGAAAGAAGAAGATGGGATTGTACCTTCCTTGATCTTCCATATCTTCCTACATCTTTCAAGTCCATGGGTGAATCTTTCTCCTAACCAAACATAACTCCCCATTTGTACTTCTAGGATTTGTTCAAGACTAAATCTTGTACCCTTGTCTCCAAATCTTCCAACAAATCTCCCATAATCCCATCCAAGGACAATCTAGCCATGCAAGTCTAGGGTTTTAAACTTTGATCTTCTATGAATGCTTGGCAAGTGTCAAAATTTGAGGTAGAGAGAGAGAGAGGGGGGCCGGCCTTAGGAGAGAGGAGAGGGCATGCCTTTGCCTATAAATAGCAAGCCATTCCAAGCATTGAACTCACACCTTCTCATTGCTCTTCCTTCTCTCTAGATATTCCTTGTTTCTTTCTTTGTTCTTGCTTAGTTCTTCTTTGTTCTTGAGTTGTTCTTGAGTTCTTCAAGAAACTCAACCTAAGCCGCCACTAGACCGCCACTTGACCACCTCTTGATCCAAAAGTAGTAGTAGTATTAGTCAAGTAGAAGTTTCGAGAGAAACCATTCTCTTTCGAAGCTACCGGAGACCACCGTAGGAAGTTACTCCGTCCGACCGCCGACTAACCTTCCGTAGCCGTTACTACCGCCAAGAAGTAAGGTAGGATCTTCTTATCTTCCACCCCACATATAAAGTAAAAATGCCTTATCGTTATTCCCAAGTATATTGTAAGGAAAACCTTACTTACTCCTTATTTACTTACGTATTCAAGTATTACGTTGTTATTTTGAACCGCTAAGAAAGAATGGTAGATTCTCCTATTTACTTTAAGTATTCATATTTTGATCTTTAAGATGATTATGAGTATGCATATATGAATTGCTTGTATTACTTGTGGTGTGATAAAGCATAAGTGATTTCACTCCAAAGACATCCGTACATGTGGCGTTGTGCTTTGAATAAGCATAAGTGATACACTCCAAAGGCGTCCGTACATGTGGCGTTATGCTATAAGTGATGATTTAACATGAAAAGTAGTATAGAATTGGATGATCTTGTTAGTATGTTTCATGCTTACCGCGGAGTCTTTGCATGATAACGAGACACGAGAATCGAGAAAGTAGAACCATGACACCTAGGGTGTGGTTAATGAAAGGAAATGTTTTTCGAGGAAAGAAATATTTTGAAAGTACATAATGACCGGTTTTGGGTGACATTATGTGAGTTGTGTGTGCGTATTTTGAAAAGGGTGAAATGATTTGGAAAACCGCAATGTGGCCGGACTTGCCCATTGTGTGGTGTGCGTTTTGTGTGTGTGCCAATGGGAACCCGGCGCGGCGGAACCATTGTGAGGATACTTGGGAACCCAGCGCGGCGGAACCAAGGTTGGGTGTGTGCTTGGTTATCCGCGGTACGGAGCCAATGCAATTGTGTGCCAATGGGAACCCGGCGCGGCGGAACCATTGTGAGGATACTCAGGAACCCGGCGCGACGGAACTGAGGTTGGGTGTGTAGCTTGGTTATCCGCGGTACGGAGCCAATGCAATTGATTTTGAAAATGTGTGGCTTGGTTATCCGCGGTACGGAGCCAATGCAAATGGTTTTGAAAGATTGGGTGTGTAGCTTGGTTATCCGCGGTACGGAGCCAATGCAAATGATTTTGAATACAAATGATTTTCAAAGGTTGATTTGTAAATGATAATGTTGACACGGTCTACAATGAGTCGCGTACGAGAAACAAAGGAAATCTTGGACACCAACGATAGTTTAACGAATGTGGATGTGTCATTGTTAACTGTGTATGTACGTATCATGTGGAAATTGATGTTTTATTATAGCCTTGTTTGTAAGTTAAGGTTGGTGGATAAGGATTTCCTATTGAGCATTGTAGCTCACGGTGTTACCTTTTGGTGACCCTGACATATTATATTGGTGGTGACGCCGGTATAATGTGTCAGACCTTGTAGTTATTCAAGATGAACAGAAGCCTTGGAGCTGAGGAGCTGGCTAGGAGGGAGGAGCAAGAGGAGCTGTAGTTAGGAAACTTAGAACCCCACTTCATTTGTGTAAATATTGAACTCATGTTGAGAGTTTGTTGTAATAAGAGCCAGACTCTATTTTGAGGTTTTCAATGAAATTGTCCTTTAAACGTACCCAAAATTCGCGGCGTTACAAAATCCATCTCCGGGCCGTACCTCCTCGTTGTCCACCCCACCCAAGTGCCTGAAATTCTGACAGAACTTCATTCAGGAAGTTGCGGCTGTCACTCTGGCGGCCGCTCCTTGTGTCAACGCGCCATGAGCCAAGGCTACTTTTGGAAGAACATGAAGAAAGACTGCGAGGAAGTTGTCCACAAATGCCGACCGTGCCAGCTGTTTTCACCTATCCCAAAAAAGTCGGCCCAAGACCTCTCACCCATCACTAGTCCTTGGCCCTTTGCCCAATGGGGGCTTGACATCGTGGGAAAGCTGCCAACAGCTCCTGGAGGCTTCAAGTTTCTGATTACAGCAACAGACTACTTCTCCAAATGGGTTGAAGCTGAACCTCTCGTGACAACAACTGAGGCTGATGTTCGAAGATTCGTATGGCGAAACATTGTTACCAGGTTCGGCGTCCCATACGCAATCGTCTCTGATAATGGAACTCAATTCGTCGGAAAGGACCTTACAAACCTTTGTGCCGAATTTGGAATATGTTTTTTCAACTCCACACCAGCCTACCCACAGGGAAACGGCCAGGCAAAAGCCACGAACAAGACCATTTGTGCCGGCATCAAGCGCCGGCTGAACTCCAAAAGAGGAAAATGGGCTGAAGAATTGCCACGCGTTCTATGGGCCTACCGATCAACACCAAGGCGTTCAACGGGCCAAACACCATTTTCAATGGCATTTGGCATGGAAGCCGTCATCCCATTGGAGTCCAAGTTCCCAACCCTCAGAACAGAAACATTTGACCCCAAAACAAACGACGACACCATCACATAAGAGCTGATTTTGGCAGAAGAAAAGCATGATGACGCTCGCCTGCACCTCGCTGAATACCAGCAGCAGGTAGCCAAAGGATACAACCGCAGCGTACGAATCAAAAAGTTCAAGCCGGACGATTTGGTTTGGAGAAAAGTTGTGCAAACCAGCAAGAAAACAAAATTCAAGCCCAACTGGGAGGGACCTTTTCGCATCGTCAAGATTGCTGGTGAAGGTGCCTACGTGCTGGAGGACATGAATGGGAAAGTTCTAACTAACCCATGGAATGCACAGAATCTCAAGAAGGCATACATGTAGTTGAAATCCCGAACAGTGTACCTCATGTTCGGCCACTGCCTACCCTATTTTCCTTTAAATTGGCTTCGGCCCAAGTCTTTACATTTCAACTTGTACTTCCATGTTTGGGAAATCGAAGAAATATTATCTTACAGTTGTCATTTGCAAATTCCAAAGAAACTTCTTTCTGTAAATTTTTTCGGCAAAATCAGCCGACCACAAACGTTGACCTCGGTCACACCCACAAACGGCTACTATGCCTCTACTTCGGCCACTATTATTGCCCAAAGAAGCAAAACGGACATCAGGTCCACCGAGCCTAAAAGTCACACAATACGGCTAGAACTTGGGCTCCGGTTCGGCTTGGCAAGACAATGAGGTCGGCCACAGCCCGGTTACACTCACAATTTGGTGAGCAAACCACCCATAAAACATTACAACACCCCACAACCCCTCCTAGGGACTGGCACCTTGGCCGACCACTAAACAAATACCCCACAATCTGCGGCTAACCTAGGCATCACTCACAAATTTGAGGATTTACACGATCGGTCAACTCTAAATTTTACTACTTTGGTCCAGGCTCGGCAGCACACACAGCCAGCTCAACACTTGGTTAAACATTCCTACCCCTACACCGAACCCAGACCAAAGTGGGGGCTACGGATATTTATCGTGTAAGCAAAGATGGCCAAAATCTCCCAAGGCATGAAGACATTCAAACAAATTCATTACAAGAAGAAACTACACATCTATTTCATCCGAAGGGAAAAACACAAATGTTGAAAAACAAACTGAAGGCACAGCAGAGTAAACCATTCATTACCAACTTCCTACAACCATTTTACAAACTGAAACAATAAACTCCAAAGTCGGAGCCGTTCAACCCAAAAGGTTCTTAAACATAAAAACAATTCAAGCTTGAGAAACATCCTTCTCAGCCATTGCAGCATCAGCCTCGGCAGCAGCCTCTGAAGCTTTCCCCACATCAGAAGTCGGCTGCTGGGTGTCCTCAGCCACCTTCCCCCCACCAGAGCCCCCTAAACCATCAGCATTGACCTGCGTAAGATCTTCAACTTCATTGTCGCTGTCTGGGAACTCCTCGGGAGGAAGAGGCTCACACTCCTCGGCCGTATACGGAAGTTCGAGCTCGGGAATGACCGCCGCTGGAATTATGGACAAATCAGGCTCTATCTTCATCGCCTCATCAACAGCTTTCACACCAGCTTTGTAACCCGCTCGGTACGCGATCGGGACCCTCGCCTTGACTTCATCATTAACCATCGACCTCGCTTCCCTCACGTACTCGAGTCGAGCACGGTCGTAGCCAGCTTGATAGGCCTTCTCGTCCGCCTCCTTTATCTTTCTCTTCTCCCGCCTCAAGACTTGGCCAAGCTCACGCTCGGCCTTTTTTAGTTTGTCAGCCATCTCCTCCTTTTCCTTCTCCAGTTCAGCTATCTAAGCCTTCGCCATCTTGAGACTCCCTTTATAACTTCGGGATTTCTCACGCTCGGCCTTGAGATC
>CM033794.1:22983131-23007972 GCA_019656835.1 Rhododendron ovatum | reverse complement strand
GAGATGAACAGATCTAATCACAGAGCAGTAACAGAGATCCTAAATGCTTTGTCGGAGGTCGTGAAGGATCGACGGAGGTCGGAGAGGCTCCATCAAAGGTCGGCAAGTCTCTAGTGAGGTCGAATGATGTTGGAAAGCTATCGGAGAGGCATCGACAAGTCTTTGGTAGGTTGTGGAGTGTCGTCGGAGATTGGGAGAAGTTGTCAGACTTTGGTTGTAGGTCAACGAGGTCCTGGCAAAGGATAGTGACGGTCATCAGAATGAGGGAACGATCAGTCGACGGTTGTTGGAGTTGGAAACTGGTTGTAACGTGCATGAATGGTTGTCGATTGGGGTAGAGTAGACGCTGATTTGAACAAATGCAGATTGGTTCAGATGCAGATTGAAGGTCGTCAAAGAGTGGGTGAACACTTGAGATATTGATAGAGATGGGTCTGTTGAGATATAGACTGGTCTTTGCTAAAAATAGAAGAGGTGGATATTGACTGAAGATGAGAAGGTTTTCTGAGGGGAGAGAACTGGTCAATTGAGAAGAGAAGACAGGTCGAATGAAATCAATCACAATTCGATCTGGCTGTGCTTCGATATCGATGGTGGTTTGAAAAGTGGGGGGAACGACTAAGAGGCAAGAGGGTTTGCTGAAAGAAGGGTTTAATGGCAGAGAAAGATGCTAAGACAGAGAACTAAGGTAAGACCAAGGTTAATTAACCTGGCTCTGATACCATGTGACTTTACAAAAAAGAAGAGAACAAAACGATTGTATTACTAATAGTTGAGATGCAAAATACAATGTTAACAAACGTTTAAATTGGGAAAAACCTAACCCTTGAAAGGATATAGAAAAAGATACGCCTAATCTATGCCTTAATTAAAAAGATACAAAAAGATGCCTAGAATACACCTTCAACAAAATAAGTCTCTCCTTTTTATATTTTTCTTGTCTTTTAATTTACTTCATGTTCTCTGATTGTTGCTTTCCATCATTTTCTCCTTCATTATACAATGGATTGCAAGAAGTTAAAAAGTGATAATTCCCTTAGCTTACGTTTTTGTGTAAACTGTTACATACTTTTTTGATAAAATAAAGAGATTAGCTAAGCAAAGCCTAAAAAAAACCATTGGATTAGAAGGCCATTAGCTGGATATTTATAATAAAAAAATAACATTTTTGTTAAACGATGTGTAAAATATAAACTTACCAAAATCAAGCCACGGTTGCCGGGTTCAAAAAGAAGATTGTACCCCTGAACTTTCTTTAAGACCTCAACAACTTCATCGTCTGTACAAAGGATTAGAGATGCCTCGGGAGTCAATTTGTTGATGGTTTTTGAGCAAATGGGGCACTTGCAATGCACAAGTTTGCTACCATGGGCCCAAAACGTGATAAAACAATTTGCTGTGCCAAATAAGTAAACAAAAGAAAATACAAAATTTAATTTGTTTCTAGATATTAACAAATAATAGAGGAGCCAAAATCTCCAAATATAATGATAAAAAAAACTCCCCAAATATAAGTGCACACCCAATTGTATTAGAAATACAATGAAAAAATTGGGGCGAATTTTCAACCTAGGCTCTGTATGTTTGGACGTAAAATATTTTCGGTAAAATGTTTTACCTATTTTCTCGTATTTGGTTGTGCAAAAGAAGAAGAAAATATTTTACATATAAAATATTTTTCATTAATTGGATGACAATGACTTACCCTTAAATCTTCCATAAGTTATTTTCTGAAATGAACTCGATATCTTCTACTGCAATTCTCATTGCTCATTTTCTTCGATCGTCAGTCCTGACCTACGTTCAATTTCAATAATCTTATATCTCTTCACCGTTTAAGCCCCCCCCCCCCCCCCCCCCCCCCCCCCCCCCCCCCCCCACCCACAATATTTTCAAGTGCCAACCAAACACGAAAAATAAAAGTTTGAAGTTTGTTTTCTGAAATAATATTTTACATAGAAAATATTTTATGTTGTAAAATATTTTATATCTAAACAAATGGAGCCCTGGTGTCTTTGCCTTTAAATTGCACTTGTAATGAAGAGCGTGCATAACATTTATATCAAGATTCATAACACTACGCATAAAAATTCATAATATTTTTCAAGAAAATCAAGATCATTAGCATTGGATTTATAACTTTTGGATAACAATTCATAATATTTTTATATTTTAAGTTTTTTTTCTTTGGTATTATGAATTTTAAAACAAATGTTATAGATTTATGCGCAATTGTTATGAATCTTTATATAAATGTTATGAAGTTTGTTTTTTGAAATAATATTTTACATAGAAAATATTTTACATTGTAAAATATTTTATATCTAAACAAACGGAGCCCTGGTGTCTTTGCCTTTAAATTGCGCTGGTAATGAAGAGCGTGCATAACATTTATATCAAGATTCATAACACTACGCATAAAAATTCATAATATTTTTCAAGAAAATCAATATCATTAGCATTGGATTTATAACTTTTGGATAACAATTCATAATATTTTTATATTTTAAGTTTTTTTTCTTTGGTATTATGAATTTTAAAACAAATGTTATAGATTTATGCGCAATTGTTATGAATCTTTATATAAATGTTATGCTTTCATACAAAAAAGATATGAAATTTCTACACCAAAAATGAAAATATTACTGTATAAGTTTATAGTGACTCAAGATGGTGCATACCATACACACTTTAATACAGGGTGTATTGTCCTCCCTCCATCCCCTTATTATAGTCCGGTATTCCATTTTGGGATGTCCCTTAATAAGTGTCCATTTGGTAAAGTTAGTGGTAAAAGTTGATACATTGTCTATTTTGTCCCTAAAACTATATTCCATTTTGAAAAGTTAGTGAGTAAAAAGTGTAATGATGATGGATAAGTAGGGAAAGTGGAGGAAAAGTTGATGTGAAAGGTATAATGATGATGTTTTTTTAATAAGTTGAAGTTACGAAGTAGGACATTTAAAAAGGGACAGAGGGAGTAACATTTTCCAAGTCAACAATCACATTAATTTATGGGATAAAATAATTGGAAAGGATTTTAAATGGATAAGCATATCCTCACTTATCATTGATTCAACAAATTTTATAAACGAAATATAGTTTTACGAGGAAACTTGTCATATTTTGTTTAAAATACATAAAACTTTTCATAGTTTCAAATAAGGGACCAAATCCCTCAACTACCAAACAAAAAAAAAGGGGGGGGGGGGGGGGGGGGGGGGGGGGGGGGGGGGGGGGGGGGGGGGGGGGGGGGGGGGGGGGGGGGGGGGGGGGGGGGGGGGGGGGGGGGGTAAATCCTCTTGGTATCAATTTTTTTCTCCTATATGTTTTGCGTACTTATTTTCCAGCCTTTCCAATAATATTTTCTCATGAAAATGTATCGACATAAGATGACGAGTTGTTTTGAATTTCAACATAATTTGTGTTTAAAATGAGGACAAGAAAATATTAGCCAAATAGTTCAGAATCTACGTTTAACAAATTGTTTTGTTCTTGTTTTTCGCATATTCTGAGCAACCAATTCTAGGGTTGGCTTTCACGAAGTACATTAACACATGCACATCAATTAAAAAAAGGAATCAAAATACAAAACTAATTTGACTCAAATTAAAATACGAACCGCAAAACCAATGTCCGCAATTTGTCTTGCATGGAATGTTGTAGTTTTCAAAACAAATGGGGCAGATATCATCATCAGGAGGTGTATCTCTCCCTCTCTTAGCATCAGGAGGGGTTTCTTTTTCTCTCTCACTCGGATGGATTTCTTTCTCGCTCTCAAATGAATTTTCTCTAACCTTTTTCTTCCTCCGTCGAACCTCATTGGTTGCAGGGGCCTCCATTTTTTCCCCCGGCAACCAAATCCCTAGGCACAATGATCTCTCATTCCTATCTATAAATAGACATGGGAAATGCTACCATAAGTACACCCCCTATTTGAGTTTATATGATATGTTCTCCTTTAAATCGATCGCCTGAATTCGTGACACTTATATAGAAATAAAGATTATTTGTACAACAATTCATAACACTTATTTAATATTTTATAAAATTTTCTTAAGAATATATGGAAAATTAATATCAAGACAAAATCTCGAATCATTAAAATATTACGAATTTAGCGTTGATATTTGAAATATTTAAATATCCATCCTCTTTTTTCATGCTATGTAAGAATTCTCTTCCCCCCCCCCCATGCTTATATTTTCATCTTGCAATATGTAAATTACTTTTATTACCCTTTATTCTATTATATATACATATATTAAATATACATACATTTACACATTTATAGGGGGGAGGGGGGTTGAAAACTATTTCCTAAATCTATGGGAAACAAATGGGTTGAATATGAAAGCACCTATGGAATTAGGTGAGATATAACAGGGGAAGAGATGAGGATTTTCAAAATTTCAAATTTCCAACAAATTAAGAAAATCCCCATTGATTTCTTGTTCCATTTATATTCCACAAAGCAGATGGCCAAAGCCGTGTTCATCATGAATCGTTCCGTTGATTCCACTGTGCAACATGTATCGAATACGTACATGAACATTTCAGCATTATCAATCATTGCAAAATATTGTAACTATGTTACCTACATGGTAAATTAACCCTGTTACCTACAAGTTTTGGTGGTATATTAACCATGAAACGTTGGCCAATACATGGTCCTGAGCCAAGCATATTTCATAATCAGTTGCCATATCTCAAATGCCCATAATCAAATTAATACATTCCTAATGCCAATCAAAATAATAGTGAACCAATTACACAAAACCACCTGCACGTATTATATTATACCAATTGAAAAGTATCCATCCAAAAGTTAATGGACACTCTAGTTAGGTACAAGCAAAATATCAAAATAACATGCAGACTTGCCCGATACGCGTCTCACGTATTTCTCCCTTGTGCGTTTTGTGCGCGGACTCTTCCACATCAATTCGAGACTGTTTAGCCTTAATCTCTCGTGCTACACTCTCAAATCTTGTGTGAATCTTTGAGAACCCTTTCACATCATGATTTTCTTGTGGTCTGATACCTTTTATCTTCGAAGGTGGCGTATCTTCAACTATTGCATCATCTATATCCAGTTCTCTTTGTTTCAACCTAGCTCTTCCTTTCACATTATTGGGCGTAACTCCTGAAATAATGTAGGACAATCAATTAGGTTAGAAAAAGTAAGGTAAATTTGGTGATTGTTCATGAAGGTTTCATGACTGGATAATGTATGAAACATGGAATGTTTACACTCAAAATTGGTATTGGTCAAACTTATGTCATGCAATGTGGATTATTTTGCAAATAAATGATTACGTTGCCAACCAAACATGATACAGTGACCATGTTTATAATGTGCATGATAAAGTGACCATATATTATGAAACACTGACAAATAATTATTGGCTAATTTTCAAGTAGACTGGTCTTGGCCAATATAAAATGGCAAATTTATCACCTACTAGCATCACTTGACAATGAATTCATGTTGTTAAATTTACTTCATGCAACACGGTTTATCTAACATCCAAAATGTCATCGGTGAATGTAACATGATACCGTGACCACATATTTGCATTACTTCTTCATTGATCAAGTTGGCTAACCATACAACAAAAAATCATATTTCCCACTGATTTTGTTTTCAAAAAAATGGTTAAATTACCATCAAAATCGAAAATAACATGACATAATCAAACTGCTACATGGTTAAATGGTTAAACTACCATGGCGTTACATGGTTACATTACCATGACGATTACAACGCTACTTTACCGTTCCTAATCTGGATTCGACCCGAGTAAAAAAAAAAACATGACATAAACCATATAGCATTCGGAATCGATATTTTTATGAATATAACATGATAAGATGACCACATGTTTGCATCTTTTCTTTATTGTCCAAGTAGGCCAAACAGGACACAATATATCCAACATAGATCCCAAACCAAACCCACCGAACCTAGTCTCCAGTACAATAAAAACTCATACTTTATCATCAACCCTAGCTTATCTGACAAATTACTGGTACCCAAAACTTCACCAATAATTTTTCATTTAAGAATTCAAACCCATTACTAGAATGACGTGTGCGAGGATGTAGGTGAACAAATTTGCTATCAAGGAACCAAAAGTCATATTTTTCATGTATATTGTTTCACCGAATATGACTAAATTACCATTACAAAAAAATAACATACTCAAACTGTTACATGATTAAATGGTTAAATTATCATGACGATTACAACGTTATATTACCGTTCCTAGTCTAGATCGAACCAAGTTTAAAAAGACACGACATAAACAATATAACATTGAAATCATGGAATGCAACACGCACAATAAAGGAATCGATATTTTTAGGAAAACATGACATATCTACTTCATGACGAAATCATGAATTCATGAATATCAGCATGAATCTTAATTAGAACACTCAGCAAAAAACTAAAATAGGAACACAAAATCATGACTTGATGAATATCGGGTTCAATCTCACTCAATCATGACATCCAGCCGATTACCCCACTGATTTCATGCCTTATTGCGACATAGAGCAACAAATTTAGCACAATGGACATAAACAAATCAGTTTTATACACATAACCTAGGTCCAACTGGCAAATCCAAACAAAAAAACCGAAGAACATAAGTGGGTTTAAGGGATAGACTTACAAATCTGGCCATGTCGGTTTCGTCACCTTCTTCTCCGCTGGTGGCTTCAAACAAGTACGATTGATTTTGGGTGTCGCAAACTTTTCCGCAAAAAAACCCCATTCAGAAAGGACGGGGAAATGCATTCGCCGTTGTGTGCCGCCGGTATTCAAAAAACGGACGACGGACGAGATTGGGTTCTTCGACTAGTTTGGGTTTATACAGACTAGGGTTTCTGGAAAATTTTGAACTCCAAAATCGAATTGATGGATTTCGTTTAAGATGGATATGGACGATTAGTATCAACAACAACAATCTCGGGATGTGCACACGAGAATTATGTAGAACTGGTAGCCGGAGGCAACGGGTTTCTCGCAAGGACAAAAGAGATTATGATTTCGTCCCCTATTTCCACGCTATATATATATATATATACCAACAATAAAAGGGCATTCACGGTATAAATAACAGTAGGAAGACGAAATCATAAATAGATTAGAATTGGAGGACGAAACCATAAGTCCTTGAGGGCTTTTAGGACGAATAATTAAGCCTCCCTTGATATTTTGATCTTACGTGCTGCTATTATGAAATTTAAAGTTAAGAATTCAAGATTGATGTACATCAAAAAAATTTCGTAAACTGTTATGAATTGAAGATAATTTAGAGGTACATCGTACACCACCAAGTAGACGTGTGTAGCGTAATGTTTCCTCATAGGCAATTAGGTTCTTGAAAGTATTTGTTCAACTAAAAAAATCACGGTTCTCCATTTTTTCCCCTCTCTTTACATGTTGTTTATCTTTATCAAAATTGTTGGAGGGTTCCTAATTTGGTTCCTTTTGTATTCGGTATAACCCCATGTAAAATCCACAAATCTATCTCTCTCTCTCTCTCTCTCTCTCTCTCTCTCTCTCTCTCTCTCTCTCTCTCTCTCTCTCAAAATTCGGCTTTCATGATATGTTGAGAAGGTCAACAAAATTTGAATGTAGCGCTCTTATCCTATAATGTCTTTCTTTATTCTCCTACTAGGGTTTATCTGTGCTTGAAGGCACGACGCAACGTGAGATCTAATTAGTGCCAATTGTGTAATTAATATTGTTTGAGAGAGAGAGAGAGAGAGCCATAGGATTTATGGAGCAGATCAATAGTTAGAATTTATAGAGAGATAAAATTCAAAAACCGTTCTCCCTTATTATGTAGATATCTCAAGGTGCCCGGGTCAGTTTATGCATACCGCCACTAGCATTCCTTCCTATAACGTTCTTATAAGGATAACAATGGCGCCTAATTTAAAGTTGATGTTTGTATTTGGAAAATGTTACAATGTCTATAGGTATGCACCCCTTGAAGTGCCTAACATTCAAAACATTTTACATTTTTCATAAAAAAAAATCCACAACATTAGCATTTTAATTCATAATTTTTGTATACCAATTCAGAACATTTCTATTTTATGAATTTGCATCTTGATGTTGCAAATTTTGAAATAAATATTATGAATTTCTATGCAAATGTTATGAATCTTTACACAAATGTTATGAATTTTATAGAAAACATGTTTCTTTTTAAAAAAAAAAAAAAAGATAATAGAAATCATTGTGAATTACTACAATACAAAATTTTGTAATTTCAAAGTGATTTAAAGGGGTGCATGTTGTACACACCCAAATGAGGGTATATTCTCTCTCTTTTTTTAGCTTGTTTTATCTCTTTACTAAAGTAAATGAAGTTTCTTATTCTTCTCGGAAAAAAAAATAGGGGTGTGTATTTTAGCCTTAACTTCCCTTTGTATTATAGTAGCCCTGGACCCGTTTGAGAGCCTAATTTGCGTTTAGCATTTTGAATTGTGAATTGTAGATTTTTGAATTGTGGTCAAACTAGATTTTGCAACAAAGTAATATTTTAAAGGATAATGATCAAAATAGATTATGAATTGACTTTTTACCATATCGTCCTTGGTTATTTATTGTAGTCAAAATAGATAATGATAAAAAGAAAGAGGTAATTAGGTCTTACCCCTAAAGGAAACTCATAATGCAAAATGAGAATACAAAAACTCCTCCCGGACAATTCTCAAATTGTGCCTCTAAAAACTCCTCCAAGACCTGGCACCCATATTTCCCTGCTTGCTCGACTTCCCCCTCCATTTCCCACCTCCCCGTCGAGCGGCAGGGCCGTTCTTTCTCTTTCACCCAGCCAATCGGCTCCCTCCCCGTTCTCCCCTTTCCCAGTCTGATCGGCTGGATCAATTGCTCCATTCGGCTCCCCCTTTCCGATTTCCCCTTCCCGTCCAATCAGTCTCCTTTTTCTTCCCCCTTCCAGCTGGATCCGACTCCCCTTCCCCGTCAAATCTAATCAGAAATTTCCCATGCGTGGCTGCATTCTAGAGTTGGGTGTTCGAAGTTTTTTGGATGCAGTTGTTTGGCAGAGGTTTACCTTTCACGCTAGAGTTGGATGTTCAAAGTTTTTTGGATGCAAGTTGTTTGGCGTATTTCACGCTGTCCTCGACTGCGTTTCTGGGCTTCAATGGCGAGAGCCTTCTTTACGGCTGTGATTCTTAGTCAGATGCATTTGCCCATCAACCAAAAAAAAGTCAGATGCATTTGTTGTAGGTTTTTTGTTTATGTTGAATTTCTAGTTTTTGTCACACACACACTGTGCTTTGTTCCTAAGGTCTTATGATGCTAGCGATAGCATAGATTTGTGTTTAGCTTGTTATGTTCCTCGGGCCTTTGTACTTTGTATTTTGGTCTTCGCCCGTTACCGGCGCCCTCTATCTTACGGCGATAGCATAATTGTACTTTTCTCCATTAATAGAATTTCCTACGCTTCTGCCAAAAAAAATAAAAAACTGCTAGCAATTAAATAAGCGATAAGAAGCAAGCAAGCGTAACTGCTGGATCGTGGGGTTGATTCCCAAAAACACTTACTTGCCTTGAACAGGATTTTGAATAAAACCAATATAGTGCATAAAAGATCTCCCAAACCGTCACACTCAACCACAGACACGGGAGGCCAGGAGGCACAGAGAGCTTCACAAACCACAACGGCACCAAGAGCGACGTCGTTGGTCATATGAGATGGAGTTAATGCAGAAGAATATATAGTTATTGCACAAGCAAAGGCAAGGAGTGGTGCTGAAGAGTTGGACCGAGAAGGATCCTCGGCATGACCAGTCCACCAAAAGTTTACGAGAGTTCCAAAATTCCAAATTTGATGCCTGTCGATTGATTCAGATACAACCGTACAGCAAAGCCTCATAATAAATTAAAAATGAATGAAACTCGTATATCCAAGTCAACCATCCTCGGAATCACAATCATTGTTGCCGTACATATGAACCCCAATATACCTGGATGGTCATGTCAAAATCCATGCTCGTCCTCGTCAATTGCCCCTTTGCTCTGCCACCCTCTCTTTGTGACCGAAGGCATCACTTTGCTGCCTTAGTGATTTGTGGATCTCTATATGCCTCTTCACACTGTACAACTACAACCTGTGCCTGTTGTAATTGATGAGATCCTCAAATGAATCATCCGGTCATTTAAATAAAAAGACCTGCAATGTACAAGATGTGTATGCCATCGATATATTTCAGGGATCTCAGATGTCATGGTCCATAGCCAATGTTCCCCTTACCTACAAATTCACCAGTTCGATCATTTGGAACATATGTGACTGAGACCTGAAATCAGATGTAAAGTCGACCTTCACAAACCAGTAATTTGAGGTCCTTCTTGGCTTAATGCAGAAATGGCTCCGGATATCTGGTCACAAATTCCATAGAGAGAGCCAAACTCGCATTTTACCAATTCTACCAGTTCATGATCTTGAAATTCGGTTCAGCAACATCCGGCAATTGGAACAAATGTGTCGCCGCGTGGGGAGACTAGCAGACAACTTAGGTCCTCACTAACTCTGTGGGAAAGCACTTTCTGCACATAGTATATCAAATAGCTCTGTGATGCTCTCACGACCTCCTCATCAACTTCATTAATCCATGCATCATCACACTTGTACCATTGGTTTTTCAAACGCAGATATGTCACGTAATGCCCAGATTCCAGCATGCCTGAATGAGTAACCACTGCGAAAACCTCAAAATCCGTAGAAATGTCAGTTTCATCGCCTTCAAAAGAAAAGATTCTGTTTCCAAACCTTTTCCTCACAATTGAAGACGATAAGTACGGGCTCATGTCTAAGGAGAAAGGAAACTGCAAATGTCGATCGATTTTTCTTGACATTTTTCTGATTGAAGAGTGTTCGAATCGTTTTATATGCAAACACAATACCGACGGAAGCCTTCTTATTGACATTTGCTTCAAGGAATCTCGCCGTTCTTGACAATCTTGGCAAAAGAATTTCAGGTCTGAACCCAATTTTTCTGGTCTTGTAAAGAGATCCAAACAGCCCACAAGAGTAGAAGGAGTATTTGAATTCAAGTCAAGGGAAATATCCACACAAGGATCATAAGTTGTGGAGGTAAATCCGCACGACATACAAGTGACATCTGATCTCAACAGCCCAGAAAATACTCTATGAGCAATGCATTGACAATCTCCATTTTCTGCAGAAAAAAAATGCTGTTTGCATCAGTAACCAAAATTAGTAGACACCAATATGAGATTCCCCAATATCATAAATTATAAAATGTTACTTTTCCTCTATTTTCCCTTGAATTTACCTATATAGCCATGAAATGCTAAATACTTATTCCCAAAATATCCAAAGTGATCCTCGGAAAAACAAATCTAGAATCCGAAACTTGTCACTGTGCAATTGGCCAGCACGTGGGAGGGAAAACCATGAATTATCACTTTATTTAACACCCTTGCTGATGCTGCATAACTTGTAAACAGATAAAACCAAAACCCAGTATCTAGTTACCTCTGATAGTGTTCCATGCTTTTCCTTCTTTCTCATGGATCCTGTCCAGCATTGCAATGAAGAATTCATGAGCATCCTGCTGCTCATAACAAGCAAGGTTCTCTGAATGCTGCCACCAACTGCAAATAGAGACAGAAGTCTTGATCAGTTCAATTTTCCGGATTACAGTTCAATGATTCCATGACATCTGTTAAGGGCGGAAAAAGAAAGAACTTGGAAAGCAAATTAAATTATCAAACTCAAAAACAGTTCAATCATTCAACAGATTCTTTTGAACTTTCTATTGAATACACTTTCCAACTGACTACAATAGAACAAAATAATCCGAAATCTGTCCAAGGTCTATCCAGTGCATGACATTCTGTACCATGAAATACTTTGCTACTTTTAGGTCTTGGGGTTTCGATTCTTTTGAATTCCATTTTGGATTGTTTAAAGCTAAGTTTGATAACAGATTCGCAGATCCATTGCCAAGGCAAGGAAGATGATGAGGAAACAAAAGCACAAATCTTCTTCACTTCGATGTCTACTCTTCTATTTCCTGTATATTTTCTTTCCCACTTTAAAGCCCTTCACTGATCCATGACCCAAACACAGCCTAAGGAGGGTCTACAATGTAACCCTGTTTTCTATTCCACAAGTGACTTCCAGAAATTTGTATCTTTGGACAGAAGCATTGGAAATAAATAGCACACAGGCATTCACATAGATGACATAAATAACCAAAGTCCAGGACCACTAGAACCAAGATATGCTTCAATAATACAAAACGGGCCAATAGTTACCGGACTACTAATCCCCATAATCCAACCCATCAAAAAATGAATCCGAAACATTTTGCATTCTATGGCGCACGATAGTGGAGCCTTACGCAGCAATTCAAGATCATATCTACTTTCAAAAGAATCTCCACAAGTACGTATCTTTGAAGAAAACCAAGCAAATGAAACAGCATACACTTGCATTTTACATAGTTCAAACACATCTGAACCAAAGTCAATAATCACTATCAACCAACATATGCTTCGATAAAAAAGACCAATTCGACAAAAATGGCAAACCTGTAAAGAAACTGAGCTGGACTGTAAGGGGTCCGTTCGCCCGAAAACACAGCAGAGAAGATCACATCAATGTCACAAGGCAAACAGAGCCGGTCCGGAGACCTTCTCCGGCAAGTTTCGTGGTTGTGGTTATCACTGAGGAAGTAGTTCCTCAACGGGGGCGCGTGAAGCAAGGCTTGCAACACGGAATTCATAAAACAAGTGTTCCCCAGATTGTTCAATCCCCTCAAACCCAAGGGAAAGCACGATTTCGACCCCCGATCCCTCATCGAAACCAACCGTTTCGCGCTCTTCGAATCCAAATCTACTATCCCCCCAACAAAACCCAACCTCTTCCTCTTGCTCGACCTCAACCCATAACCCACCACCCCATTCTCATTTCTCCCCAATCCCATGACGTGTTTACACATCACGGCTTTATCAAAATCAGGATCATAGACCTGATCACAGCACACGAAGCAATAAAGCTCGGCCCTTTCTATATCTACAGAAATCTCATGACCCACATGAGATCGGGCGTGGAAAAGGGCACATGGGTTCGAATCAGGTGACAAAAAACACGACACTGAGGAGCAGATCAGGCATATGTAGAGTCTACCCTGGTACCCAGAACAGAAACTGCACGTGGGTGCCTTGGATTCGCACGTGTCGATCGTTGTTTTGCCGTGGGGGCTGGTCTTGATGTGGTTTTGGATCAGGTTGTAGCCGTTGAGGCCGTGCTTGCGCTTGTAATCTGAGAGGTGCTTGCAGGGTTTTGGGTTTGTGTAGGAGGGGTTTCTTGAGGACATGGTGATAGGGATTGAAAGATGCCTTTTTTTTCTGGGTATGTTGCAAATCTAACCGATTTATATTGGTTAGAAAGAATAAAGCAATATCAGTAATAGTAGTAGCAATACGAACCCGAAAAAAAAAAAAAAACCAGTAATCACAAACAAATGAAGTTAGTGAAGATATATACTCCGTATATTAAAATCGGAGTGGTTTCAGATTGGTTTTGAAGGATTTGACGTATAAACAGAAATTTTTAGATAAATTTTGAAAGGTTTTTTTCTGGATTTGAGGAGAGAGAAGAGAGAGGGAAACGAAGGCTTCTTGGAGAAGGGAAGAACGAGGCGAGTTTGCTTAGCAAGACGAGACCGACTCACTGTTCCTGTGTGGTGTGGGACAGAAGACTTCTTTTCTCAATAAGAGATCTGGACCGTCAATCTTCATCTGACTGGCTGGATGATTAATCAACCTTTAAGAAACAGTACAAAACATAAACAGTGTATACTAATATAAATTTCTTTTGCCTTTTTTTTTTTTAATATAGGGTTGAAGAGTCAGCTTACATGCAACTTCAATAGTCTATACAGTTTCTTTCACAGCCATTTCACATGCAAATATATCTGAGAGTAAGGTGAGCCCAAAAATTGTTGACAAAAAGAATTAAAACTGAAACTTAAGTCCTAAGTTAAGATTACTTGGCCAACCTTTTGAGATTAAAAAGAGTTACTCCAAATAAACTTCCTATTGAATTAATTTTTAGTGGAATATATATCCTATGATTCTCAATTGGAGCACAATTGAGATGAATAGCTATTGTTTTGATTCATTTATTTGTCAATGAGAGTGTTCGGTCAACTTTTTGAGTTGTTCTATTCAAGCTGTCATTTGCTGCGGGGTATATTATATATGACTCGGGAGAAATTCCAAAGTTTTTGGTGGTAGTCTTAAGGCCCCATTCCGAAAATCTTTTTAAAAAATAAGTATTTATTTTGAAATTTTTAAAAAAAAATAAGAATAGTTATTCTATAAAATCCAAATAAAAAGTTTGTTTCACATTTTCAAACTCAAAAATAATATAAATGAAATTTCACCGTATTAAATATCTCAATGAGATCTATCAAACAAGATCCATATTAATAAGAAAATTATTTGCGTATGTACATGATTTTTGAGCTTGAAATTGTCTTCTTTAAAAATAAGAAGTTGTGCTATGAGTAATGTGCACCAGGGAGGGAAATCGTACCGACGGCCGCGCCGGGCCATCTCCGACATCTCATATACACAAAAAAGGGGTGCTCATATCAAGCACCCTACACACCTCAGATGCCGTTGATTCTCCCGTGCGCCCCCTGGGTTTTTTTTTTTTAGAATTTTTGAACGGCTCGGATCGGCCGTCCGGTGACCGGAGACAACCCGGCGCGGCCGTCAATACGATTTTCCTCCCCGGCGCCCATTGGTACCTATATAAATTCTGAGATGGGTACCTTCTTCTTATTTTTTGGAACAACCCTTATTATTAAACAAGAACTAAGAACTTATTTAGATTCTAGAACCCAGCCTAAGAGTCCTGATGGCATTTTTGCATCTGTGCTTGGCGACATCTCTCAAATTTAACAGAGAACCAAAGATCTTCCCATCATTGAGATATCTCTCCAAGGATTTGGGAAGTACTATTACTTAGAGGAATTCATCCTTTTTTTTAGTCTTTAGTAGTTTTGCTTTGTACAGTTCACTTGTGTAGAGGGTTATCCATGTTTATTTTGGTTGGTTAGTTGGTTATAAAATGCATCCATTACCAAATTAAAAATACGGATATGATATTGAAATGCGAAGTCTAAAAAATGTTACCACTAGTTTGTGAACAAATCTTCTTTCATTGCCGTTCAAATCCGAATTGATTAGCATAACCCATAAATACTACTCCAGTTGACTCCCGAATTGATTAATTACCCATAATCCATAAGTGTGTCTCTTGTGGATTGTGATAACGCCAATAGATTCCTTTCTTTCTTTCTCCCACAGGCTTTGTTTGTTATTGTCAGATTAGACATGTATAATAAATACATATTGGAGATGCGATGGTGCATATATAGTGTACAAGAAACACAAGAGTGGGACGTGAACGTTAAGTATTGAGTGCCAATCTTGGGCCTCTATAACTTGGCTTTTGAATAGAAAAAAAAAAAAATTTGAAAAAACCTTAGCTTTTGAATTACATAGTCCTTAACTACGTTTTATGGTTTCAGGTGTTCGTCTAGGTTTCAAGTCGGATAAACAAAATTGCACCATTCAACCTATTAAAAGATTATAAAAAAAAAAAAAACTCTCTTAAGTCTTCAGCATCTCTCTCTAGGGGAAAAAAACAGTAGCCGCCGCCTTCCTTCTCCTCCCTCCCCTAGGGTTTCACAACCCTTCCGCGGCCTAGTTCTAGGACCTCAACTGATCCTTACCTGTGGTAAATATCTCCAGTGAAATGGAGGGGTTAAGCATATCATCTCAAGCGTATGGATTTAACCAATAAGTAAAGGAAAGAGAGGAGCATTTGGCTAGCCGAAATAGTTGAACGGACGCGTAGGGAGGGTTCAACGGACTCTGTTATATTACAGAACTCGGTTAAAATATTAAAGAATGTGTAAGTACGCCCTCCCAAATTATAGTATGTTAAACATTTTTCTCTTGATTACACATTTGCGTATCTACGGGGTTAAAATCAAGTGCCAGTCCTCAAGTCCAATAATACCCAAAAACTTGATGCCCAGACAGTAATGCAGAATGAATCTGGGACAAAATGATCCTAAAAACAATACTATTATTTTGGTAAAGCAAGCTAAGTTCAAGTAGTATAATTTAACTAATTTTAGAGAAGTAAAACCCCAGAGCACGTAACGCAGACTGCATTTTACTTCTTGTGTGTTTTTTTCCTTTGAAACACAACTGCAGCTATTCGGGGTAGTCCTTTCAGATTAACATTTGGCCACCTTTTCAACCGACAATCACAAATTCATTTCAATATTAATTCGATCGCTTAATTGCCTCCCTGACACTTTTTTCTTCCCCGGAACTAATTAAGGACATGGGGGTTTGGCTTGTTGTCGATCTACTGGCAAAAACTCGAAGCACAATGTACGTACTTGTTGAATGGCATAAATTACCACCTAGCTAGCTAGTTTACTCCTTTGTCCGGCCAGTACCCTTTACTCATGCATGCACTTGACAGAAAAATGCTTAATTATCATCTCAAACTCGTATGACATGCAAGTTGAAGCCCTAATAAACATATATAGCAGCGCATATCACATAAGAAAACTACTGGCCGGATCGGAGTATATCTTATGCACATAAAGCCTTTACGAAACTGAAATATATTTTAAACTTCTTATTAGGAATAGGAAGGGAACCCAATACTTACTAATTAAATTCTGTCCAGTGAGCAGGAAAAAAAAGATAGGGTTTAAACTTTAATTAAATAATAGAAGAAAGAACGCAATTAAGAACAGTACTGTGCACATGCTTCAACAAACTCATGCAAATGTTCATAAATCATTTGAAAGACAATTCAACTAGTATGGTGGGTGTTATACATAGTAGAGTATATATATATATATATATATATATTGGGCAAGAATAAGTAAGGCCAATAAAAAGTTTCATACGTGCAGCATATCAAGTAGTACCCAGGAGACAGCAACGAAGAGAAACCTTAAACTTATGCTCTTCCGCAAGTCGCAAAAACCATGAAAAATGATTCGATCAAGGCTTTTCAATCAATTAAAAAGATTTTTGAAAAATCAAACACACACACACATATATATGAAACTGTGGTCTCTCAAAATTAGATGTCATAGGCGCTACTAATCTTAATAGCCTAGTGCTCGGGCCTCCCCTGCCTCACATCCCCAACTTGTTCAAGACACTTTTTGGACACTTTGGGACAAAATTATGAAAGTATTTTTGTTGGGATAAGATAATAAGAACCACAACTTTGGGATAAAATTATATAAAAAAAATTAACTAGGTTAAAATTATAAGAACCACAATGCGTTTTAAGTGCAGTGAATATTTACTATGGTAGTTCAACTCTCTCTCTCTCTCTCTCTCTCTCTCTCTCTCTCTCTCTCTCTCTCTCTCTCTCTCTCTCTCTCTCTCTCTCTCTCTCTCTCCTACCTATTGTCTCTCTTTCATTCTCTTATTTCAACGAGAATATTTGTAGAAAATGTGAAATGTTTTTGTGACGCGCTTTAGCGATGAAACCCGAAATGTGGAACACTGTATTAGTAAAAATGCAGAGTTATCTTATGATAAAATTAAACTTGTATCGATAAATAAGTCTTACTAAAATCTCTATATTTCATGAATATTACATACGTACAAAACTAACGTGTTCCCAGATCGTATCGTGTCCTCTATTTTTATTTTTATTTTTCCGAAATTTACTTGCCAGCGCATCATTGTTGTACCTATATATGTCACGTGTGTATCGGTGCTCCATAATCATTTAGACGGGTTTTCCGCGGTGCATGTGTTGCTGGAACTTAAATCTAATGGAGGGTAACAACCCTGGATGGGAGCTTGGTCCAGGTTTCCCAGGACCAGTTTAAAGGTGTCATTGTGGAACCTGTGTTTTTTATCCGCGTCATTGTGGAACTAGGTCTAATAGTGAAGGAAGACCGCAATGAATCCTGTAGTGAGAGACAAAGAAAAGGAGGCACCTAATCAACTACTCCATAACCTAGTTTTCTTACAATGCCACAATGACATTCATTACAAAACACAAAAGTTTATCAAAATTATGTATGTTCACAATTGACCTCGACTGGTTTAAAATGTGATAATTCTACATACCGAGTATGATTTTTTTTCATAAGTATTTTTTCTCCACAAGAAACCCCAAGATAGTACATAATGTTTCCATCCTCGGTGTTTCCAAACTTCCTGTCCATTAACAAAACGTTTTTCACACACAATCCCGCATAGTTCAAGTTGGTTTAAACAACAGAATTACCTTGTCTCCAAGAATTGTTGATTAAGAAGTATAAACACAGATAAAATAAACGATAAACCACAGGCAATTGGAAGCTGCTACAAGCTATTACATGTAAATATTATCACAGGTCTACTGTTTCTGAACTCATAATGATCAAACCATGCCGTGTCATCCGCACGTTGGAGTCGTCAGCTCCAATCCAACCACCTAGCGAAGCTTTCGTTCCGGTTAAATAATTCAATTATTTTGACGTTCCATTACCTCCTCTGACGGTTGAGCTGAGAAATCCTTTAACGCAAAGGCACACCCCCACCTGAATACTCAACTTCCTGAAAAAAAGTAAAGGAAGCCATCAAATATTTGGACCAGTGAAAGAACACGGAAGAAGCTCTTGCATGCAAAAGGAACACTATAAAGCAGCAACTTTAAATATATATAGTAATATGTGTCTCATACATCACCTGGAAATACACAAGTTTCTGATCCACACATATTTACATTCAAGATCTTCAGATACATAAGTTTGTGTTGGTGCAAGTATATACATAAATATGTGTTGTCGCACGCGGGGGTTGTGTGTGTGGATACATTCAAGATCTTCAGATACAACCCAGTGTGGAGTGGGCGGCTGGGTTTCAACCCAACCACGTGAACAGACTCATACAAGTCCCAAACCACTTGGGACCATGACAGAGACAGATACAAAGACAGTGAGAGAGAGAGAGAGAGAGAGAGAGAGAGAGAGAGATTACTTAGAGAAGTAAACATCAGTATTTAGCACTTCTCTAGATAGTAACATAGGTCATGACTACTCCCCGGGAATAGTAGAATTCACGCCAGGACCATAAGACTCCAAAGTTATACCCAACCATGGGGAGTAACTTATGGTATGTCTACATGCAACTTAGACAAATAGATCTACAAAGATGAAATTATATAGAGGAAACAACTCATGCCTTGGAATTAGTGTCAAGAACTCTTCCAACTTAGGCACTAAGAATCAAGAAGGTGAAAATAAATAAGGTCTGTTTATAACAGGATCTGAATCGATGAACTTCACCGAGTCACTCGGAAATTTGGAATAACTCATGCAAGGAGTTGATTTCAGTTTAATAGCAGATAGCCAAGATGCACCATGCCAAACACCTAGAGAATGGCCATTATGGAATCAATTTACATTGGAGGGCTAGGGCAGCCACATCAAGTTGGTGCTATCATTAAAATGTGTAAGAGGAGTCACAACCTCTGCTACTAGGGACAGATGTTTCTCCCAATAAATTGCGTTAGAAAGACTTATAATATAAGTAATTGTTTGGACTAAAGCAAGTTAACGTATTGGGGTGAAACCGTATAAGCTACTGGGTATACTGGCATGGGATATGAACTCATAAGGGCCTTAACTACTTATGTTGGGTAGAAACCAGGGACTGTAAAGGATGCTTCAACGCAAGGTACCGGTGCTCTTTGGTATGCTGCTATAGGCTCTAGTTAGGACCGAGATATGAACCAACATAAACGACTGGGCTGGAGGCTATGTGTATGCCTTAGCTACCTCTACTGATGCGGGTGATGCTTATGCACTAATAGGAACTGGAGCGGCGGAATCCACCTATCATATGTTATCCCGTAAGGAATTTTCTATCCGATTCGGGCCGGGTATTAATTCCAGGTTTCGAAGGTAGCTTGCTCAACTACCAGGCAAGGAAAGGAAGCTCATGCTTAGTCCTAGCATAGTTACACTAAAGTTTTGTAGATACAAACTCAACCACCGGTTAATCAAATTAAGAATTTAGAAATGATGATGAGAAGACAAATTGCTTAGGAAGGTATAACAAGCCCATAGCTGCAATCCTTCTAATTGCATGAATCTCATTGTCTCAGGTAACAGAGATTCAGAGTACATCTCAAGAAGGAAACAGCATATGAAAGTACCCGCATTCAACTAAAAACAGAACCTCCCCAGGCGGACCATTAATTCAGAAGTTCCCTTCTACTTTTAAATTATAATAATTCCTGTAAATTGGAATAATATTCTCACCTCAAAATACGAACACCATTGGTAAGAAACCATGAAATCTGTTTCTGAATTACAGCTTCTTCTCGCTCAACTCTATGTAACAGGATTTCTAATTTTTGGGTCACCAGAGACTAATTTCTCAAACAATTTATTACTACTTTCCCGCGCATAACCGATTCATAATGTGCACAATTGAGGTCGGTAGAACTTGGTTTATAGTGTATACTGAGTACTAGTTCCCTGAATTTCCATGGAAACTTTAAGAAGTGCAGAATAACAATTCGACCAACTTGAACAAAGGGGAAAATATATATAGTATTTTCTTTATGCCGACAACATTTTTTAGAAGACCAAGAAATGAGCACTTCAACTTTGAATCATTATAGAACACAAATCCACCTTCAAAAGTTTGCTTCATGCCCTTTCTTATGGAAAATATAAGACAATCTTTTGACTATGCTGCAACTGTTTTGACAAAAGATGGAACTAGATTTCAAAGAAGTTTGGGTTATGGAAACAAATCACTCATCATACAAATTTGTTGGGCGAAAAAAAAAATAGAATGAAGAAAAGCAAGAGATACCAGATTGACCTGGCACAAAATACTAATTTTGTCGCAAAATTAAAGCTGTGACACCATTAGAGCATTCGTAGTGGAATAATCAAAACCAAAAGGTTGCTAAGGTTAGCAATATTTGCTCAAAAAAGAACTCACATTGGAATAATCAAACTTAGCAACCTCTTAGCAACTCACCAAATTTGGCCTTTGAATATTCAAAACTAGCAATCTTTTGCCAATAACCAAATAATGATCCCTACATTTTTTCAATCAAGTACACCCATCATTACACAAAAACCTTCTTTCTCTTCAACTCTCTCTCTCTCTCTCTCTCTCTCTCTCTCTCTCTCTCTCTCTCAACAACGTTTCCAAAAAAAATATTTTAAATTTTAGTTTTTTATTTTTTTGCAAAAACTGGTTTTTTTTCCCAAGAAACTGTTTTTATTTATTTTTTCAAAAACTGTTCTTTTTTAAAAAACAGTTTCTTTTTTCGCAAAAACTGTTTTTTTTTTCCACTGTTCTTTTATCAAAAACTGTTTTTTTTTTTCAAAAATTGTTTCGATTTTAAAAATTTTTCTGAAAACTTTTTTTTTTTTTTAAATCCAAAAAACTATTTTCATTCCTATTAACCTATTTTTATTAGTTTGAAAACAATTTTAAAAAAAATTTCTATGTTCACAATTTTTAGATTTTTATAGTTTGAAAAGGTGATGTGGCAAGTTTTTGTTATTCAATTCTGATTATGCCACTGTGAACCTTTACATTGCTAACCTTAGCAACCCATTAAATGAATAACCAAAAGATGATGTGACAGCTTTGGACTATCCACTTTTGGTTATTGCACTACAGATGCTCTAAAGGTACCGTGAAGTAATTGTATTTGCAATCTGCTGTAGAATTCAACAAAAAGGGGGACATAAAGGAGATTGCAAACATCCTTTAATCACTAGTCATGTCAAATCTTTTTAAATCCACTAATTAAGATGAGTAGAAAATACACCAAAAGCATTCATATTCTTTTTCTAAAATTAGGACATAGTGCACGCCAGTGGGTTCAAGGATTGAACCTGAGCAGGAGGTAAGGATGAAACCCAGTCTGACGCATGGGTTGGAAGAAGACCCAGCGTATTAAGCTGTCAATTACAAACCGAGTTTGATTAAGTGACAACCACCATAAGATGATTTAAAAAAATTCTCTCCTATGCTAACAATAGAAAATGCATCTTACCTTCCATACACCAAGTGCCAAGCCCCCCAAATTAAGGGCGATGAACAGTAGCTTGGGCGCAAGAAGGTCTACTTTACTGTCCTTGTAAGGTGCAAAAACTGCAGGGAAAAAACTCATGGTCAACAGACATAGTTTAGAAAACAAGGATAACTGTTGCAAGGTGAAGGATAGCTGATGCAAATGGGAGATAGAACTCGGATTATGCTTGGCGACAAAACATTGTATTTGGATAGGGGAAATCTGTCTATGCATCAATTTACTTTAGGAAAAGGAAGGATAACAGGAACAGTTCTAATCAATATCCCTATAATTCAATACATACAGACCAAAACACTTTACTACATATGGCTATACATATAAAGGCAAACCAAACCGAACCACTCTAATCCAATAAGGAAATGAAAAAATAATCCTAACAAATCTAAACATCCTAATTGAACTAGAACTCAAAAACCAAATTACAGATTTCCCATATCTGAACACAATCTTTCACTACCAAGCATAATCCTCAATTATATCTTACCCTTCTACATCAATAGCACATAGATTAGTTATGTCTAAGCACTGGCAAGTCAGCATCCTTAACCTCGTAATTTCTGCTAACTGGCAACTAATACAGACCAGGGTATAACTTTTAGGCGCAAAACGAAGACAGGAGTGTAGTAGACATATAGAATGCATGGAAATCACATTGTTTTATGCAGACCAGCTACGTATGGGAGAACGAGCAATTCACTACTGAAAAACCATACAGTTTCATCAACTTTCTGGAGATAAACCATGAAAAACTTCTAGAATGCACTCTTTTGGAATACACTCACTTCATTATTGTGGGCAAGTACACTGTACACTCCACAATCCCCAACCAAAAGAACAAAAAAAAACGTGGACCAAAAGTTTGTTTCCACTTCTTCCTTGCAAGCACCACCTGCCATTCTACTATCATCCATTAAGCATAACCCTCTTGTACCCTGCCTCAGCAATAATGCAGCAACTTGCCCACTGGATCAGCACCTTAAATTTTTCCGCATACACTTTCATGTTTTTTTCTCTTACTTCACATGGTTGGTACCGACAACAAGTCATACTAATACCAAGAAGAAAACAAATTGAGGTTTTCAGTCATGGGGAACCAGGGCCTCAACAGGCAGCCTTAAGTTCTCTAATATACCCACATGAACCACCCCCCATCCCAACCCCATTGACAATAATAGACCTGTGTTGTCAAACACATAACGAAATGGAAGAACTATGGAGGTTATAGATAGATAATCTCGTAGCTTACCTTTCCCTACTCCTTGAAGAGCACTTAAAGGTTGCCAAAGAGCTGAAAATGTGATACCAATGCTGAACAAATGCACTGTACTTCCAGCCATCCACATCATGAAACCCATCATGAGCAAATTCTTGAAAGGGGCTTGCGCCACTTCCCAGGCTTTCTGCTCAAATAGAAACAAATATTAAGTTAATAATTCAAAGGAACATCTGCCAGGACTCAGTTGTAAATCCGGATTGTGGAACCAAAAAGTAATTGTTAGAAGAAAACAATTCCATGGGAAACAAGTGAGCCTGTGGAATGAGTGCAATTAGACAAAAATGTTGTCCCTCAGGCCTCAATTAAACCATATCAGTGCACTTCAATTGGATTGCTCTCCACTAACCTACACCTAATACAATGATAAATAGAAAAGAAACAAGAAAACTTTGAGAGACCCCGTCATTTAGATTATCATCAAAATGGTAGATTGCCTTTCTGGCTGCTAACAGCATTCTTCACCTAACGAAAGTAATAGTAGGAATTCTCTGTTCAATGTTTTTCCCATGGGAAAGTTCCTCTCCCTTGTAATAACTCCAGTCCAAAAAATTTTCTGAAATTAGTTTCAAATTAGTTTCACAGAACAACACACAGAATGAAAGAGGGCAATTTGTTCAACTGTTGAAGAAACCAACTACAAGGGGATAAAAAAGAGAGGAAAGAAATTTAAAAAAAAAACTCTGCAGATAATCTAAACTTTAATGAAAACTGTAACGCTCCATGAAGACAACTAGCCCAGTACCTTAATTTTGATCCACAAGCCACACCACATAGCCCAAAATGTAAGCCCAAAGTACTAGTAGTAGCCCACAAGGTTTGTTATATGCCCAAGATCATCCATGCAGACTTCCAATGTGGGACGGGGTGTTCCAATCTCCCCACCTTTATAGCCTTGAGCCCTTGCAAGGGATTGAGCACTAAAATCACCAAACCAAACCAAATCCAAAGTCCAAGGCCCACATGGTTGTGTACACGGATTGCTCTAATACCACCTGTAACGACCCTTGCCAGCTGACCCGCTAACCCTTAGCCTAACCACGTCGCTCAAAAGGTTAACCTCAGGTTATGCACTGGTCAGGATTCTTTATACTCTCTCCATCCCAATTTGTTTGTCCAATATTGGAAATCCAACTTATATAGGGTGCATAATGATTACACCTAAAAGTTGTTTACTTTCCAATATTTACCCTTCACCTTTTATGAAAAGTAACTTTATTTCAAAAAAGTAAGGGCAAAAAAGGGAATTTTATCCATTTAAAAGTCAAACGGACAAACAAATTGGGACAAGGCAAAGTCAAAAAATGGACAAACAAATCGGAACGGAGGGAGTATATCAAATTAATTTTCCTTTCATCATCCC
>CM033794.1:22916202-22983031 GCA_019656835.1 Rhododendron ovatum | reverse complement strand
CATTGCATTGACCCATCAACCTTCCCCTAGTAGTCACGATGTGTCACTTAGCTCTCTGTACAGCACGTCATCATGCTTGTACCAGATCCTAGAGGTGGCCCCCACCATGTAGACTACTCTGATACGAATTATAACGACCCGTGCCAGTTGACCTGCTAACCCTTAGCTAACCACGTGACTTAAAAGGTTAACCTCAAGTTATACAGTAGATACTCGCGATTCGTTATATACCACTTGACTTTCCCATGAGACTTCAATCATGCAACTACAACATTGGATCGTAACTTCTTCAAGTATTCCTACAAGGACACGGCACCATCAAATGAATGTTTGTGCTTCGTAGCAGGATGCTCTCTACATTATCCCGGATAACCTGACTGAAGGCAATACTTATGATTCACCAATTTCTACGTTTTCCCATGGGAAATATTCTCTCTTAGATTCTTACGATGACTCCAGACACCTTTGAGTAAATAGTAGTTCTTCATATAAAAACAAAGAACTAAAAGAGAATTAGAGAATGTTGTTGAACTACAGGCTACTGAAGAAGCAACAAGGACAGAATGAGATAGTACTACTTGTTAGAGATCCAACCAAACATACACACACAATACCATGAAGTCTATGAAGAAGAATCAAGCAATCACAACACGAAAGGACAACACAAGGACTTAGGTGGTTCGGCAAGAAATGCTATGTCCATGGCTCCCACGAGATTTCATTGTGTTCTTATGCAAGGAGGTAGACAAAAACCATAGTACGAAGCAGCCGGGGTTAAATTCATTATACACTGCTAGAGTTATCCACACAACCAAAAACCAAAATACCATTAGTACTCTTACAACAATTTGGGACGGGAACAAAGCCCTAGAACCGCACCATCGAGCACGAGGCTAGTCCCCCAAAACGCCTTGCGAACCCACCATTGAGTTGTATCACCGAAGTCATGGACCCTAGGGCCTAGTCCAGTAGAACCAATACTAATCGGGTATCACAAATCTCAACACTACCTTAGCAAGCTTTACAAAATTGGCATGTCTCCTTCATGTATCATAGATTCATACATGTTACCAATTCACATCCATTCTTCATGCAACACTAGCCTTACCATTGCCCACTTACTGTAAATATTAAAGAAATAAATAAGTTATGCTTATTAAAATCAGGCTTAGATCTCTAAAATGTAAAACTACAATAATTAAAAGGTGTCCCCAGTGTGTCCTATCTGTTTGCTAGTTTTCTACATATACCATATTGTCGTACACGTATTGAGCATTCATGCCCCTGCTTCCTAGGTTTTATTGCATATAGGATTCAACTAAATCTGCGTTGCCCAGTAGAAATTTCATTGTTTGCATTTTTTAGATGAAAGTAGGACAAAAGAAAGCTAAAAAGCTCAAGCAATTAGTAGGATATTTGAGAAACCCTGCAGTTTAACTTATTTGTTGCTTTAAAGTCAAAAAGACTGGCTTAAAAGTAATTATGAATACAACCTTATTATTGATTATAGTAAGGTAGGACTAGTGAATCTTGTTTTATTTCCATTTGAGCAAGCGAAGAACACCATATCCCACAAATGATGTATTTCTTCTTCTTTTTTGCATCTAGGATTCATCGATGTATTTTTTTTTTTTTTTTTTTGCATCTAGGATTCATCTATGTTCGCATTGCCCTATATCAATGGCCTTACGGACCTATGGTACAAATTGTTAAGGTTGGTGGACATTGACTGGGTAATTTTGGCTTTGTACGTGCAATTGTTTAAAAGTTTGTCATGGAGGATTCTTATTTCATACAAGACTAGAGAACTTTCAAGTTGTTCATTTTGTGCAAACTATTGGTATGTTGCTGAAACACTACAGCTTTTACGAAAGTGTCAACAAGATTAAAGCGATGTGGGACTGTCAAGTAGTTTGATACCCTAAACCCTAAAAGCTGAAGCTTTCAGAGCAAATGACCACTTCCAGATATGTTAGAGCATACCTAGCCAACATGTGGAAGGCGCTGTCCAGCGAGCACACTGCCGGGGGGCGGGGGGTCTGAAGTGAAACAAAATCTGATGGGCACGAAAGTCGTGTGATATCAGCATGAAAGCACCCTTAAGAGCTAGCTTTTAGGGTTGAGTTCTGTCCAAAACCAAAACAAAGTCCAAGTGCCAATGGATAGAGTGTATGTCCCCGGCATACAAACATCAGGTGATGTAAAGTGAACACATTGCCTAAGGCAGGGTGTGGAGTGAAGTCTCCCATAACCTAAACATAGAAGTAACGCACAGCAAACAAGCATGAAGGCACCGTTACTTCAACAGCTAGCTCATCAGATCAACTTCTACAAGAAATAGTATTACAAGGACAACTTTCCTTTCAGGATTCAAGGATTTCTCTTGTGAAGATTCTCCTACTATTTTACAGTTTTTACTTCTAGCAATTCGAAATGTGACAATCCCCACAAACTTTTCTTAATTTCCACCACGTGATGGTCTTCTTGTCCTAGGAATCCTTATGCATCTTGGTTTCTTCTAATTAGCAAATAACCTGTGGCTTACGGAGGGAAAAAAGCTACACATATTTAAGCACATGAAAAAAAAAAAAAATTAAGTGGAGGAGCTACATCTTATTTGGGAAGCGTCAATATGTGATACGAAATTCCAGCGGCCTCAGTATAATTTAGCAAGCTATAAAGAGCTTTATTACATGTATGGATACCTTACACAACACCAAAGTTCACTAGAATGCCAATGAATTAAGGAAGAGGATTACGTATAAACTAAGCAGTATCAACATAGTAAAAAATCCTTGACCCTAATCAACTCCATGTGTTGCCCCACCTCGAAGCCAGTAACAGATTGGAAATCAATATGCTAGACACAACATCAGGAAGGAATATCAGATCTTACCATACGCCGCAATGACAGAATTATGAGTTATGACTGTACATTCCATAGGACAAGATTCAATTATTTTCCTCCTTTTTCATAATTTCCTCAGAGCAAAAAGTACTAACTAACTACGTACCCAAAAAACAAAAAGGGAATAACTATAGTCTATTCATAATGGAAATACACGATGAAACCCTAAACCGCGGCTGTTCAGGAAGACTGGAATTACCTGAGATTTCCAATTAGCTTCAGCGTCCTTCTTTTGGCGACTAACTGTTGAATCGTCCTACGACAAGTCAAATACACCGGATGAGCA
Source organism: Rhododendron ovatum (assembly GCA_019656835.1). Lineage (NCBI taxonomy): Eukaryota > Viridiplantae > Streptophyta > Magnoliopsida > Ericales > Ericaceae > Rhododendron > Rhododendron ovatum. The sequence goes on along the minus strand of CM033794.1, from coordinate 22,979,837 downwards.
ATATCACCTAATCGAATTTAACCAGAACGCAAACATGCTTACATACACACATACATATATGCACAGAAACATACAGAGAGAGAGAGAGAGAGAGAGAGAGAGAGAGAGAGACCTGATCGGCGGAAGTGCGAGAGAAACCAGGTGGATCAGGGATGTCGCGAGAGGAAGAAGCCGTTGAGTTGTCTGTGAAATCGACGGCCCATTTTCGACCCATCGCCACTCCTTTCCCTTTCTCCATTCGAACACTCGAGGATGTGCTTCTGTCTCCGGTTAATTTAGAAATTTGCTACGTACAACTCAAAAAAATCATCCACCTATAAACCGAGCAAACCCGAGAATTTGCTACAGACAACCCGAAAATATCTCCCTACTCATTTAGAAAGCAGATCTAGGGGTGTCGGTTTGGGGTGAAATTTCGGAAGACCGATTCAGTTCAGATATACTCCCTCCGTCCCATTTTCATAGTCCAAAATTCTTTTTTTTTGTGTCCCAAAAAGATTGTCCATTTGAAAAGACAAAGGTAAAAAAAATTATTTTTCTCATTTTACCCTTCTATCAAATTTTGAAATCCAGTACACCTAGCAGAACAAAAAACAGGACAATGAAATTGAACTGGCTGAGATTCATAGGTAAAGCTTCATTCCATTATCAAAAGTTAAGATGTACAACAACTATGGCAGAAAATCAAAAACAACAAAAACAAAAGAAGACAACAACAGAGTCCATTTAACTCTATTCCATAGTCCATAGTCCACCGCCATTAACTTTCCATGATTTCATAAAACAACAAAAACAAAAGAAGACAACAACGTAGTCCATTTAACTCCATTCCATAGTCCACTGCCATTAGCTTTCCACTAGCTTTCCCTGATTTCACAAAAGAACATGAGTTTGAGCAAGTCCATTAAAGCAGCTCTTAGAGACAAACTTTACAAAAGCTTCTGTGGAAATTTAACCTGGAGAGACAAAAAAAAACACAAAAAGAAAACAGGTTATTGCTCTAATAAAATTGATTAGGGAGCAGTACCTTTGTTACTCAAAGCATAAGAATAAGAAAAAATAACTGAAGAGGCAAACAGAGAGTTTGGTGCAAGAAAAAGAAGAAGAAGAAGAAGATGACCTGACCATGAATGAGCTCATTGATGCAAATGAAGTAGTGCATTTTCCACAATAGCACGGTCACAATGAAGTTGCGTAGGAAGAGTGCCATCTCTAATGAGATGGCTTTTTCCGATGTGTGGTAATTTGTAGTTGTCATCTCCATAAACTTTCATTACCTCAATCATGGAAGCTTGCAATGATAAAAACACACGATTGAGATTATCCGGTGACAATTCTTCGAAGGATTTCTCTACCGCATCAACAAGTTGGTCAATAGTTAACGGCGCTTGTTGATGTTGCAATGATTGAATCGACCTAAAGAACCCAAGATCCAAAACATTCATATCCGGACTACTTGGAGGTTGAAACGATAAGCGCATATCAAATCCATCTCGACTTGCAGCTTCAAGAAATTCGGGATCCGATCCATAAATATGTGGTCTTGCATTATCCTGTTGTATATAGATGGTCTCCACTGCACCCGAACATGGCCATTTGGATCCAATAGCAGGTAGGACTTTTTCTATCAAGCACGAACGAGTAATTTCTTTGGTTACTGCCGTAATGGCCTTCGTTTCCAACGTACCAGCTGCTCTATTTTTGCTACTTCTCTTGGCAGGTTCTTTATAGGTGAAAGGAAAAATTCCAATCTTGCCAGAAAAAATTGGATTTCGATTTGCATCAAAGCGAGGTCGAGCAACTGTTGCCAAAAACATGACATTGGTTATGAATCGCTTACTTTTGCAAGTACGGTGCGGCTCGGGTTCTTCGGGAAGAAGATAATACCGCTCCGATTCACGGGACATGTAGAACCATTTCTCGTCAATATGCACATAGTCGTACATGTTTTTGAACATCGGTTGTGCTTCAAGAGTATTTGGCTCAAGCATTGATAAGCAAAATCGAAGTCTTGCTTTCTTACTTTCTTCCGAGAGATAAGGCTTCAAAGCATTCGTATCTGGCCGAATTACGCCTTCTTTGATTCTCCTATGAAGTGTAGACTTTGCAACCTTTAAGGCTACTGACAGTGAGCGAATATTTGATCTTCGACGACAATGAACACTAGTGAATTGGTTCGCATTGATTTGAACTCGTTTCCGACCAACTCTTCCTTGCAATTTGGATGATACATCAACCATGGACCCATTATGAACACAAGCTAACCCTTGCTCCCAAATCCTACGAATAGTTTTGTCACAAACAAAGAATGATTCTGCAATTTCTTTGAACAAAGCACCAATTACCTTCCCATTGTCACTTTTTACCACTAGAATATCAAAGATTGCTTGACGTTCTTCATTGGTTAGAACCCTTTTTCTCTTGGAATGGACAGAGGAATTTTGAAGTTCTGGTTCCATATGTGGTTGAAAAGGTGAAGGTTATAGAGAAGGTTAAAGGAGTAGAGATTCAACTGGGAGAAAAGAAAAATGGTGGAGCTAGAGAGGAGAACGTGCATGGGAGATGAGAGTTTTGGTAAGGAGATAAGTTTGGAAAAAGAAAAGATCAGAAAGGATACTTTAAATAAGGGAAGTTTAAAAGGGGGAAGTTTGAAATTTGTGGGAGAGGAAACTTTAAATTTTAAATTTGCATGCCCTTTTCACCCGCCACAATTTTCGGGATTGAAAGATCCCAAGTTTCTAGACTCCAGCTTTAAGTTCAAATTGAGGGCAAAATTTCCATCCAAATTGGCGCCTAAAATTTGTTCTCATTAACTTCAAAAAATCACTCAAGGGTATTATTGGAAATGTAAAGTTGTGAAAAGATAATCATGTTGTTTTCTTAAATTTGTAGTATCCCGAGATTGGACGATGAAAATGGGACGGAGGGAGTATATTTCTGAGAGACTGATACCGCCTGTAGTTGATTTTGGTCGATTCGGGGTGAGTTGGTGTAGGTGGGGATTTCGCGAGGATTTCGGTCGGGCTATTTCTTGGGCGGTCCTATATAGGTGAAAAATGACCCAATAGTCCTACCAACTAATTTCAACAAAATCGCATAGCCCATTGGGTCCTATTCATTATTTCCTTCCAAAAATGCCCTTAAAAGACGTGCATATAATGTGTGCGCCCATGCGCTATTGATGTTCTTTTCTCATTCTCTCTCTCCTCTCTCTTTCTCTTGTCTCTCTCTTCCTTTCGGCACCGTCTCTCTCCCTTCATTTATTTGGTCTCTTCCTTTCGGCACCCTCTCTCTCCCTTCATTTATTTGGTTGTCATTGACTACATATTCTCTCTCTCTCCTCCCTCTTTTTTATTTTTAATAAATGTTAAAATTCATATCTTTAATTCTACATACTTTTTTTTTAATGAGATCAATATTGAATACAAATTTTTTTATATCTAAATGTTAATTAACAGTATTAAATTAGTAATTAATAGCGTTAATTTGTCTAAATTTAAAATTAACAATGTTAATAATGTAAATTAACAGTAATTTTTGTCAAAATTTACAATTAATTATGTTAGTTTAAATTGTTAATTTAAAATTTAAACACCAAACAATTTCAAGTACTCAAACAGCGAATCTCAAAAAAGAGTAGTACACCATGAACAGTTGTACACCATGAAAATTGAATACTTGTACACAATGAACACGTCACCTTGTTTGGTTCTCATCTCATTTTTTTCTCTCTACACATTTCTCAATACACTTTTCTCTATCTCTCTCCACTCATTGCATCAAAAAATAACTTTCAAAAATGAGAACCAAGCAAGGTGGTCTCTCATCCTAATCAACTTGTGCTCTGTCTGAAAAACAAAACTCAACTTCTACGTTTTTCTATCAGAGAGAGAGAGAGAGGGAAAGAGAGAGAGAGAGAGAGAGAGAGAGAGAGAGAGAGAGAGAAGTTATAGATGGCAAGCTGCAAATCACGAATGACATCCTAGTGTGGTAGGGAGAAGGATCTACGGCGTCGGGATTTGGTTCATGGACTGTGCGGCGTCTTTGGACACAATCTCGTGTGGTACGACTAGCGGAACGGACACATGGCCGTGGGGGAGTTTAGGACTTGAGGTGATGCAAGAGCTTAGTGGATTTGTGATAGCAGAGGAGATTGGGGTGGCGCCGGTGGGGGGAAGAGTGTAGACACCCCAATTTGGCCTGACGATTATTTCAAGTCCCATATTGGGGACCATCCCGATGATAATATGGATACAGTGATTGCTGATTGACTTCTTGTAAACCTTATGACTTATGGTGAGAACTTCCAGCCATTTAGAGGACCCAATCCAGAGTCATATAGCCTTTTAGACAGAAATACAGTATCCTAGGAAAATCCATCTTTTGGTCATAACATCGATCTCACGGCCTCAACATCATTTCTTCACCTGTGAAACTTGTTGCTTGAAAATCTCCCTGAGAGATTGATCTTTCAGCCGCCAGGTCTATCCTTCGGTCGCTTAATCGTTCACTCGGCCGCCAGATCTATTGCTCGGCCTCTAGATCGTCTATTTTCCAGATTCTTGAATGTTCTGTCAATCGTTTGATCCGTTCACAAAACCCTAGCAGCCAAATCCCGATGCGTTCGGGCTACATAAGGAGATTATCATGAGGAGTTTGTGTTGCCTTATAACTCCAATTCAATCGATCGATTTTGATTGGTTGAGGTGTGTCATCCCTATGCCTATATATAGGAGCCATTGGGTTTCGAAATTAATATACCAACACAACCTCTCAAGCCACGAAACTCTGTCAATATACACTCTCAAATCCCCTCTGCAAAAGGCCCAATCTTCCGAAGGCAGCCGCGATCCAACAATCCAAACCCCGAAATTCAAACCTTAACCCTAGGGTTTTTTGAGGAAGAAGTTAGTCAATCACCCTCAATCTGAAGTAATTATGCACTGAGGGATCAAGGTGGTGAAGCCTAGGGGCCTATGATTTGATCTCTTTTACATTTTTGTACATTAATTATAGTATTTTAATTTCTGTTAATCGATAAAGTCTGGTGTGAGGAAGAACATCAGTTGGGTCTTTGATCCTTTGGTCGGTACATCGATCCAGAAGGATTTTTCGACCGTGACATCCATTCACCGGCCGAGAGATCCATTCTCTGGGATAGTTTTGTTTTCTATTTTGATGCATGTTTTCATTACTGTTTTGGTTCACCTTATCAACTGTTAAAGGCTAAATAATCAGATTATGTGTTTAGAATTAAATAAAGTAAATACTAATCATATGTCGAACAAATATGGGCCAGTTTCATGACTGAGCAAAGAGGGGTGTCTAACACCATCCACTTATTATACTTTTGGTCCCATACTCGGAATCTCTATCTCTTTTTCTAGTTTTTATAAACTAGGTGACGACTCTATTTTGATGATAACCGTTATCGTGTGGTGATGTTCCTAGTCATGAGAATATCCACGATCCTGGTTTATGAAGTGGAAAGCAAACAAGCAATGATCAATCTGTATGGTGATACCCCGTTTAGGAGGTGTCTACAAAGAGGAGAAGTAGAGATAGGAGACGATGAGGGTGAGGAAGATAAGTGATACAGCAATGATTGAGGGTTTTGTCAAGAGCTCATGAGCGAAGGGCGGCGGTGGTGGAGGGGACGGGGGCAATGGTGCTCAAATCTTATCTGTTGAGGTTGAGCTTTTTAAGAGATAGAGAGAGGGTGTTTTGCTGTTTGTTATCAAATCAGGGTAAATTTGTAAAATTATACCTCACAGGACTTATAAGGCATTGTACTTATAGGGCAAGGGTCTTAGTAGGCTATGAACTTGAAAAGCAGGACCGGCTGGTCATTATCTCATTTCGGTCCGCCCGAAATGGACCTTTTAGTTGGGCCATTTCTAAAACCTAACAGTGGATTGTGGGCCATTTTTTTACTCATAATTGGGCCATTTTCAGCCTTAACAATCACCCATTTTTGAGCCATTCTTCCACCTATTGCTAAACAAAAAAAATTCTTCCACCAGTTTTTATTTTTTTCAAACACGTATTCAAAAGAAAAACACTAATAATAGGCATACTCAAAGAATTACAAGTACTCTTCCCCTGTTTTTTTCATACACCAATTTAAAAAGAAACATTAACAAGCATACTCAAAAGAAATAACAAGTACTCTTCCACCTATTTTTTTTTCAAACTCCAATTCAAAAGAAGATACTAACAGACATACTCAAAGAATTACAAGTACCAACTAGCAAGTTACCAACCAGCAAGTTACCAACCATACTCAAAGTCTCAAACTGCAAAGAATTACAAGACCAGCAACTTCAAAGTTTACCAAGTTCAAAATACTAATGCCAACAATCCAGCTAGTAAATAGAAAATATTACAAATAGACACAAAAGGTCTATGCATCAACCACAAGTCTCCAAAATGAAAACCAACAACTTCAGTACCATCCATCCAACACTCCACCGTACAAGACCTGAAATAAATAGGAAAAACAACTTAAAATTTTCAGAAAACGAAAACAGAGTATGAAATTACAACAACCAAAATAGATATGTGATTAGGATTTACCTCAACCATGAAATAAATAATTGCACCAACTTCTTAGTTCTTATTAGTTGATTTCAAGATAACTAAAAACATAGAAGAAAAAAAACAAAGAAAAACAAACATCTAAGACATTCAACATAAAAGGAATTTAGAACCATAAAAGAAAACAAGAACTAAAAGTAAGAGTAGTACCCGAATCTAATTGCTCCAACTCATCAAGTTGTTCTTTAATATTGATTTTAGTTGGTTTTCCTTATCCATTATTGTGTGCAAATAAGAGCCTCCACGGTCTTCGGAGAGAGAGAACTTCGTTATGGATCTGTCACACATTCACCCGTGCTAAAAGCGGATTCGGAGGCGAACGTGGACATGAGAATAGTTAGCACATCTCGTGCCATTTTAGAGACAATTAGATACTTAGAGGAGTTTAACTTCCACCAACGCAATATATCAAACTCATCACTATCATCTTCACTAGCTTCCCCAAGATATTTTTCCAATTCCGATTTGCTTGCCATGTTGGTTTCCTTTTGTAAGTGCATCTTAAATCGCGATTTCTAAGATTTACGCCTAATCGTTCGTCGAGTGGGATGTGAGGGCCCCACTGGAAGTGATACATGAAGAGTACGAAGGGGAAGGACGAGGCCACCCCTGTTTCATCGATAGAGAGGTACGCATACTTGTCGCTTTACTAGTCGGAGTCGAACTCCGATGGCTCGTCGAGAGGTGGAGACTTTGCCAGCATCAAGGGTGGGATTTGCCGAATAGGCTGGAGATAGCGTAAGAGAGGGAGACGGTGGGGCCGGCGTGGTCGTGGGCTTCCCAGCAAGTGATGACGAAGATGCCGGAGCCGACGACAGAACCGAAGGCGAGCCAGGTGAAGTCGCACCAAGTGAGGCGGTGGTGCATGGGGTTCTCATTGTGGGCTCTGAGGGTGGTGAGCTCGATGGAGCAGGTGGCAAGGCGGTTGCAGAGGTGGGGGATGGTCTAGGGGACGGCGAATTTGTAGAAGGAGAGAGAGAGAGAGAAGTGGATTTACGGCAAAATTTTGGAGAGAGAGCGAGGTGTGTGGAATTATTGGGAATATATACATAAGGGCAGAATAGTCTTTTCATTATTTTCATCCAACGGAGTTAGGTCTTTCAAATAGAAAGTTTAAAGAGGGGGTTTCGCTGTAGCGAAAATTCGTAGAGGGGGTGACCGTGAAAAACGGATAAATGTGGAGGAGTGTCTAGGTAAATAACCCTTCAAATAAATGGGTAATTCCATATTTTATCTTATCCGTCAACTCACCAACGAACTTCTTATCATAGCCCAAAGTATTTCGAAAGCAATATTCAAAGAATCCAACTTTGCATCGAGCGTCAAGAACAACTGCAAACATCAACATTTGATTAATCTTATTAGAATCTCCCCAATACTTGTCAAATTTAGTACTCATACCAAGTGCCAAATCACTCAAATCACTATCATTAGTTGCACACAACTTCATAATATCTTGTTGAATCAACACCATTTCATGAATAAAATAAAAAAACCATTGCAAGTAACGTACAAAGAACCCAAAAATTTTAAAGTTGTAATGTAAAACACTCATAGAAACTTTATGTACAACTTAATCTTTTTTCAATTATTTGAAGTTCGAGACCCAACATTTTCCTTCCGCCCTCTCCCTTTCCTTTTCTTTCTCTTCTCAATTTCAATTATTCTACCCATACCCTCTAAAGCATCAACATCATCAAATTCCTCATCAATCTCCTCCTCGCTTATATTTAACTTGAAGGCCGGGTCATCACATAATTGATCAAAGGCCTTTTAATAAATTAGAGCTCTCTCCAACATAAAATACATATAGTTCCAACGAGTAGACACATTCAAACAAGGTTTAAGCTTATGTGTAATGCCCTCCTTGTCAACATATGACCAAAACTCTGTCATTCTAGAAAGAGAAGACCTCACATATCTCACAATATTTTGCACCTTTTCAATTGGGACATCAATCTCTTGCAATCCCTCACATACGATTAGATTTAAGATATATGCCGAACATCTTATATGCAAGAACTCGTGATTTTAAATGGTGGTCTTCCTATCTTTGGCCTTTCTCTCCAAATTTGCAATCAAAAGATTTAGAAAATTATCAATCCCCTAATCCAATAAGCATTGTTCAACTATTCTACTAAGAGTATCACCCTTGTGACTAGAAACAACACAAAAATTCAAAATTTTCTTTTAATATTTCTAATTCTCATCAATAAAATATCCCATAAGATACATGTAATTCAAGTTTTGGCACGAAGTCCAAGTGTCCATTGTATGACATAACCTTTGACGCTTAAGTATTTGTTTCAATGCTTTTTTTCTCCTCCACGTGTATGAGCATGCACTGCTTGGCCATCACAAGCCTATCAGGAGATTTCCACATTGGTTGAACAACACTTATAAAATGTTGGAATCATTTGCCCTCAACAAATGAAAATGGCAACTCATCAATTATTATCATCTTTGCGAGTGCCCTTTTACATGCTTCAGCACTAAAATTCACAGGCACAACGTTTGCACTTGTTTCACCATTGTGTTACTATTTTTGAAAACTAAGGATTTTTTGCCTAGTACCGACAAATCTCTTGCTCAAGGGATATTTGGTACACTAATTCGCTAGATGATGAATTAGTGATTTTTATACCATTGTACTTTGAATGACATGCATAATCTGTCCCACACCAATTGCATGTAGCCCAAGGTTTCAGATGACCTTTTGATGTAATAATTTTAAAATGCTTCCGGCAAGCATCCATCTTGTTACTAACTACACCATAATTAACTTTTTTTTTTAGACTCAATATTATTTTTAGGCACCTGATCATCATCACTTACATTTTCAGTATTTTGAGGAAAATCAAACATATTAGCATCATCCATAATGTCATTCTCATCAATATCATCCATCTAAACAAATGAAAATAAAAATAAACACAATCACAATCTGATTTTCGAAACTAATCTAACTAAACCATAAATAACCTATATATAAACAGTATAATTATGCCCATGCATTAATTTTTTGTCCATCACCTCATGCTTATGCAAAAATTAAGTCGGATATAAATCCTATTCTAATATAATTTGATTTTCAGCCAATAAATGAACCGTATTCTACAAAAATTAGGGGTTTGAGATTGAACACCTCATGCTCATGGTCAGACATTTCACTGGCGACGTCGAGGAGGTTTTGGCAGAGATGAGATATGAGATATGAAATCAATTATGATTTCAAAATCTCCAGATCTAAAATCAAGCTCGAATGCGTTCAAAACTTCAAATATGAGGCGGACTGCTATGAAAATAAGAAAGAGAGGACTTACTCAATGTCATAGACAAGCCAGAAGCAAAAAGAGGCACGATCTGTGACTCTGTGTATTAATTCGGCTGTGAGAGAGAAAGGGAAAGAGAAGGGGAGGGAGGGAGGCGTGCGTGAGAGAGCTAGAGAGGGGGAGGGTGAGAGAATAGGAGGGAGGCGTGATCTGTGTTTGTGTTTTGTGTGAGACTGAGACTGAGAGTTTAGACTTTAGAGGAGAGAGTTAAGGTTTGGGATGGACAGTTGAGATTGTTTGCAAAAAAGATGAACGGTCAAGATTAACTCGAAATATATATAATTATAATAGTTGGTTCGGTTTGGTTCGGTCTAGTTCAGTTTTTTCAATTCGATTGGTCAACAATTCCAGAAAATTGAGACCTAACCGAAATTGGTTCGATTCGATCCACCCTGAACCAAAAAAACCCTGCTACCAACCCGATTGAAAACTAAACCGATCAGTCAATTTTTTTTTTTTTGGGAGGGGCGGGGGTTTCGATCTGGTCAGTTTCATAACACCCCTAACCAGAGCAACGACAGCTGATTCATCCCAATAGGTTTATTTTTGGGTTGTATGCGGGGGCAATTTTGAAAGTTTAGGAATTGTATTTGGTAATGCGCGATGGACTATTTCTGAATGGTTTTAGAAATAAATTCATACTTTAACATATGAAAATATACGTCACTTTCGAGTTTAAAACCTGAAAAAGCTTACGGGTTTCAGATTTGTGAATCCAAAATGATAGGGAAAATTAATTGAAAGTTAATTTTAGGTTTCAGGTTTTCAGAAACAAATTGATTTTTGGGTTTCAAGTTTCAAAAACAAATTGATTTTTGGATTTCAATCTTGATGTGTTTGTTAATTTTTTGGTGGCTTTGATCTTGATGTCCATTTCGATTTTTTTGGTGGCTTCAAAATGCTTTCATTTAAAACTTTTTGATTTCTAATTTTCAAATTTATTAAGTGACTTTCAATCTTGATTTCTGGGCTTTAATGTTGTTTATTTTGGTGGCTTTGGGTTTTTACTGGTTTTTTTGGATGAAGATGAAGGAAAACAAAAATGGAGGTGAGAGGTGGAGCTTGGAACCGGTGGTTATGGTGGAAATGGGGGAGGGAGGGAGGAAGATGAGGAAAGAAATTAAACTGTAGTTGATAATATATTCTCGTTTCAAGTTGCTCTTGACATTACCAGAAGTAAGATGAAAATGAACCACAATCCATGGAAGAATGTCGACAAAAAATGATTGGCCAATGTGGAAAAGAAGCAACTCAAACAGAGTTAAACTTGCTTGTGAAATAAAAAGTTTTTGGACCTATAGTTCAAACCCCAGAAGGGATACAAACCGTTGGATAAAAATAGTAAGTTATTTGTGCGAAAGCAAAACGAGAAAATAAAATTCTGCGATACAAGGCACGATTAGTTGCACAAGGTTTCTCGCAGAGACCTGGTATTGATTACGAAGAAACATGTCCACCAATAATAGATGCAATAACGTTCAGATTTTTTATTGGCTTGGTAGTTACAGAAAATTCGGACATGCGTTTAATGGATGTAGTCACAATATATCTATATGGATCATTGGACACTATATCTACACGAAAGTCTCAGAAGAATACAAAATGCCTGAAGCATGTAAATCTGAACCCATAAGCGTTTACTCTATCAAGCTACAAAGATCGCTCTACGGATTAAAGCAATCTGAACGCATGTGGTACAATTGTCTCAATAGATATTTATCAGAATGATCTAATTTGTCCATGCATTTTTAAAAGAAAAACAGAAACCGGATTTGCTATCATTGTGGTTTATGTTGATAGTTTAAATCTTGTTGGAACTCCAGAAGAGCTTATAAAAACCACTGAATATTTGAAAAAGGAATTTGATATGAAAGATCTAAGCGAAACAATATTTTGCCTCGGACTACAGATCGAGTACTTGCCAGATGGTATTTTAGTCTATCAGTCAACATATACATATTAGTGCTCCAAGAATAACATATTGTCTAATAGGTTAATGCATTAAATAGAGAAGCATTAACAAAAAGTTATTAAAATTTTAAGGGGGAAAGAAGGAAAAAGATGAAAGAAGAAGCCAATAAAGGAGACTGTATTACCTAATATCTCTCACAAATTCATATTAGTGCTCGAAGAATAACACCAACTGAATTGAGATCAACGAAATATGCAATATAATTTGCTCCAGTAACTATATCCTGTACCAAAAATATTAGAACCGAGATATACACATAACTAAAAAATAAAAGACATGCCTAGATAGACACAAATGGAAGAACTTAGGCACACATAGGAGACCCAAGTAATAAACCTAAATTTACCCTTCATCGAAAAACAAAACTAAATTGGCCAACAATTTTTTATAACTACTGTCACGCGCTCGATTTTTGAACATAATATAAATTGATTCTTCATAAATAAATTATCGTCATTCTCCATACATAAATACCCAATAATGCCATACCAACGTCGTCCATAGTACCAATATTCATTCTAAAAGTATATCTCATTAGATTACAACCAAAAGTTTCATAAGTGTTGCAACCACAAAAATTTTACATGAATTATATTTTTCATCTTCCGAAAACATGACCCAAAAAAATATAAAACTAAGTTAACTCTTCAAAGATGAACCTCTGAGTATGACCAGTAATGTACATCGAGCACTCCATAAAGTGACTCATGATTTACAACTAAAAATGGAAGGGTTAAGTTATACTAGCCTAGTAGAAAAATCTCTACAAATTTTATGTGCAAATGAAATGACAAGTACAAGCTATTGGAAAACCAAATCCCAGAATCCAGTAATGACACGTACAGATTAGACAACAAAAAAAACTCAAAACCCTACAAGGAGGAGCTAGGGTTTTTTACCACAACTCCTACATCACGAACACTGGTTGAACTTGTTATAACACACCTTGCTATAAGCCATAAATTCTGCTTGACCGTACCTTACGATCTTCTGTCATATTTCCTTATACCTCAAATCACGTACTTGTTTGTGAAAACCCTACATGATTACTTGTTCTCTCTCACAGCCACACTTTTTTGATCTTTCAAAAAACTTGTGTGGCCTAGAGAATGAAGCGGTATATTTATAGAATTAGAGCAATGGCCTCAAGAGAAATAAATCTAGGCTCCTTGTGTAAATAAAAAATCATAATCCTATCAAGATTCTATTTTTTATTACACAAATTACGATTTACCCCACTAAAGAATTGTAATTGCACTCTCGTCCTTATCTCAATTATATTTCGAGCTTTATGTTATTAAATACTTATTAATCTCCCCACGTTAAGATTACAAATACTTGTTGAATAAAATAAATTACTGACACAAGCTAGGAACGAGAAAATTTTGATAATATTGAAACATACGGTAAGGTACAATACTATAGTTGACACCAACGAACTCACATTTCACATTTAATCCGTCTGGATTTAATTGTCCCTAGTTCTATTCTAACCGGCTAAAAAATGGGTTATATCTTTGAATCCGTAATGAATTTCATATCGAATATGGATCTTTTTTTATAGATCTCGATTAGTTCTATAATACAATGTTTTCAAAATCATTTAAAAAATTATAAATTGGAAGATATAATTGATTGAAAAATTGCACGAACTCCAAAAAATGACTGTTAAATCCGGACGAAGAGAGTATTTAACCCATTATAGTATATAAAATTCCTATTTTGTTCAAAGTTACACCTCATACTTATCCTTATCAAAACTACATCTTTCTTCATTGTATCCCCTTATTTACATTTTCATATTAATTCCAACGTGTCAATGATTACTCACCTTCACACACACACATATGCGTTTTATCCTATTCCCCCTTTTATCAAATTTCCATTTTAAATCTAAGTGCAAATACTATCATAAGCCTCTGATAGGCGCGTAAATGTTCACATACGCGCCCCTAATTTATCATTGCTAAGTCTATTTATATTATTACTTGGAGATTAATGCTTGATTTTTGTGTTGTAGGTATTTGGAGGTTTTGACATTTTAATGTGCTTTGTTTAGTTGCTGGTCGAAGTAAAAGAAGCATGGGGTGCATCTTATAATTTTTCCTCCTCCTACTGTGTTATTGTGTACGAGGTATTGGAAGTAAAATGGGTTAGCAAAATAATTCAAGTAATAAATGTATTGGTGGGCCCGGAAGCTATACTAATTGGACTTGCAATTGGTCTTCTAAGTGGGCCTAATGTTTAATAGTTATTTTGACTAAGGCTGGGGCCCAAGTGACTGATACTTTATGAGGGCTTTTGCAAGCTGCTATCCTAGATATATTGTCGACTACAGTGGCTTATAAAAGGAGACGGATTACAGCTTTGGGGACATCACGCATTACAGTGGAAAAGAAAACAGAGCTGCACATATTGTTTAGATTTCAGAGAGTTCCGAAGCACTACTGTATATAACGACTGGACATAAAATAGCATGATGATTTCCACTCCGATGTTCGACTAACAATGTTTATATTTTGATTTAGTATTTTATTATTCGAATCATGGTTGTATGACATAAGGATTTATTTGTGATATTAATCTTTTCCAATCACATCTTGTGTATGAATTCCTATGTTTTATGCACGTTCATACAATGATTCTTAATTATTTTGTGATAACTGAGTAAGATGGATTATGCTCCGTAAGACGCGTCATGCTATTAGACGATCTGTGCCATAGAGATAGATCATATTAGTAAGATGGTTCGGCGATACCCCATGCTATTCGGTGATTCATAGAAATTTTGTGGCGATACCGTGAAGGCATGCGAACCCTAACGATATCTGGATTGATTCGAATAATAGACCTTTATCATCGTATAGAAATTGTTACAACGGGTCTAGTGGATTTGAAACCCTAGATCTTTTCTTTCATAAACTCTTGTTATTTCTTAATTGCTTTAATTTAATTTAGCTTTTAATATTTTTGAAAACCAATAATCAAATCTCTTTCTGAATTAAGTTAGAAATTAATTAGAACAACTGCAATTTAGCCTTTGTAATCCCTGAGGACAATATTCGGAATACTGACCACTATTCATTTGAGTAGTAGTAATTGTTTTATTTTATAAATTATTTTTGATACGAAAACGACATGATTAGCCTCCTATAATGTCTATCGCATCTAAAGTACCAACATGTCTTCATACCGAACAAATTACCAAGCCAATAGCAGAACAACGAACCTCAATAATCGTGAAGGCTATAAGAAGAAAAAGAAAGCAAGCACAAACGTTCCAAACGATCAAGTATATCGACTCAAGTTCACCGTTCACAGTTCTCGTATGATTACACCATTTTGTCACCATTCCCATTAGTGGTTACCAAAAATCATTTTCAATTGCAAGGTAGTGTAAAGAAACACAAAAAATTGTACGAGTTAAGCTCCGTTGATTCGAGTTTGAATACCAGAGTCTGTTGATTCGCTCAAGAATACTAGAGGATTTTTAAAAAGGGAGCTGATAATGCCAAAACCCATATTGTTACTACCAAAACCTAAATTGTTCTTGCCAAAATTCTTTCATTGAATGGCTTAGATGCCCTCTACAACACCAACTACTTTTCATTATGATTTTGCTGTACAAAAATACCCCTTGAAATTCCGTTGGATTATTTTATCATTCTTTTGAAATAGTTTACTCAAAACCCGTCTGAGCTTCTCAAGCCTTCAACTGAGAGCGACACTTGCTTTGTACGAGACGTCGGTTTGGGTTTCTCATTCTCCCATCAGATTGCTCTATTTTTTAATCACTCCATGTTGAACAAAAACTTTTGGGTAATAATCTCATGTTATTCTATTTTATTGTATGCATTTTTCTGTAAGGTTGGCCACTTGGCTCGGGAATTGAGCAAACAACATAGATTTGTAAAATGTAAAATTATTACTCTGATCTACTGTTTATTGCAACTTTAAGGGTTGAATAAATGTAAAATCATTTTTCTTCAACTTTCATAATACATAGATGAGCAAATCTTAATATATTATTTTCCCTTTGTTTTCGAAAACTCTTTGTTTGCAAATCTTTCGTGTTTGTTAGACTTATCTTTTTCAGTTTGGAAGAACATGCTATGTTTTGCTTGTCTATAATTGTTTTATACCTGGAGGATTAACTCATACGCATATCCACGGTGATTTTTTTTATAACATGTACTGCACTTGGATGGGTTGTTTTCCTTTTAGTGCAAGAGGAACTGAAAAACATAAATAATAATAATAATAATAAAGAGTGAGAAATAACTCGAGGATTTTGACAGGATAGTCTCAACGGGCATTTTTGTAAAGTAAAATCATGATGAAAAATAACTGGTATAGTATAGGGCAATTAAGTCATTCAATGAAAGAGTTTTGGCTCGAATAATTTAGGTTTTGGCAGGAACAAATGAGTTTTGGCATCATCAATTTCCTTTAAAAAAAATCCTTTTTCAAATATCGATAAAACCGTTTTCTCCACTATTCCCAAATCCTTATGCGTATTTGTCTTTCATCCTCAAGTTCCCATTCATCTATAAGGGTCATGCATTTCATTTCCATTATTTCACGTATTTCATGTACGTTCCCCCCGATATTTAGGACCCTATCCATCCCCACCAACATCGCACCGATTGGTGGATCCGCTCATCCCCGGGTATTAGGGACCTTGCACATGCCCTGCCGGCATAACACCGATTGACAGATTTATTCATAATTGTTATGTCATTCAATTATCCACGTTTCAAATTTTACATTCAACTGTCGTTCAAAAAAAAATTTACATTCAACGATCCACCATGCCATCACGCATATGATTTAATAAGTCCACGACTCTCATATAGTGTCACATATTTTCATTAATCAAACAATTTCATCATCCAACATTTCTCTAATCTTAATACATTACAAACACGCCCACCAAACCAACTTATGGATCATATTGGCAAAGATAACCTCATTTTCATAATTACAATAAGAAAGACACAAAATCCAATACTCTTCACGTAGTAAACCAACCCTTCATTCTCATCAATCGAACAAATTCAACATCAAATCATCTTAGCGCATATCAATACATTAATCGTACATATTCTGGCCTTTATACCACACAAGTTCTTACATGATTTGGTTATCCCAATTTATTATTTCAAGATATATAGCAGACGTTTCCCAGCCTGATTCTGATGATGTTCTTCGTTTCGCTATTAGTGTTCATGTGTCCCTTCATGATGGTCAACTACATATAATAATCTCTTGGTCTTTATTTCAACACAAACCAGATTTTAAGTCTAAGTGGAAACTATAGGGGTATAACATATTCCAATTTCCTAAACCAACCATTCCCAAATCGTCAATCCTTCAAGTGTCACTTTAATAGTTATCTTATCCCTCTTCATTACCTTTACTATCATATTATTCTCTTTTAAATGCCAACCTACCATGAGTGACTTACATTCACATGCACACACACACGTCCTTTGTTCAAGTCTCATCAATAAAACTTGTTACCCAATCATCCTAACATACCATCACTTATCAAGTATATGCCAAGAGTTCAATCGAAAATGAACCTAAGAATAATCTTGCTCGATAATAACTCTGTGATTTTTCTTTCAAAACGAAGTTAATTGTAATCTCATATGCGTTCCCAAAATCATTAAAACAGTGTTGGATGTTAACATCCAGTGCAACTTCAAAAAAATTTCAGAGTCAACGGTATCGATACCCCTATTTTGGGTATCGATATCGAAGCAATTTCTGTTGAGAAAACATAGGGGTATCGATACCTCCTTCTTGGGTATCGATACCTGTTGGGTTTTCAGTTCCCGATTTACAAATTTTTGACAGATTTCATCCAAACCCAAAACAACGATCAACAAGAAGTTTTAGACTCCAAAACTACTCATTAACACAAAAGAAGTGAGATGTAAGGACCCATATTTTTCTGAAAATTATTTAAAAATTGTATAAATGCTAGACATCAAGGAAAATATGAAATTTGTCGAATTTATGTGATTAGGGTTTTATGTGATAGGATTATTACTTGAGGGAGTGCAAGTGTATTTTGTGTGTGTGCTAGTATAAAAGGGGGGGGGTGTGTGTAGGAGATCAAATTCTCCCAGCTCTCTCCTCTCTTACTCTC
This sequence comes from Rhododendron ovatum, assembly GCA_019656835.1. NCBI lineage: Eukaryota > Viridiplantae > Streptophyta > Magnoliopsida > Ericales > Ericaceae > Rhododendron > Rhododendron ovatum. Next base: position 22,961,779 of record CM033794.1, on the reverse strand, counting down.
TCATCCAAAATTTCACCAAAAAACCATCAAGATCCACCTCCATTCCACCCATCAATTGTAGTCTTGAGCTTGAATTTCATGGGTTTTGCTCGGAAAAGGAGTATTCGGTTGATTTTGAAGTTTGGAGAGTTAGGGCTCACTCAAATCAAGTGGGTTTTTCGATCCTTGACTAGAGGTAGAGATTTCTAACTTTCTCTATATGTTTATGAGTTGATTCGGTGTCTAAAATTTGCCTTGGATCATTGTTCGGAAGCCTTGTGTTTGCCCTTGAAAGCTGTCAAATCGTGCTGAAAACCCCAGGTGCTACATGTACCAGTGTTTGTTTACCCTGGTACATGTACCAAACCCAGATTTCTCTAATTTTGTTTGCTGGGTACATGTAGCGCCCTTAACTGCTACATGTACCAAACTGGAAATTTTTGAAAGTTTCTCCTTTCATGGTTTGGACCCCAGATCACTTCTAATACATTTTAAATGTCTTCAAATCACTTTTAAGCTTAATTGTTCATATTCCAATGATTCGTTGATCATTCTCACTCCTTAGGCTCTCGTTGTAGTAAAAGAAAGTGTAGAATTAAATGAATATGGTTCTCATACATTATTTATGCATTTGGTTGATTGTAGTAGATGTTATGTTATGTCTCAATAAACGATATAGACTGTTAAGTGCTATGACGTGACGTGGTGATTGGTGAAATGGAAAACATACCGTAGGCTGTACAAGGTATATCGTGGGGTGTATAGTTGGTTGATGTGAGTCTGTCTAATAGTCCGAATGATAACAGAGTAACTTGTGTCATCATGATTCAACTCGTTGATCTTCCTAAATTACTTTGGCGCTCATTTTATACGATTCTCGTATACGACCTAGTGGGTGGTGTGTTGTAAAGTTAATTGTGGGTTCGGTACGTTACATAGGGCATGGTGTTATATTCGGGAAAAATGTGTGAAATTATGTATTTGTTGATTTATGACATGGTTGATTGTTTGTAATAAAATAGGATATGAATGACTGTTTGAGGTTACAGACACAACGAAAACTTGACACTACGGGTATAACCATTCGGTGGTGAGACGATCGGACTTGACACTATGGGCCATGGACATTCAGTGAGACGACCAAACCACGCAAATGAATCGGTATCACCATGGACATTCGGTGATATGACTGGACCATGAGCGATACATGCGAAAACTATGAATGATGATATATGATATGAAAGAGGGACAAATGGTTGATTTTGCCGAGTTTTTGAAAAGAAAGGATTTTGGTTTTGGTTAAAGGATTTGGATAAAAATTCTCCGGTATTCTTGAGCGAATCAACGAACTCCGGTATTCAAACTCGAATCAATGGAGTTTGATATGATTTTGTATTTCTATACCTCTTTTTGAAATCAAACTCCTTGCTTCACCTATATGTCAATAGATGTTTTGTTTACCATATATCTTTTTGTCTTGTTTACCAAATTGGAGCTGTATTTCTAGACCATGCAAATGATGTGTTTGAACCAAACTCCTTGCTTCACCTGTATGTCAATAGATGTTTTGTTTACCGTATAACTTTTTGTCTTTATAGGTTTCAATTTTCTCTTGTTCTAATTCTACTGGTAGAGTTGGTTCTGTGCGAGGCAATTCATAGGATCTAGCTTTGTTGATCTTATTGTTGACAAATTCTATTCTATTTTCATTATAGGTTCTAGTAAATCATCTCATCAAAAGGTCTGAGCGAACCCCATTACAAGAAAAGGCAAGTGTCTTTCTTTTTCCCCTGTTTGACTTTTATCTTTTTCGTTCTTGTACTTTGGCTTGCCTCTTTAGTTACTTTGACACTATATTCTGAGTCAGATTGCGGATTTTTGCAATGATTTGAAGAAATTGGCCACAAGGGCAAAAGAGAGCGAAAATGCAAAGAGGGACTATGGAAAGAAGAGTCTAGTGGTTGTGAAGAAATGGAAGGAAAAAGAATGTGATGGTGAGAATACAGGGGAATTGGATGTGAGGGAGAAAGAGAGGAAGCCATTGCTTGAGGTGAATAAAGAGAAATGCGAGATAGTGGAGAAGAGCAATGTCAAGGAGAAGTTGAGGAGGAAAAAGTAACTCTCTCTTTCTTTCTCTCATTATGTAGCATTTGAATGAACACTTCTAACAGCACCTACATGTTAAATTAGACCCAAATATTCCCATTTCAACGATGAAATAGTAAATAAAGAATGCACAGTTTCGACTCCACATATATAAAATTTGAAGACTGTTATGAAATATTACCATTGCAATGATCGGAAAGGTTGACAAAGTTTATGGCTTTGCTCTCCAATTTGTTTAATTTCAAGTGCTATATGTCAATAGATGTATGTCAATAGATGTACATGACATTTACCATAAGGAGAAATTATAACGCTCCGATTTTTTGGAAGCAATAGAAAATAATTTCTTAAGAAAATTTTTGCTAATCAAGTACAATTTACTCAAAATAGAGGTTTAAACATTATAATCCCAAGATAGATTTACTGAATCAAAATACATTAACTTCAGAGCCGACTCTAGGCTTGATAAGTATACTCGATCTCCGCTCTTGGTTTTCCTCCTGTCTCAATACTACTCCACCATTGAATCCTACACCTATTGGCAAATTGATCATCAAAGCAACCGATTTGCCAGGATACAGACATATCCGTGAATGATAAATCACCCAGTAGAATAATCCAACCCAACCACCCCTCTTACTTTACAACTAGCAAACAACAGGATAATAGTAATGCGAAAAAGTAAAACAGAGTTTTTTCCACATAAACCGGTTTATTACTATCCATTAACTTAACATGTAATCTAAGATCTCCTCTGCGAAACCTTTCCTCCCCAACCGCTAGCCATGTCCTGTCCCATGAGATCACTTCCTTTTGCTATCACAGATACACCTAAATTATGTACCGAGTGTGCATCCCAATAACTACAACAAAGGGGTAAGCTTATCATGCCATGATATAACTAGGGTTCGCCTATCTTATGCACCACTTCACAATCATCACAGGACTCTCGCTAGTTTCAATTCATCACTGGACTCTCGCCAGTTTCAATTTAACACTGGGCTTACTTTGCCAGTTTCAAATCATTACATCCAACTCATCACATCTCAAAATTTCGCCTGCAGGTAATCTAAAAATAAACTTTTCAATTTATCCATTACCTAGCATCGTCTAGGTGAATTCTATTCGCATACCACCCCATGTCTCTAGGGTCCAATCTAGCATTCAAATCAAGTATCGGTGCAATATACAATTAATCAAATAATAATTAACACGAATAACAGGCAATGCAATCACACGACTTTTTATGAATGGATTGTCGCCCTTAATTTCGTATGGCCAATAAGTTAAAATTGATACAATAAATTTTGTCTAAACAAAAGAATCTAAGCTTGTATTAATATCTTTGTAAAATAATTTGGGCCAAAATTATATATTTGGAAGTTAAAAGGGGTTTTAAGTGAGGAACTTACTATTAGTTGGGCCGATATAATATACTAATGAAATTAGAAGGGTTAAAGTGTAATTTTTACAAAAATTGAAACCCAAGAGACGGTTTCGTTGTACCATGTCAAAAAAAAAAAATATGGCCATTTTTGATCATGCAACAACCAATTCGATTACGTTTCATTTCGGAACATAAAATTCAACTTGTAAACACTTGATATAGTTAGAGAAGAGACAGATAAGATTATAAAACTTAGTTGTAGTAAAAGAAGAACAGGTTATGATGACGAAACTTAACTTTAATAAATTTAGGGGCTAATTATAATACATATCATACATTTGGACCAAAACTAGTACACTAAATAATTTAGGAGGATCGAAGTGTTATTTTATCAAAAAAAATTCAATACCCATCCGTGGGATTCACTGTTCACAGCAAAAATAAAAAATAAAATAAAAATGAAACAGAGAAGAACGGCCGGTCTCAGCCATGCGTCGTCGAGATCGATCTCTTCCAATCCGGATCATAACATTACTACACAATTACTCAATATACTTAGGAGAAGGTAGGAAATGGAATGTTCTACCTCGGTTTCGGCCAGAGAAACGGGTAATGGTTCGGACGATTTTGGAGAAATTGGAAAAGAAGACGGAGCAAAAGACGCCGGGCTGACTTCGGGTGATTGGGACTGGCTCTGTGAAGCTCGGGGACGTGCTACAATATGGGGCGGCTCGATTGGTGATTGACTATGGTCGAATCGAAACCCACCTAAGTTTCTCTTCTCTAATCCTCCATTAATGGAGTGAGCCCCCCCCTTTTTTTTTTCTCTCTGATTCCTTTGTAACTGAGATGGGGGTGGTATTTATAAGGTGGGAGGAGGAGTGGTGACCAAGGAATGGGGAGGATAAGAGTGAAAATTGAATGGTTGAAAAGACAAAAAGGTTTAGCCAAAAAAAATAGACATAAGGGGGATGATTCACCTGGTGTGGAGAGCAAGTGTGAGAGAAAGGGAAGAAGTGAGAGAGGCATACAGCTGGGAAAAAAAATTGGTTTGGAAAAAATTATGGCGTATGTGGCACGCGATACACATATAAAACCTATTCTAGAAGAAATCTTTATAATTAATTTACTAAAAAAATTCTTACCGGAATAAAATTTGTGAATCTTTAAAAAAAATTGGGCCGAAATCATTGAAAGATCTTCCTAGTTCTATCACAACCTTCAAAAGCTGGAAACTATTTTCAATTTGGTTCCGATTTTGTTAGCCACTTAGGAACGGTATAGATTTATGCAGAATGATGGGATAAATCTTGAGCGTTGATTATCTATTGGATTCAAAAGCAGTTCTGTTTTATTATATAGATGGTTCATTCATAACTAGGGATGGCAATCTCAGCCGACCCGTTCGAACCAGCCCCGTTCCCCGCCTCGTAAATTTCCGAACTTCGGGGATTCGTTTGAGGATTGGGTAGAGTATGGGAAATTTTTTAAAAAAAATTCAGGGATCGGGTAGGAGACAGGGATAGGTCTGTCCCCGCCTCGAACCCTACCCGTCCCCATTCCTCATTCGTTACCCGCCCTGCCCCCGTCCCCGAAATATATATTTATATATAAAAAGTGATAAATATGGTCGTTCCTAATACCTTACTTTATTTTATTTTGTTGGTTTTTCTAATTCTGTTTGTGGAGCTTTGTTGGCTCCTAACTTTCTGGCCAACCGACAACCGTTATTAGTACTGTTTCCTCAGCCCTTTTCCCTGAAAAAAAATATAAAACAATCCAAGTCATTTTGGCTTTCACATGCTAGTATATGCTGTTAGGTGCTGAAATTGTGAAATATAGGTACCCGAATTCCGAATCCCCGTTTTGGATCCCCGTTCTCCGTTTGGGTCGGGGATGGAGGAAAAAAACAAATCTCCATTGGGGATCGGGTCGGGGATGGGGATAGGGTAGGAGGTAATGGGTAGGGGTGGAGGTAGTACCCTCGTCCTCGACCCGTCCCCATTGCCATCCCTGAATCATAACATTAGCTTGTTTTGTAACTTTTGTTATAGAATTCAGAAAAAATTTCACGCAGGCACCTGACCTTTCACACAAATTACATATAAACACCTCATCTTTCTTAAATTTCACATAAACACCCGAACTTTCTAAAAACTCATCAATTCAACACTCGATCTTTCTTAAATTTTATATGAACACCTGAACTTTCTAAAAACTTATCAATTCAACACTTGTCATCACCCCTTCGCCTAAAATCGAACGAAAAAAAAGTTAAGTGCTCCAATTTTTTATTTGTTTGAACCAGTGTGAATATCTTATTTTTCTAATCATTTTATCCTAATTAATCATAATTAATTTTGACTCTAAAGCTCTCGTTAGTCAGCCCTAAGAAAGTCATAGAATCAAATATCTCTTAAGACTAACTAACAAGAGCCTTAGAGTCAAAAATTAATTATAATTCTTTACGATAAAATGATCAAAGAAATAAGATTTTCGCACCGGTTTAAACGGATTGAAAATTGGAGTAATTAATTTTTTAACCATATTTTTTAATATATAAACAGTCTATACATGGTTGAAAAATTAATTACTCAAATTTTCAATCCGTTTAAACCAGTACGAAGATCTTATTTTTATGATCATTTTATTCTAATGAATCATAATTAATTTTTGACTCTAAGGCTCTCATTAATTAACCCTAAAAGATATTTGATTCTATGACTTTCTTAGGGCTGACTAACGAGAGCTTTAGAGTCAAAAATTAATTATGATTCTTTAGGATAAAATGATCAGAAAAATAAGATCTTCACACCGGTTCAAACAAATAAAAAATTGCAGCACTTAACTTATTTTTCGTTTGGTTTTAGACGGAGGGCTGACAACAGGTGTTGAATTGATGAGTTTTTAAAAAGTTCAAGTGTTTATATGAAATTTAAGAAAGGTCAGGTATTGAATTGATGAGTTTTTAGAACGCTCAGGTGTTATATATGAAATTTAAGAAAGGTCAAGTGTTTATATGTAATTTGTGTAAAAGATCATGTGCCTACGTGAAATTTTCCCTAGAATTCATAACTTTTCACGATTCGTAACATTTTCATTATGATTCATAATATTTTGGTGTATCTCGTAATCTTTATACGATTCATAACTTTTTACCAATACAATTCGTAATATTTTCTCTATAGTTCATAACATTTTGAAGATGCAAATAACACGTACTCATATAAGATGTGCGTATCGTAGTATTCATTGCTGGCCCCGACATTTGGGTTGCCCAAGCCCGACCTTCCGCTTGGTTGCCCACTCAAAAATTCTAATAGCAAAGAAAATTTGTGGGGAACCACGCAAGAAAAAATGCGTTTGGGCTCATTCTGGATCTCACAAAAATTTAGAAAAATATCCAAAATTTTTTAAATATTATTTTATGGAGCCAATGTAAAAAATCAGCTCCAACGGATATCGGTAAGTATTACTTTTGGATTCGTTGAGGCGAAACTGCTCAATTCGCCCATATGAATCCAAAAGTAATACTTACTGATGTCCATTGGAACTGATTTTTTACAGGGCTCCATAAAATTATATTAAAAAATTTATGGATATTTTTCTAAATTTTTGTGGGACCTGAAATGAGCCGAAACGCATTTTTCTTTACGTGGTTCACTGCAAATCTTTATTGCGAATAACAAGGCTCGTTGCCCACAAGTGTTAAGTATAAAAAATAAAAATAAAAGACATACACGCAACAGCAAAAAAAAAAAAGAATAAAAACAAGATTATATTGTCCATTTAGCTTGAATTACATCACCCGTCCCTTCTCGTTTTGGCTATAGCGTTCCTTTTCTTTTCTTTTCTTTTTCTTATCTGATAGCCCTCCTAATTTTCTCTCTTAATAATTTGCCCTCCTAATTTTTTTTATTTGTTATTTACTCCAGGTATAGAAAACCTCTCTTTGCCCTCCTAAGTTTTTTAAGTATCATAATTTTTTAAAGTAGGTAGAAACAATACATATTTACTTTTTTAAAAAAATTGTATAAAGTTTTTTGGATGATGCCCCTAAATATATTTTTTGCTGGATTTATAATTTTTTTTGTATACATACATTTTTTTTTTTTTGATTGCCCTTTGCCGTCGGTTACCCGAGCTGGCCGGCTTGCGGGCTTACCCTGGCCGGCCCTGGTAGTATTTTTCCTTTAAGAAAAAATTCAAGTTCCATTTTGAAACTTTTCCAAAATTCATAGGAAAGTGGGGCCTGGCCGGCCCAGAGTCGGGTCGTAGTTATCATCTTCTTCGCAAAAAGGGCGGAAGATCACGCCACACGAGAACCCGAAAACCGAACGGCTCCTTCTCCATTCCAGCCCCACACGCACACGTATTACCTGCTGACTGCCTAACTCCGTCGGTCTGTCCGGAAACCCGAAATCCTCAAAAAAGAAAACGAAAAAAAAGAAGCTCTGATCAGAATGTCGGGTTGTATACGTTGCACACCCATACAGGTTTCGATAAAACCGATCCCAATTGGTCTGCGCCACGGACGGGTCTTGAAGAACCAGCTTAGGTCTAGGAATACTTGTAATGTTGGAGTTCGAGCTTCAATGGTGGACTCGACCGAGAGCTCCTCCAACTTCGCCAAGCGGATGGAAAGAGCTTGGTTGATTTCTCAGGTACGCTTTGGTGCTAGGTTTTCCATTTCAATTTTTTGTTTGGTATGATGAAAAGAATGGTTGAAGGTGAAGATGGTAGAAAAAGGAAGTAAAAGAACGGAAATGAAAAGGAAATTGAAATTTTTTTTTTTTGATCGGCAAAATTAAATTTTATTAAAGGGGTTAGGGAAAAGGGTTTCCAACCAAAAGTTGGAAATACAGCCAAGAGGGACAAAGCCCTCAACACCTAAGGAAATTGAATTTTCCGGGTGTATTTTGATTGAGATTATAATTTTGCAAGAAAAAATTTAAACTGTTATATTTGCTAAGTATATTTTTAGAATACATGCGCCTAAATCAACCTTACTCAATGCAATGATGACTTTCGCCGAACAAAAAAAATGTTGTAGGAAGATAGGGAAAATTCTAAATCAAACTGTAGAGATTACATGTATATGTGGATTTGTACGGTATCTTTAGTTTCTTGTATTTTCAACATCTTGCTGAAGTTAAAACAAAAACATGAAAGAGACTAAGCTAAGTAATTACTCACTTATGTTTTGTTTCAAACCTTTTTATTTCATGATATTGTAAGGTCAACTTTAATGTCTTCAGTGTCTTGTTGAAAGGTGAATCGAGGGGATAAATAGTGATCTTAGCGGTAAAAGTGCTATTAATATTAAGGGCAGATAGCTGAAGCTGGCTAAATTTTTAGGAGCTTCAATCTACCCATAAGATATATAGGTCTCTCGTTGGTCTTTGATTGGAGAAGACATGGAAAAGATAGGAGTGGAAAAGGGCTTTGATGTCAAGGGGGAAAGTAAGTTAGGTTCAATCTATTTCATCCAAAATATGAATTTTCATCACTGCCTACTTGAGATTCTGACGGGAATAGGTATTTAGACTGTCGAACTGCATAGTAGTGAATATCTTTTTGTAAAGTATGAGAAACATTACTCTGATGTAAAAGTCATTAGGCAAGAGAGTCAAAAATTGGTCAGAAATTTCTTAATCTGACCATTGTAGAGTATGGCGCTGTGGGTGGATTAAATGACAAATGAACCAGATCAACATCAAATGAACCAAATAGAAACAAATGCAGAATCAAGGGACCCATTGTGTCCCAATGGTTTGGTAATTCCACAAATTGACATGAATGGTTCTTAAATACTGATCTGAAACCCTAGAACTCAACAAAATGCTTCCAAATCTCAACCAGGGAACTAACTTAGCTCATCAAGGCTTTCAATGCATGTTCTAATCCCACATTGATGTTCCTGTCGTCGAAATTATTTGGCATATGGTAGTGTCTCAGAGATCGAAAAATGGGGATACGAAAAGGAAACAATAAAAAATTGTGATGCTAACATCGTCTGCCTCCGTAGAACTCCGGAAAATAGTAAAGTACTTGTAAGGGTGAGACGAATCTCACGGGATAATTGCCGACCTTTAACGGTTATACGAATGCTGAAATTGCTGTATGGATTATGAAGTCAATTTGTGCAAGGATTCGTAGACTTTTCTATTTGCTTTTAAGGTGGGATCAGATTGCTTTGATTCCAAGTTTCTAAAACATAGGCTGTAAATAGAAAGTTTGGGTTTAGATGAGAAGAGGAGAAAAAGGTTGAAGGAAAGAGAGATACGAGAAATAGGTTTAGGAACCGAATGAGTTTCCTCATCTCCACCTGTATTCAAAATAGATCTAAACAAGATTAAAGTAGTCTTAAGCACAAGATTGAAAACTCAGAACTCTCCCAGAAACAGCGGTTTATATGTCATCGTATCTCATCCTGTCACTCTCTATCTGGACAGGACTACAAACTCTACAATCTAAAACAACTACTATATTTTTGCTGCTTTAAGCAGTTATATTGCTAAGACAAAATCTGAATCTGCCCGGCATCATTGGTCCTTTTTGATAGAGTGAATTATTGACCAGAGATCCACAACTTCACCGATAAAGATTTGGCCAAAAAGAGCAGTGATTTATATTATATCTGATGCAATCCTATCACTTGTATGAGGGGTTCCCCTGTTCAGTTTTAGGCCCATACCTAGTTGCATCCGAACTCATTTTTTGCTACTTCCTTCATCTCCTTGTGTTTATATTTTAATCCAATCACAAAAGTAACTCTAAGCACAAGGGTAAAAGCAATGTCTTGTTAGAAGAAGAACAATGGTTTGTTATATCGTTAGGTAAGAAGAACAATGTTTTCATCCTGTCACTACCTGTCTCAGATAAATGTGAGCCGGAGCTCGACTATCCATAACACCTACTAGCTGTTGATGGTTAAGTAGTTATATTGCTAGGACAAAAGCTAAATCTCCCTGGCATTAATAGCATCCTTTTCGGGTAGAGAGTATTGTATCAAAGGTTCACAGCTTTACAGATCAGAATTTGGATTGAAACAACAGTGGTTTAAAATGATATCAGATATGATGCTATCAATATTACCCATGGTACTATTATCTGGATCTGGTGACGCTACCACGCGTCCCCTGCTAAGCAGCAAAACAGAACCGTTTGACCATGCTAAAGGGACATTGGGGGGCTGTTGCTGAGTTGGTTTTATTCTTTGTTTGGTTTGCCTTAACACGTGTTATTTATTTTGATTTTGTGGGGCCCATTACGGGTCCTACAAAGATGATTCAAACCGCAAATTTTCCTTAAAATATATTTTTATGGGTTCCTGAAAAAAATTAGCTCAATACGATATCGGTAAGGGCTGTTTCAGAATTTCGTAGTGAAACAGCCCTTACCGATATCAGATTTAGCTAATTTTTTTCAAGAACCTAAAAAATATATTTTAAGAAAAACTTGTAGTTTTAATCATCTTTGTAGGACCCGCAATGGGCCCCACAAAAACAAAAAAAAAATATTAATGACCTTGACACATGTTTTTTATTTTTGTGGGGCCCATTACGAGTCCTACAAAGATGATTTGAACCGTAAGTTATTCTTAAAATATTTTTCCTAGGTTTCTAAAACAAATTAACTCAATCCGATATCAGTAATGGCTTCGAATTCTGAAACAGCCCTTACCAATGTCGGATTGAGCTAATTTTTTTCAAGAACCCATAAAAAACATTTTAAGAAAAACTTGCGGTTTAAATCATCTTTGTAAGACACATAACGGGCCCCACAAAAATAAAAAATAATTAACATGTGTTAAGGCAAACCAAACAAAGGAATAAAACCAACACAGCAATAAAACCAACATAGCAGCAGCCCCCAGCGTCCCTTTTGCCATGGTCATACGGTGCCGTTTCGCCGCTTGGTAGTGTGCTTGGCAGGGGACGCGTGGTAGCTTCCCTGGATCCCTATTATCTATGGTAAACAGTATTACAAGCTCCCCTGTCCAGTTTAAGATCCATGGTCTACCAGCCTAGTTGTATTCAAACTCAAGTCATGCTACTCTTGGGAGCAAGGAGCCCAACTCATCACAGTTGTGGATATGGGATACCCTCAAACATGGTTGTATTCTCATGTCCAGTAAATGTGAGTGTTTCATTGATATTTGTTGTTGAGCCCAAATTTGTTGTTGTAGAAGCAGTAATATGTGTCGGAGGTAGGAAAGATTTCCTAAGAACGTAAAACGCCTATTTTGCAAATTAAGTTGTGCTTTTTTGCTAGTCAAAATTAGACCTCCCTATAGTTTGATATATTCTATGATGACCTAGATGTTCAACCAATTCACTGCTTAACAAAAACATTTATTGGCAAGTGGCATTCGTATTACCCGATCGAGTACCTATTTTAAAACTCCTTGGACTTTAACATGGATCTTTACCTATTTTAGGAATCCTAGGCTCTTTGAGTCATGTCACTATGTCTAATTTTGAAGACACTTGGACACACACCTGTACCTGTCGCCCATACTAAGTCCATCAGTCCAGCTAACATCGAACTTGGTTTGTCCTGTTTGGGGTACTACGGCCATACTTGCAAGTTTTTCCTACTTCTTAAAAAGTAGTGTAAACCCCATAACACAATGTCACTTCACTTTTTCCTCTGGTCACAAAATAAAAAGTCGATTCATTGTCAAGTTTTTGGGCCACCATTGAGTTGAACTAGTAGATAATATTGAAGCCAACCAACCCAAAAAGAAATCAGGTGGGTTTGGGTGGATTATCTCTTTGGAATGATTGGGACTCTCTACTCACCTAGTATTATGAGAAGTCCTAATGCTTCAATTTGTGGATTACAAATTTAGACGAGAAACGTAAAGAGATGAATGAATTATTAAAGAAAAGCTTATTTTTGGCTTCTAGCCATTTATAACTCCATCCTAACTTGTTTTTCCACTTTTGACTTTTGCCTGTCCCAAAATATCTGTGTACTTCTAAACACTAATGGACCGAAAGCTACAAAATTCCCTTTTGTCCCTTATTACTTGGGTTGAAGTAATCTTTTTTAAAAAGTTAGAGGGTAGCTTTTGGAAAGTTGAGCATTTATAGGTACAATGATTTTGTTCCTTTAGAAAGACGTATCCCCAAATTGAACAAACAAATTAGGACGGAGGGAGTACATTTTAGAAGAGTACTTCAGGTAAGAAATATACTTTAACAGGAGTCAATGACTATAAAGAAGGTTGGTTGTTGGCATATGGTTCTGATTATTTTCTACAGGCTTTGATCATTAGGATTTTCTTTGGGTTTTATGGAGAGGTACTATTGAGATGACAGTTGTTAAGCTACTGTTTGCGGGTAGGGCAGGGCATCCTACATATATTATGTGAAGTAAATCAGCTGCGGTTGTGTATAGTCCCACTTTTCTTTTATTTATCAACTTTGAAGTACTCCAAAAAAAGGATAAACCATCTGTTGACAGCTAGAAAGAGACTTGAAGGAGGAATTACATCTTGTGCAATAAGAAGATATGACCTCACTAACTACTTTTGTCTTTAAATTGCCAGATGATGAGATAGATGATAAATGAGTTTGAACGAGTGAGTTCTCTTTGATGGTGCTCAATTATTGATGTTCTTTAAAACCTATATGTTGCTTTTGTTAGGTCCCCCCTGCCCCCTTCTTTTGATGTCAATAATTACCTTGAAAATCTAGCATTACTAGTAGTTCTCTTCCCACAGGACATTCTCTATGGTCACCTCACACTGTAGGTCGTTTATATTCTTCTTCCTTGTAGTATTTATGTTATCGATGCTTGCAGCAACCAAGGCCCATTGCTTGCTCTTCTTGCGACTCCAATGGGCATGTGGAATGCGAATGGTGTCGCGGTACAGGTTTCTTCATTCTCGGTGACAACATGCTTTGCCAAGTCCCGTCCAGAAGTACCAGCTGTGTTATTTGTACAGGAAAGGTAATCTAAAATACAAAAGAAAACTTTTTTTCTTATTTTAATGTTTCGTGTTTAGTAGACTAATGTTATGACAGATCCTAATGGTCTACTCTGGTGTATTCTTATCCTAGGGATCAAAACGCTGTGGCGATTGTAAAGGAACAGGGTTTCGTGCAAAGTGGTTGGAAGAGCCTCCCATTTCTAAGTAGTAGTGCAAATACGTGTGATGTTCAAACTGTTATTGTTTGCTTTTACCATTCTGACTCTTTTTGATATCATTTTGTCCGTGCCGTTTCATGGTCAAGTCATGAGGTTCATGAGTCATGACCTAATTCAGACTACCTAAAATTCGTTTGTGAAAATGTAATTTCAGTTACACAGAAAACATTTGAACATTGCATTTTGTTGAAGCGCAAGGAATTAATACCATTCTGTGGTGGATCAAAAGGCTATTATACATTGCAGTGCATTGTGCAATTGTGCATCTGAAGCAGTTCAAAAAACGTGTGCTTCATCTTGTTGATGATGAAGCTTTGGTTTTGTAGACCTGGTATGACATATATGGATGCAACTATAAATCTATCTATATACAATGATAATTCTCGCGTATTGATCTGTCAATTTCGTGAATTGAAGAGTTTCAAATTGCAATCATGCATATTCCAAGACAGTGGAAGATTTCCTCAAAGCAACACCTCCTTCAAAGGTTCTATTTTTTATTTTTACTTTTTTTTTGAATTTGTGCTTTCTGTGCAATGTTCTTCTGTTTGGTTTCGCAGAGAATGCTGGTAAAGAAGAGTAGTGCCTTCTCAGTGGACTTGGGAAATAAACCCTATTTGGTCTTAGTCAGTTTTGTTAATCACTTATCAGCTACTGTTTTCAACATTATTTCTGAAAGCACCAAAAAGTCACTACTCCAGATTCGTTTCCGCAAATTTTTCTCTGAAGTGTAACCAAATTGACACATTTAGGACGAACTTAGTCTATACATATACAAACTATACCCACGAAAGTACCCTCTCCCTCTAAAAATTCAGAAGCCGCCATCCTGCCTCCACTCTTCACTAATTGCCATCACCTACTCCCTCTTCCTCTCCACAAAACATAGCCTTCTTTCCTGAGCTCTGAACTCACTCCATCACCGACTAATTCCCTCTAAAATGGAGTAACAAATTGCAACCGGGTACGTCAGTTTCCCACCTCAATAGCCACCAACAACCCTCAAACCCTTATAACCAAGCCTCGCGGGGCCTGCTAGGCACTCTCAAACCTCAGAAGTACTCCATAAGTTCTAAATGCCATTAATTCACAATGATGGTGAGAGGGTGTTTTCGTAGCATGGGAAAGGGCTATGGTAAGAAAAGATGGGAGGTTGACAAGGGATTTTGTTGGCGCAACAGATAGGGGATTCAATTGCCCTGTTTTTTTACCTTTCGCTACAATAGACCCACAATACCCTATATAGCTCTCTATTGTGCCCAGGTGAATAGCACATTGGTATTTTCTGAGACCAAAAATTGGATGGAAGGAAACAAAGGGTTGACATTGAAACTCATCACCAAACTATAGGGTTAGCATGGTTCAAATTATAAGGTAAAGGACAAAAGTGAAATTTGCTTCAAACTCGAAGGAATATAAGAGAAATTTACCATGAAATAAAAAGAGAAAGGAGACTCGTAGTCACGTAAGGGGGCGGTTATTCGCAGCTCCGTATTTTCTTCTTTAGCTCATTAAAAATTTTCAATTATACTCGACAGTTAGTTACCAAAATTGAGATACATTTTCAGCATACAAATTACCGAAATATAATATTTTTTTCAACAGCTATTTACCGAAAATGTATGTTCAGCAGTTGTTTACCGAAGGTTAAACATATTTTCGACATGTAGTTACCGAAATATAATATTGTTCTCAACAGCTATTTACCGAAATATTATGTATGATTTTCAACAACTATTTACCGAAATGTAGTTGGCTAAGGGAGAAAATACGGGGCTGCAAATTGTCGCCCCCTCTAATCTTCATCCCTCTGCTCTCCATTTCTGCTTTGCGTTTTTAATCATCGCATGCACGAATTTTAGTTGTTTAGAAGATTTTTGAATGACGCTTATACGTTCACGATTGTGCTTGCGCACCCACAAATTGGGAGTAGAAGCAATTAAGCCTCACGTAAATTTTAAAAAAATATATTTTAAGCAAATAGATCAACTTTAAGATTCCACGGAACACTGTATACATTGTATGATGTACCCATAGTTTTGGGTTCCGTTAGAAACAGGGGGAAATAACATTTCAGTGGAATGAGGGGCATTTTATTCCCAACTCATGGACAAGTTATCATAAAATTCATCTAAATATGAAAAGGATGAAAATAATTCGTTATACATGGAAAGGGCCACGTGAAATGACGAATACGCCCCTAAGTGAAACCCTAAATCCCCAATTCCTTTTGAAACATTTTAGACGCCACTTCCATTCGTCGTATACACAGCTTTCTTCCCCTTTCTTCTCCATCACCTCACCTCTTCTCAGGGAACGAAAACGCCAAAACCTTGTTCTCCCTCACCTTTTCTTCCATCTCTCCGTTCCACCCAAGAAGAAGCAGCCTTTTGTCCTTGGTCGTTATTATCTCTCTATTTCACTATGGACGCTGTGACATTGTGATCTGGTATGTTTTTTTTTTCTTCACTTTTCTCTCATTCCCTCCCTATCTGTCTCAATTTCGGCGACCACCGACGGACCCGTTCGCTTGTTGAAAATTCTAGGCGCCCTTCCCTTGTTGAAAATTCAAATAGCTTTCGCTAGATTTCTCAATCTGTTCGTAAACCTGATTTAGGGTTTTTTCGCAGCAGTTGTTGCAAACTTGATTTCATGTTGAATTCCTTAATAAATAAACAAAACTAAAATGTTTGAATTTTTTCCGATATATGTTTGTTAGTAGGGAGTAGTTTCACTGGATTCTGGTTCTTCCAGAAGAAGTATTTTTGACTTTCTTGATGTTAGGGTTTTTGCACTTCAGTTGGTGTAACCCTTGCTTATTTTTTGATAGCTAATGTTTAGCATCTGATTGGGTTTTGCCGTTTTGAGGGAATTGGAGAAATGAAAGGAAAAGATAAGTTTTTTTTTTTTTCTTTTTCTGGTGGACGTTAGTTTGGTGGTAGTTTCACTTATTTCTGATTATGGATGGCTATTGAATTCATTGACTAATTTGGTTGCTTGCTTTAATCGAATGCTTTATTTTCCAATTTTCTGTTCCAGGGCGTTTTTCATGTCCTCTGTTTCATTCCTTCCCATTGTGAGTGTAACCAAACTCATGTTTATGTAGTGAGCTAAGGTATGTGTATGAAGTGTTTGATGAAATGCCCGTGAGAAATGTAGTATTGTGGACGAAAATAGCTGTGACGGTAAGTCCTATATCTTTGATATCCTTGGTTTTCGCTTGAGTTTCTTGCCACCCTATGATTGTGGAATGAGCCTTTGATCGCTGTGCAATTGGTTTTCAATTTTTATTTAAAATAGAAAACAATTTTAGGTGAGTGTGTGACCAAATGAATTGGAGCCTAAAATTACATGTCCAAACCATCACTACGCGAAAGCTGGCAACACACTCGAGCAAGCATGCACTTAGTTTAGGCATGGTCTATGTAAATCATGTCAAACTTCATTAATCAAGAATAGAAAATGACAAATGTTGTCGTTGCATTCTATATTTTCAGCTGCATTGTGCAGTGGGAGCCTTCCTATAGGTGAGGGATCGTATCAAATGAGATGCACGTCACTTTCTGAGAGTATGGTTGAGAGTTCTCTGCCTCCATCTGTGAAGGCATAAACCTAAGGCTACTCAAGGCCCAAAGATTGGGTGGTGGGTTTTTGATTTTGTGATTGAATTAGTTAATTAGTTTGTGTTGTGGTCTGGCATAAATACCATGGGTGCTTGCTTCTATAACTTTGAAACCATGGGTTTAACTTTTGAAGCTTTCTGCCAAGTGTTGGTAGTAATGCTTTTGCTGCACCCTAAAAAAGTTCATGAATTAGATAGGTGGAAGAAGCTGAATTGCAGCTTAAGACTAACATTGCATGTGCATCCAGTAGTGGTTCCACCTTAGGTGTAGGACGCCCAGGTTTAAGCCTTTGTTTTTATATGTGTAATAATGTGTTATTGTTTAAGATGATGAATTCCTATAACTTTTGCTATCTTTGTTTTTGCTGGAATCATACTTGGGGAATATTTGTCAGACAAATTTAGGCCATGATTGTTAGACTGAAGGGTCCAATAATGCATATTTCAAAAAGATTTTGTGAATAGGATATGTATACAGGAAACAAATATAAATGTTTTTGCTGCACCCAAAACAAGTACATGAATTAGATAGGTGGAAAAAGCTGAGTTGCAGCTTAGGCACTAGAGTGAAAATTAGGCTAATGTGATAAGAAATCCTTCTATTCTACACTTCAATGGTTAAAAGACTATGGTCATATTTGTTCACAAAAAAAGTTTAACTGATGTACTGAAAAACTGAAAGAGTATTTTCAAGTTTGTGTGATTTTGTGATTGAATGTGAGCGTTATGATTCTTATATGAAATAGATTGAAGAACAACATTCGAAGTCTTTACCAAATTATAATGGGGGCTAATGTTAATATGGTTCCCTTATGATTTCAGATTCAAAAGTTCATACCTGCTGTGTGAACAAAGTTTTGAAACTTAATCTGGGTACTCTCTACCAGATCTTTGTCTGATAGATGAAGAAGTTATATAAACACCACGGTCATGAACTTCAAAGTTTAGAAACTAGGAAGCAAGCTTTGGATGTTCCTCGCTAAAACTAGAATATAGAGTTTTTTGGTAGATTGTTGATATTCTAAAATGGAAGCCTGAAATACGAAACTGCCAATAGAGGCTGAAATTTTATTTTGTTTGCTAAAAAGTGCATGAACAATCATGTTGGATGCTGAAAGAGTTGAAAAAACCTTAGTTAGATTTCCAAAACCTTAATTAGATTTTCAAATCTTGCTATGTTATGTACAAGTTTTATATACATGATGCATGCTCGATTAGGCTATACATCTGTAACCTTTGTGGTTTGGATAGTTTTAGCCCGAAGTGTTTTTGTAGAGGTCTACAAGTGATATGCTTTATGTTGACGAAGCTGTTGGAAGTACTATTGCATGGCCTCTGACAAGGTTCTTATGGACTCTGAGCCAAGGTAATGCTTTTTTCCCCCCCACTTATATACATATCAAAAAAGAATATGATTTGTTCTATTCCTTTGTCTATACATTTTGTTTAGTTGGAATTTTTATGGCTCCATCAAAATAAATGTTTGCTTCTACCATATGTAGGTTCATGGGCTGATAAAGAAGATAAGTTCTTTTGTGACTTTTTGCTGAAGAAGTAGATATCATCTAGCTAGTGTGCTAGTTGTCATGATCCCTTGGCTGAAGCCTCTTTGTTGATATTTTGGTGGCAAGGCTTGGGCTCCACTTTTGGGATACATTGTTATTTTGATTGAAGCCTTTTTGTTGGTATTTTGTGACAAGGCTTGTACTCGACTTTTGGGATAAGACGGATGCTTTGGAAGGATGAAGTACTCTAATTTTTTTCTATGTAATGCTAGTCACTTTGATGTTCAGAGATAGTTGTCGATTTTGTATGCAATATTGTTAATACAAGGAATGAGCATTCGAGCCATCTTGCTTTATTTGATAGCGGTTGTTGTATGAGCTTGCCATGGAATGCCAGGGCAAAGAATGCTATGAAAGGTCGAACGAAAATAGCACAAAAAAACACTATAAAAAATATACAACGAATAGCAGGCAAGAGACACTATAAAAAGTGTACAATATACATAATGGGTCAAGAATGCTATAAAAAGTAAACAATAGATAGCTTACAAAAAATGCTATAGAAAGTACAAAAACGACAATGTTCGAAAAACGCTATTAAAAGCCATCAATTCAATTTGTTTTTCTTGACTATTCAATTCAATTTTGGAAAATATAGTGCTATATGGATTTAAGTAAAACCAAAGCCATCAATTCAGGTCGGAGTAATTATATCAAATCAATTCTGATAGTTTTGACTTGTTCTTTTATACCTCAAAGAAGGTTAAGGTTGAATGAAGATGCCTCCCCAACATTCCACAATCCGAAGTAGACTGGTCTTTATACAAATTTATATTGGTCTTCATTTACATTAAGTGTAGTTCTAATATAATTGACGTGCTCCTTTTGAAAATATAATATGGTCTAAGAGTAGTAAGAATAAAGTCTTTCTGAATTATTAACTTGCTCTTGTTTACTTCAGAGAAGAAAGATTCACCTAACTTTCCATACTTCATACTCGTCACAAATATGACGTGCTCCTTTTGAATATATAATATGGTCTAAGAGTACTCAGAATAAAGTATTTTCCAATTTTTGACTTGCTCTTGTTTACCTTGGAAAAGGTTGGTTCACCTAACTTTCCACGCTTCTTACTTGTCACAAAATATGACGTGCTCATTTTGAAAATATAATATGGTCTAAGTGTAGTAAGAATAAAGTCTTTCTGAATTATTGACTTGCTCTTGTTTACTTCAAAGAAGAAAGGTTCACCTAACTTTTCATGCTTCATACTTGTCACAAATATGACATGCTTCTTTTGAATATATAATATGGTCTAAGAGTACTCAGAATAAAGTCTTTTCCAATTATTGACTTGCTCTTATTTACTTCGGAGAAGAAAAAGTTCACCTAACTTTCCATGATTCATACTTATTTCTCCCCCGGGCTCTTTCCTCCCTCACCCCTATATTTCTCCTCCGTGCTAGTCTGATTTCTTTTGCTTGGCTTGGAATTGAGGATTTAACTTGGTAATTCTTACATTTTCTACTTGATTCCATGATTTGTATGTTAAATTTCATATCATAGGGGTTGAATTCATACTCTAGATGATTGGAACAAGATGAACTTAGCTTTGGGTTAGAACTCTACTTGTTTCTTTCAATTGGATGTTTAAAACTTGTTTTGATGTATGAAATTGATGTTATTGGAGTAGCTCTTCTATATCTATGAGGTTGAGTATGATTAGTGAGGTTTTGATGTGAGTTAGAAGTAGTTTGGATGGGTTTAAGAGTTGAAAATCGCAGGAAGAATAAGAGGTAATTTTCTGAAAATTTGCAGAATAGAAATTTCGTATCTGTCCTGATTTTGTGGATTTTTTTTGAGGTAGTTCCTAAGTTCCAAAAATTATGAGATTTTTACTGAGAGTTCCTCTATGAGTTTTCTATCTATGCCAAAAATTTCGGGATCAGAATCAAAGTATTGAATTCTGTAAAAATTCGTGACCTTGCAGCGCGCAGTTTCGGACTGTACTGACTGCACAAACACATGTTAGGAAAATGGTCATATTTTTTAGCTCAAGCGATAAAATCGCAATCCGATTTCTGATTTTGAAACTAGATTCATAAACCTTAAAAAGTATGTGGAGTTTGTATCTTAGTTATTTCTGTGCAAAGTCAGATTTTAAGTTGAAGTTGATGAAATTGTAGATTTTGAAATTATTTCTTGAGATTGGTTGTTTAACTTCATATGTCTACTTTAGGACCTCATGTTCATAAAAATAGGCTTGTTTAGCATCTTCTAATCATGTTTTTATTGCCTAATTGTTTTAGGAAGCTCGGGTGGTTCGTAGAGCCGAGGTGAGTGATTTAATACCTAAACACATGGTTTTGAACTTGTTTTCCTTATAGAGCTTATTTGAACATGTTTTAAAAATTGTGTACTCCATGGACACAAATGGAAGGTGGACCCATTTGTGAAATATTTGCGAATCTATTTAATGGCATTCCCAACATCCGGTCTTGCTAGGGGACGGCTTAATCGCTAGCAAGGGTGTTTGAGGTTGGTGTGTATTTTGGGATAATGCATAGACGTCTGGCTTATCCACTACCGGGGACGCCCGATAGCTTTTGAATTTTGAATAGCGGAATGTGCATTATATTTGGCCTATGGATTTGAGTTCTTTGTTTTGAAATATTATCAAATTATTTTGCATTGTCCATGGAAGGCATATGAGTTAAGTATTAATCATTTCACATGAGCTTTGGCTTATGGATTTTCTTTTCCACCTTTCAAGATGCGATGCATAAGGTGGCGTGGTGTTTTCTTTTGGGATGTGTTGTATTTTTTGGAAACTTGTAGAAAGGAAGTTATGCTTGTAGACACTTAGCTTTGTACATGATTTATTAGCTTTTGAGTTTGTAAGTAAGCACAACTCTGAGAGGTTTATCTTTTTGTTTGTAAAACCTAAGTAAGACTTTGGTTCATTATCAATAAAAGTCATCTTTTGCTTCCGCTTTTATGTTTAGTCCCTTTTGATTATCGCTTGCTTAGATGATATTTCATTTGAGATTTGGCCTTAGTGAGAAATCACTGGCATTTGTCATGATTAAGACCTCAAGGGGCGAGTCAGGGTCGTGACATGGTTCGTCCCAGCTTTCGGCTTGTTTGGTGTTTGGAGCGTGCGTGCTGAACTGTTTTGGGTCTTTTCCTGGCAGTGATGACGGTAGCGGCAGAAGGCGGTGGGTGGTGGTTGTGGCTGTTGGATGGCGATGCAATGTTGTTGTCCTGTGATTGTTTGGTTGGGGCTTTGGCTGGTTTGGCAGGTACGGCAGCGGTGGCAATGATGGTGTCTTTGAAGGCGGCGGAAAATCGGTTTTGGTTTGGGTTAAGATTTGGTGTGTAGGGTTGTATTAAGTGTGTGGGCTTTGCCCGTTGGTTGGTTTTTGGGCTGTTTCGGTTTGGGTTGGTGTCTCTCCAACCTAGGTCGGTTAGGTGTTTTTCCCTTGGTTTGGATTCAGCCTATTGGGTCCAAATCAATTTCCTCCTTGTGGTTAGGAGATGAAGGTCATGAATGGTCAGGCTGGTGTATCCATGATCCTTTTAGCTCTGTACTCTGTGTTATGAGTTAATAAAATTTTATCTTTTGCCGATAAAAAGAAGGAGGAGGTGAATATGGCAGAGAAAACGTTCCCAATCACAATAGATAAAACGTTCCCAATTTTATCTTTTGTCGATAAAACGTTCCCTTAATAAAAAAAATTTAAGGATTTTTTTAAGTGTCCCCGGGGCGGTTCCGGGGATACTTAAAAAAATCCTTAAAAAAACTCTCCAAATCTTAATCTCATCGTTCCCGATCAAATTTTGATGATCCGAGCCGTTCAATGTGTTCAGAACGTGATTTTAAGAGTGCCCGTGAGAAACTGGCAAAAAAACTAACCGGGAATGGCTTGATTTAAGCAGTTTTTTATTGAACCATTCAATAAAGTTTAATAAAAAAACTATTTGGGTGAAACCATTCCCGGTCATTTTTTTTGCTGATTTTTCGCGAACACCCTTGAAATCACGTTCTGATTACATTGAGCGGCTCGGATCATCAAAATTCGATCGGCAACTTGGGGGGATTTTTTTAAGAGTTTTTTAAGTGTCCCCGGAACCGCCCTGTATATATATATCCTACAGGGAAAAACAAATTGGAGAGCAGAAAGGAGATATGAAAGAGGAGCAAACCATAGTGAGGAGATGAAGGGGAGTTACGTACGTTCCAGTAGAAAGAGAGAAGAACGGGCTTTTGACTTTTGGGGAGTTAAAGGGGAAAAAATAAGGGAAAAGTGGAGAGGGGGATATTTTTGTCCACAGAACCATGTCTTTAGAATTACTTTTCTCCTTCCCATCACTTTGGAATTCCAAATAAGTGCTCCATGACTTGGGCAATATTGGCCCCTTGTTCCACTGTTCCGTTATTTCCCCTAGACAGCCTTTGGGCGTTCCATCTTGTGCCACGCGCCCAAGTTCTGACAAGAATTCAGCATTGCATTCAATGCACTGCTACTTTGTCCTGCAGTGATTGCTCTTTTGAATAAAATTACTAAGAGGTGTTCGGACAAATAAGTCAAAGTGATTTATTTTTTATTTTTATTTAATTTTTTTTCGTATTACTTGACTAATTCTCATTTTTTTGGGAATTATTACATCTTTATAACGAAAGGAATCTAAAAAGTATAAAATTTTAATCGAAATCGAATATTTTTTGAATAAAGACGAAAAACGTAACTTATTGACTTATTTTTATTTTTATGTGGGTTTGTTTGGCTTATTTTTGGCGGAAAAACCAATGACTTTTTTAGCCAAACAAGCCACCCCCTTCCTAATTCCAATCCTCTCTTTCTTTCCTTTCTAGGATGTACTGAATTTTTTTTGAAAACCTCTGATTATTCCTCAAACAGGATTACAGAAAGAATTTCCGATGATATGATCGATGAATACCAAAAGCCGCATCACACATGTCTTACCCTTCTCTCTCTCCTCTCTCTCCGAGCTCGATCTCTTTCTCTCTTTGCAAACCCAGTGCCTAGCTTCCCACTTCTTCCCCACAACAACCAATCGGTGAAGGTGACGAAACTATTCTCTATGGGGAAAATTTCACGTAGGCACCTAATCTTTCACACAAATCATACATAAACATTTGACCTTTCTTAAATTTCATAACCTGAGTTTTCTAAAAACTCATCAATTCAATATTTAACTTTTCTTAAATTTTATATAAACACCTGAGCTTTCTAAACACTCATCAATTCAACACCTGCCGTCACCCATCTATCTAAAACCAAATGGAAATAAAGTTAGGTGCTTCAATTTTTATTTGTTTGAATCAGTACGAACATCTTATTTTTTGATCATTTTATCCTAAAGAATCATAATTAATTTTTTACTCTAAAACTCTCGTTAGTCAGTCCTAAGAAAGTCGTATAATCAAAAATCTCTTATGGCTAACTAACTAGAGCCTTAAAGTTAAAAATTAATTATGATTCTTTAGGATAAAATAATCAGAAAAATAAGATTTTCGCACTGATTTAAAGGGATTGAAAATTGGAGCAATTAATTTTTCAACCATGTATAGACCGTTTATATATTAAAAAATATGGTTAAAAAATTAAGTGCTCAAATTTTCTATCCGTTTAAACCGGTGCGAAGATCTTATTTCTCTGATCATTTTATCCTAAATAATCATAATTAATTTTAGAAAATGATATTGACACTCTAAAAATTGATACATGCACTCCAAAATCAGTGTAACTCCAAAATTATTTTCCTTTATTTTTTGAAGTGGCTGCATCAATTTTTGGAGTGCTAATATTATTTCCCTTAATTTTTTGACTCTAAAGCTCTCGTTAATTAGCTCTGAGAGATATTTGATTCTACGACTTTCTTAGGGCTAACTAACGAGAGCTTTAGAGTCAAAAATTAATTATGATTTTTTAGGATAAAATGATCAGAAAAATAAGATTTTCACACGGGTTCAAATAAATAAAAAATTAGAGCACTTAACTTTTTTTCCATTTGGTTTTAGACGAAGGGATGACGATAGGTGTTGAATTGATGAGTTTTTAGAAAACTCAGGTGTTTATATGAAATTTAAGAAAAGTTAGGTGTTGAATTGATGAATTTTTAGAAAGCTCATATGTATATATGAAATTTAAGAAATGTCAGATATTTATGTGTAATTTGTGTAAAACGTCAGATGCCTACATGAAATTTTCCGGTCTCTATTGGCAAATCTTCTTCACCGTCTCCAACCATTCCGCATCTATTCTCACCTCCATCCAGAAGAAAAGGGGCGACGGCAGGAGGGGGTGTGAAACCCTACCCCAAACACTCTCTCTCCACCTCTGTATATGGATTTTGATTCGGGATCCCAAACCCCATATATATTGCGCCATGGATTATGTGTGTGTCAAAATTAGGCTATTGGACCAATTCCTATACAGCCCTTGGGATTCTCTTTTCATTTGAGAGGGATAAAGAAGAAAAATCATTTGAAAATCTGCCAAAAAAAAATTTGTTGAGGCTGGGATTTGTGGAATACGGAGGTTTTTCTGTAAAGGGCGAGCCATGATTTTTTTTTTTTTTTTTATATCCGCGAGAGCCATGTTGTTTGACGAGTTTTTGGCCAAAATGGCCTTAATTTTTAATCAAATCGGAGGAATACCTATCTTCTGAAATGCTTTGTAAAAATAGGCTATCGCACCTTTTCAAAACGTGTTATAGCGGTAGGCCAACTCCTACGTGGCAAAGAAGTCCAAGTCAGATTATAACGCGTATTTTGAATGCATTTTGAGGTTTATTATAGTGCATTTTACAAAGGCGCTATAGGTTTAAAATCCGGACATAGTCGATCCCCCCCTTTTCTCCTCCTATCTGCTCTTTCCCTTTCTCTGTCCACTTCGATCGCGACCTCCAAACCTATGCGATCTCCTCCAAAAACTACACCGTGCATGCCTGGTCGAACAGGTGGGGGAGCACATGTGCGTGTACGATAACTCTCTCTCTCTCTTTTCTAGTCTTCTTCCAAAAGGAAAGTTTGGATCCATTATGTATTTTTTTTTTATAATAATATATGGTCATGAAGGGATACATATACATTCAGCCACGGAAAACGCCCAAAATCCTAGCGCCTTTTGGAAAGGAGCGATAAAACCCTAGAAGTTATAACGTGTTTTGAAAATACGCGATAGTTTTTTTTTCCCGTACATTGCCAAAACAATTACTGCTCCATTTCCCTCTCTGGTTCAATGTCTCATGGCAACAAGCTGTAATATTGATTGGCCAATTCGAGTGAACCTCGTTGCATAATTTTTATAGATATAGAAAGTACTCTATATTCTATCTGGTTTGTGTCCAAATCGACCAGATTTTCAGTCGATCTAATAGCCTCACTCATCTGGAACTAGCTTATAGAGGTCATAACGAGTTTTTGCTAAACGCGACATGTCGAATGGAACTTACATTTGATCTCTATAAACCAGCCCGTAAATACTCAACCCACAAGTGTGGTAGGTTGAGTATTTAAAATATTGAAAAATATTTTACACATTCAAAATTTGAGGAGCCGAATGGAAGAAGAATAAGACAAGTTGTGGAATCGATGCAGCTGGGTGGTATTTATATGCCTTGTTTATCACGCCTTCTGAATAGGCGCTATTAACTTTACTATCACGCCTTCTAAATAGGCGTTATACAATCAAAACTATAGCTCGCTTTGTTGGTTTGCAGGGCTGGTCCAACCCCAAGGCCCAAGAGGCCTGGGCCTTGGACATCTCAAAAAGGCCAAATTTTAGGGGCACTTTATTAATTTGGCCATTTGGGCTTGAGTAGAAGTCTTTTTGGGATAAAAGAAAGAAAAAAAGGGCCCACTCTAAATTAAATCCACCAGCAGCCCACACAAATCCAATGGAGCCCAAAAAAAACACACTGTGGCATTTTTGCAAATAAGTGATCCAAATGGTCCATTTAATTAAAACACTTCTCAGCTTTCTCACTTCTCACATTTAACGTTTTTCCCAACAGAAAAAAAAAAAACGAAGTAAAGAAAACGAAGAACACGATTCGAAATTTCGAAAAACAAAATCGGCATCCAGTTGAAATTGTTGAATCACAAGGAGAACCCAAACCGTAGAATCGAACACTGCAGCAACTTCCTCCCCCACAGTCCCACCTATCGCCGGCTTCGATGACGAACATGTACCTCTCCCTCCCTCCCTCCCTCTCTCTCTCTCTTAAATATGCCCATAGAGTGGGTGCCGGAGGCCTGGAGAAGAAGGGGAGGCCCAAATGCCCAATACCTTGGAGGAGGAATGGGTGGTTGACTGGTTGAGATTAGGGGTTTAAAATTTGTTAGGGTTTTTGAAAAAATTTACACCGCTAAATCAGGACGGCACGACCACATAAGTTTAAGCAGGATATCATTAACTACATCCACAAATCCACTCAAGCTTGACGATCCAGCTTCTCAACTCATATACGTTAAAAGACGGTAGGGGATTTTCTGAAATTGAAGGCCAATTAGAGCTGAAAAGAGTTGGGCGTGCTCAGGAGGTAGGAGGAAAGCATTTTTAATTTCACCTGTACTCTACTCCTTGGCTTTCTTGTATTGTGATTGTTGCTGTAAAAATTGGTAAGTATTAACTTTTTAAGGGCACACTTTTTTTTATTGGCCTTGGGCACCTAAATCCCTTGGGCCGGCCCTGTTCGTTTGCCATTTTAGTTTTGTTTTTCAATCATTACCCTACTTTTTTCTCCAATCATTACCCTATTTTTCCAATTATTACTTTCACATCTCTCTCTATCTCTCTCCAATCATTACCCCTATCTTCAATCATTACTCTATTTCTCTCTCCACCCACTACCAAAACTAAACTAAACTAAACTCTCAACCAAACACAACCGCGCCTTTTGAAAACACGTTAATGTGTTTTAATTTTTAACCTACGTGGCAACCAACTGTCACTTACTATGGCCACATGGCGCCTAACCGTTATAACGTATTTTGAAAAGGAGCGATGGCCTTTTTTTACAAAACATTTCAAAAGATGGGCATTCCTCCAATTTGATTAAAAAATATGGACATTTCGGCCAAAAACTCGATGTTTGACCGGATATTGAAAGGCAACTCGCCGCCGGGAACCCATCCGAAGAAAGAGTTAATGAAAATAAAAGAGTAGGGCTAAGTTCTGCTAAAGAATTTTCGGGCTTTTTCTGTTTTATTTTTATTCAAATTTTTTTTGAATTTGTTCATTTTGAATTTTTTTTTATCTTTATTAATTTGTCTTAATGAGAAGAATCAAAAAATTACTAAAAAAATTATTAGCCAAATATTTTTGAAAATATTCAAAATAAACTATTTTTTTTTTTTGGTTTCATCTTGGATATTACAAAAAACATTAGGGTAAAAGTAAAAAAGATTTATTTTTTCAATTTCTCTCCGAGACGAATCAATAAGGTGAAAAGTATATAGAAAAATGAACAAACGTGGAAAAAAAATTAAGTAAAAGCAAAATGGAAAAAAGTGCAAAATCCCAGGGTAATTTAGCCTCAACTTTTTATTATTATTTATGTTTATGCATAAAAAAGTAACTACAAGGTGTAGAATGCAAGTTTTGATACAACAAAGAAAGACAAAAGGGTAAATTCGTAATTTAAAATTAAGAAACAAGAATGACCGCATAGAGGAGGGTGCACAGACATATACGACAAAACTTCCTTTTGCGTTGGATGGAGAGAAAGACCCTCCTTTCTACGATGCCCACTGGGTGGTGAGCAGAAAGACCCTTATGTATTTATTATGTGATTAGAGGTGGCTCACAGTTTTATTGACCTCACGTAGATCTTACTCATGTGTATGCAATCCACCCTCAAGTTCAACTCTCTCTCGTGGTGTGTTACAAAACAGCAGTGCTACCCACATATTTGTACGTAGATTCTGTGCAGATCACGGACATGAGATCTGCTCTGGGTCTCATACAAATGATTCAATCCGTTCATTAAATATAGAATATTTTTTCAAGGACCTTGGCAAAAAATCATCTCAATCTAATATCTATAGATGCTTAATCCAATTGTCTAATTTTTCATTGAGATAATAAAAAGTTAGATGATTGGATCAAGAACTTATAGGTATCAGATTAAGTTTATTTTTCGCAGAGACCCTTGAAACAATGTTTTACATTTGATCCCTTGAAACAATGTTTTACATTTGATGAACAACTTGAATCGTTTGTGTGGAACCCAAAATGGCCCCACACAATGATCTATATACGATATGTTTCCTCTTTGTCTGTGTCAATAGACTTTCCGGTTACCAAAGGGGCGAGTTATTTGTAACTACAAATTCCCTAAACGTAGCATGTTCTAAAATTAATTGCTTTCGGACAAAAATGCCCTTAAATTTTTTTGACAAAAATACCCCTACTATTACTAGACACAACCACAACCCCTATTCATCTTCCTCCTCCATTCTTCTTCCTTCCCTCCCATTTTCCCATTGTACCAGCCACCTCCTCCTTCCCCAACCCATTCCACGATGCCGCCGCTGTAATTCTATCATTTACCTCTCAATCTCTCCACGATCCTTCCCCAACCCTTAAAAAGGACCTCTCTTTTTTTTGATTGAAGGGTTCAAGTATTGAATATCCCATTGATGTTCAGGTTTAAGAGATGATGCCATCGCCGTTTTGCTGTGGAGACAGTGGAAGACGATAAAGTTGCCACCGCCGCTGCAAAACCACTCCCATCGTGCATTGACAAAATGCGTGATGTTGTTAATCGTGCATTCGCGAAATGTGTTTTATGAACCATTATGCAGTTGGAATCTGCATTTTTAACAAAAAAAGAAGAAGACGAAGATGTGTTATAAAGGGTTCGGATATTAGAATATGAATTTTGTAAACATTTTTGGAAGTTAATTTTTGATTTTGGTAGCGATTTTCGGAACTGAAACGAAAAATGGTAGCTGAAACGAAAAAGGCGGGCTGGTCGTAGATTGGCAGGTTTTGGTCATTTTCTGGGATAATTTTGACGTTATTTGCACAAGACACTGAAGAAACGTATGCATGCAAATAAGCCCACATGAGAATTTTCTTGAAATATGTCAAAGATGAGAGCTTTACGGCCATTGAGTGAGCTTCTTCAAAAACTACGCAAATGCACATATGTATAATTTCATGTATTTGAATGAAGGAAGATGATGAAGTACCGACTTATTTCTCACCTGAAATTGGTTGAATCAGGCGATGGGAGAGGGTACAGAAACCCTAGAATTTAGCAGGAGACGAGAGTGGAGGACTCATCGAGGCCACTCTTCATCGCAATTCAATTCATCTCTTGGGTTTTCTTACTCAAGTCCCTCTCTCTCTCCAACCACGGTGGTTATGGAGGATTTGGTGGCGGCGGCGGCGGCGATTATGGAGGATTTGGGGATGTAGGGACAATTTGGGAAGTTCATGGATATTTGTTAAGTTATATGTATAATAAATTGTTATAAGATTTGTGGGTTAGGTTTAGAACATGCTACGTTTAGAAAATTTGTGGTTGTAAATGGTTCGCCCTTATGAAAATTTCTTTTCTTTTTCTTTTTGGATCAAAATCAACATGGATAATCCTCTACACAGATGAACAGTACAAAAGCAAACCTACTACAAACTAAAAAAGAATCAATTCCGCTAAGGAATATACTTCCCAAAATCCTAAGAGATGTTTCAAAAATGGCAAATCTTTGGTTCTCTACTAAATTTGGGGGATGTCGCCAAGTGCAGACTCGAAGTCTCATATTGTCCTCTATGGATGTAAAAGTACCATTAGAACTCTTAGGACTACCACCAAACACCTAGGGATTTCTCTCAAACCAAATGTAATACTAGTGTTTGTCCGTGTCTACAACACTTGCTAGCTAGTAGGATTTTGAAATTGGGAGATCAGGGGTATTTGCGCAATTACTACAAAGAATGTGGGCACTTACATTACATTTGCGAGTTCTTTCTCAACATTTTGATCAAATAAATCTCAACCCTTCAAATAATGTGTTTGTGTGGTCCCCACATCCTTTTATTTTATTAGGTAGATACCCTACAACAAATGACAGCTTGAATAGAAGAACTCTTAAAAAAGGTTGAGTGAATACTCTCATCAACAAATAAATGAGGCAAAACAATAGTTACTCATCTCAATTGTTCTCCAATTGAGAATTATTGGATATATTTTGGGAAATGATTTTGCCACTCTTTTTTTTTAACGCCACTCCTCTGCAAGTGTATTTTTGCACCAAAAATATATATTTACAAGAGAATAGTGTTAATAAAAAAAAGAGTGGTAAAATCAGCGGCCTATATTTTCCGCTAAAATCTTCATTCAATAGGAAGTTTGTATTTTTGTTTTTTAATCCCTAGAGATTGGCCAAGTACTTTTGGCTTGGACTTAGGGCCCGTTCCAGAAACCTTCTTAAAAAATAATCAGTTTATTTCACATTTTCAAACTAAAAAATAATATAAATGAAAAATAATTTTTTAATTTTTTTTACATCGTATAAAAGATTTCATCGAGATCTTTCAAATAAGATCCATATTGCGTATTTTTAAATTTCAATAAAATTATAATTTTTAAACTTAAAATTATATTCTTAAAAAATGAGGACTTTTTTTCGATTGCGGAACGGGCTCTTAGGTCCCGTTCACTAAAGTTCTCATTTTAGACAGACACCCTAAACTTTGCTTAACTTTGCCGCACGCTACCACTCCCCCGTTTCAAAACAAACCGAAATCCCGACTCATCATCAGTCGTGGGGAAACAAACATCTTTTCACCTTCCTTCTTCTCCAAGAATCTCACAAAACTCCCATAAGTCTCGCAACTTTTTTATTACACCGTTGTAATCTCTCTCTCTCTCTCTCTCTCTCTCTCTCTCTGAAATTCAAACAATGGGACAGCAAGTGAACCCCAAAGACGCCCTATCCAAACCCTCCTCAATCGGCTCCTCCGTGATCCCTATCATCAACAAGCTCCAAGACATCTTCGCCCCAATCAATGGCGGTGGCGAACTTCACTCGAGGGTCCAGTTGCCTCAGGTGGCGGTCGTCGGGAGCCAGAGCAGCGGCAAGTCCAGTGTGCTCGAGGCGCTCGTCGGCCGCGACTTCCTCCCCCGCGGCTGCGACATATGCACGCGCAGGCCGCTGGTTTTGCAGCTGGAGAACCGGCCGGCCGAGGAGAGGGAGTGGGGCGAGTTCCGGCACTTGCCTGGGAAGCGGTTCTACGACTTCTCGCAGATTCGAAGAGAAATTCAGGTGTCTTTTGAAAGTGATTTGGCTTTCTTCTTCTTCTTCTTCTTCTTCTTTCTTTTTTTTTTTTTAAAATTAGCGAAAGTTAATGTTATTGGAAAAGTTAAGTTAACACCTTACAGAGGAGATGAAACTCCTAGCACTTTGATTTAGCATTTTGTTTGTTATTTTTTGATAACTGTTGTCCGGGCTAGCTTTTGCGCACTTGACCAATTATGAGACCAATTCCACCGTCCACTTGCGTTGGTCCTAATTAAAGCCAGAGCAAAGCTGTGCATGGACCGGCCCCAAAGAGTTGATAGCACCTAAAAGGTTTCGAACGTAACAGCTTGGGAGTGAGTAAACCTCTAAGTCCCAAGCCATGACTACTAGGCCAATCCCTTGATCTCCTTACTCCTAGCACTTAAGTGATTTAGCATTTGTTAGTTTGTGTTGGGCTTAAATTATTAATTCTGAGTAAAACCACCCTAAACTCACTTCAGTCTTGACAGAAAGTTACATCAGATTCAAAGAGAAATTCGGGTAATTATTGAAAGTGATTTAGCTTATAATTTTGATTGGCGAAAGTTAGTATGGTTAGAATAGTTTGATTAGCTAAGAGCATCTCCAACCGTTAACTCTTTTAACCAACTCAAAACCAAATTCTGAGTTAAACCACTCTAAAGTCACTTTAGGCTTTGACTATATCAGATTGATCTTTACTCAATTTTTTCACCAAATCAAGAGAACCTTAAATTTTTACTCAAACTTTTGATAGCTTGGTTTGCATAATTTACAACTATGCCTTTTACTCAAATTTGTGCTTACATTTGGGTTTAGCTATTGGAACACTTCATCCCAAATGAAGCTTTTGCTCAATTTTTTTTAATTCAAATTTGAGCGAGGGCCGGAGATGCTCTTACCTGTTTAAATTAAGTTTGTCAAATTTGGTGGTGGTTTCCTTTATAGTTTTCTGGAAGTCTTCTGAAATACATATTATGTTGACCTTGTTTTGATATGTAGTTTTTGGAGATTTTTTCAGAGAACATGTTTTTTTTGTGATTTCAAGCTCTGTGAATCATTTTGGTGAAATGATAGATAAAGTATCATCAAAACAAAAAACAATTCTGAGATAGTTTTCTGAGAACGATTTTCGGAAAGAAAAGTAACCAATCAAGGATTAAATTAAGTACTCAATGTTTCAGATGAACAATTGATTAGGCTATCGTATTATCTTGCCAATGCGAGGCTGGAATCCTAAAATTCTGAAGCAACAAATGCAAGTGAAGGTTAATGACAACTGCAATTAAGTTTCAAAATTCAAGGTAAATGACTTACGTGAGGCAGTCTGTTCGACCAGGGTTATAAAATGGCCTAGTCCAACAACTCTTTGGTCTGGAGCGAGTAACTACCGGGATTTATAGGAATGATAACCCATGAAGCATTGGGTAGGGGTATTGGGTACAGATGCATTATAACAAGGATACGGCATACCAAAAACTCTAGAAACAATGCAATACGAGTGGCTTGGATTCATCTTA
Source organism: Rhododendron ovatum (assembly GCA_019656835.1). Classification (NCBI taxonomy): domain Eukaryota; kingdom Viridiplantae; phylum Streptophyta; class Magnoliopsida; order Ericales; family Ericaceae; genus Rhododendron; species Rhododendron ovatum. Next base: position 22,928,199 of record CM033794.1, on the reverse strand, counting down.
AAGAATATATAATATGCGCTATTGGTACTGCATCACAAACACACAAGAATGGTGAGAAATCATTTTCTACTGCAAAACATCAAACTTTAGAACCTAGGAATCAGTTTAGAAGCCTTCTTCATTTTTCTAAATTGGACAAATATTTATTTTATCAAGCTTAGACTGCTTGTATTGATTGATGATCTATGAATAAGGTGTATGATACTTTTCAACACCCAAGCTTAGAAGGCTTATACTGATTGATGATCAATTGACAGGGTATGATACGCACCTATACAGTTGGAAAACGCATGAAATCTCGAACTTTTGAAAAATGATGATACTTCATTAATCTTATGGTATTTTTCGTCTCTAAGAAAGAGGTGAAATATTAAAAATCTATTATCTTAATGTTTCAAACAGTCATACTCCAGTGGAACATAATAAATGCTACATTTTGTTTATTAAGCATAAGGAGTATCATATGACATCAGGAGGGGCTGAGCCTTGTAGTTGTACACAATAAGTACAATGGTAGTGATTTTCACACTCCCTTTTTTGGTAAATGCACTCCATTTTTTGTCGTTTAGTGAACCTTTAATGTTTAATTTTTTCACTAAAAGACAACAAGTGGAGTGCATTTATCAAATAAGGTAGTGTGAAAAGTATTTACCTAAATACAAATGAAGAAAAATGCAATAAGAAGACTTATGCCAGGACGCACGTGTTTCGTGTATGTGAAAGTAGACAGGCTCATCTCATTGTCTCCCAAGTGTGCAACATAAGCCTAGTTATATAACTAAAAAAGAAGAAGAAGTGAAAGTGTGCTTGCTTATGAGAAGATGAAAAAAAAGGGACATTTTTTATGCAACACGTGTTGGGGCATAGCGGACAACTGTTGTTTATTTCAGTGTACCATTTGGATGTGCCCTTATGGATATATTAACTTTTTCTGTAGAAATTTACTTGCATAGGAAATGTAGGAGCTCAGGCCGGAGATCAATTTCTTCGTGGCATTGTCCAAACTTTCAACTTAATTGTAAATCTATACTGATCTATCTTACACAAACCCAAATGATCAGAAATTCAGTACGCAAGCAGAAAGCAAAAGATTCATGTAGAGAAAGCTCAAATTGGTAATTTTGCTCTGAAAAAAAGAAGAAGGTCTTGTAGAGTAAGTGTATGATTCATCGAAAAATGGCGATGAGGAGTGGGAGCAAACAGCTTTACTTGGCTGGATTTTTCAGTGCAAGCGGAGACAATTCTGTTTATGTTGCGGCCATCTTTGTCTACTCTTCCAAGGGCTAGGATATCATTTTTCTTTGTTTTGTGCTGCAGGACAGCCGGGAACAAGATAGAAAAAGTAACCTAGGCATCCCCAGGCATAAGGACCTCTAGACATCCCCGTGCCTAATGAAGTGATTTCGTACCCCTACCCATACCATACTCCATATCGTACTCATTTTATTTATCCCATTGAAACACTGTGTCCAGAGTAGTCTTTTAAAATGGCTCCAACAGATAGGGATAACCTACAATAAAGATCAGTCCTAACAAAACACAAAGCAAATCTTAACAACATACAAGAGAGATTCTAAAAAGTAAGTGAAACTGATTGATCTGATCCTCATGCAATCCTTCTTGTACACCATCATTTTGGGTGTATACATTGATTTATCATCTGAGATTTGACCAAGCACCGCGTGATTGTGTTATGGTCTTGTGAATATGATGGCTAGGGAACTGGGTAGAAGAAAAGAAAAAAATTTAGGCATGAAGTAACTATTCAATTAGCCAAAAGACATAGTTTTACCATCTTCTGTAATGGATGAAAGACAAAAAAGATCAAAACCACCGAAAATCGGCTAGTAAGCCTGGAATGTCACCGGAATGGAATTGAGCTCTGACTGTACCATTTTGTTGTCTGTACATACTGATCAGCCGCTATGACATGAGATTGACAACTCTGTGCAGGACTGTATTTATTGCCTACATGAATCATGAGCCCCTTCATATATTTCCTTATTGCATGAATCATTTATTTCTTGTTATTAGTTTTATTTTCTGGTAGAAAGGAATATTTTGTGATCCTACTTCTTTTCCCTGTCCCCTGCAGGCTGAGACTGAAAGAGAAGTTGGATACAACAAAGGAGTTTCAGACAAACAAATTCGCCTAAAGATTTCATCTTCAAAGGTTCTTAATATCACTCTTGTGGATCTACCTGGGATAACTAAGGTTCCTGTGGGAGATCAACCCAGTGATATAGAAGCGAGGATTAGGAAGATGATAATGGCTTATATAAAGCAAGAAGCCTGTATCATATTAGCAGTTAGTCCTGCAAATTCTGATCTGGCAACGTCTGATGCACTGCAGATGGCTAAAGAGGCAGATCCAACTGGTAGGTTTTCAATATTGCATCTTTAATGAAGGGATTTGGAATGGGTTTGATCATTTTTTTTCTCTTTGAAATTAGGCAAAACAGATATTTTCATGTTATAGTTTTCGATCTTTATCTGTGCTGGTTCATTGACTTTAACAGGTTCCCGGACAATTGGAGTAATTACGAAGGTTAGAATTCTAGTATCTCTGTTTTGCCTCTTTTCAGCTCTTACGAATTAGTTGCATCAAGTTATATGATATAGTGACGTTAACTGTTACTATTTTTTACAAATAATGTAGCTGGATATAATGGACCGGGGAACGAACGCGCGCAACTTTCTGCTTGGAAACATTGTCCCACTTCGCCTAGGTTATGTTGGTGTTGTAAATCGCAGTCAGGAGGTAAACTGTTAAGTTGGAATATCAATCCTCGTATGGGGTGCATTTGCATTTCTCTGTTTGCCGCATCCACTCTTCTTTGACGAGCAAGATACACTCACTTGAACCTACCACTCTAAATATGGGATGACATGAGATGCCACTCAAGCTAAATAACTGGTGGCTAGATCAAGATGAATGTTGATCTGGTGCTAGATAGTCGCCACATTGTTCACCAGAATTTACCACATTTATCACTAGAAAATTATTTGTGTTCATTTTCCTACAGCCACTTACTTGGTATTGACACCATTACTACCGTAGTCTGTAACTGTCAAGTTAAATCTATGAAGAATTTTTCAGGATGGGTTTCATTAATTCATAGCACGTTCAATATGGGCTTTCCATCCTGGAGTGTGTGCAATGGAATACATGAGAAAGCATTTTGCCCTCTCAAGTTGGCAGCTTCACCTATTTCTCTAACATTAAAAAGTCAATTGAAATGAAGGGTACTTTATCATCTGATTGGCAGTGAGTCAGTGACATTAAAAGAGGTTTTGAGCTGATCAGACTGTTTTGAACTGTAGAATTGGAAGTCTGGATTGTTTAAAATTGAGCTTATTGTTTAGAAGACAATGTTCTAAAGGAATTTAAAATACCAGCTGATTTTGAATCTGAGATCAGTAATAAGATGGAATACAGGTCATGTTTTGGAATTTATTGCAGGGAAGCATCATAGGGAGTGTAACCTTTTAGTTGTTAGATGATGGATCTATTTGTATCTAGTGCAATTATGTGTCTTATCATGTAATTAGTTTAAGTATCTAGGACCGTAGTGTAATTATTATACAGCTTGTACATATATATTTTACGTTGAATGAAATTAACCCTAATGGGTTTTCTCCCTATTACGATTATCCTAAAATTGAACATGGTATCAGAGCGATAGAACCTGGGCGACCTACGATGTTCTTCTTGTTGCGCGTGAACAGTACTTCGCGTGAACAGTCTCCCATGAACAGTGTTCGTGAACAGTCTCGCGTGAATAGTGCGCTTCAATCAGATCTGCTGCTGTTGCCGTTTTTTTTTTCTCGCCGATCGGATCTATTTTTTCTTCTCTCACGAAGTTTCAACATTGTTTTAGTCAAATTCGACAGTATTCAGTTGATTTTTTTTGAGGTTCTAGGGCTTTTGGAACCTTTATTTATTATTTTTGGAGTTCTAAAGTTGCTGGGAATATTGTTTATTGTTTATTTGGCATTATTGTTCTGCTTTCAAGATGTCAGAAGAGAAAAAACAGGCTTCCGCTAGTGGCAAGGATGAGTTGAGTCGTGTAGGGACTCTGGATAACTCTTCATTGGATATTTGTCCCATCAAACTGGATGGCACAAATTATTTATTTTGGTCTCGTACTTTTACATTAGCTATTGAAGCTAAAGGGATGTCTGAGTTCATTGAAGGCCATGTTACTGAGCCTACTACTGATGTTGAACTCAAGACGTTTAAGTCTCGTCAATCTTTAGCCATGACCTGGTTGTTTAATTCTATGAAGGCTGATATTCATAGTCCTTTCTTGCTTCTTAACACTCCATATCAGATTTGGACTATTGCCAAACAGACTTATTCTCAGCAGGGCAATGATGCTCAGTGTTTTGAGTTGCGAAAGCGACTTCGTACTATGGATCAACACAATCGATCCGTTGCTGTTTACTTTGCTGATCTCAGTGGGGCTTGGCAAGAATTTGATTATTATCAGGGGTTTCAGGCAGTCTGTTCCGTTGATGCTGGTGCTTGGTTAAAAAGAATAGAGAAAGAACGTGTGTATGACTTTCTTGCTGGTCTTGATGTGGAGTATGATCCAATTAGAGTGCAGGTGTTGGGTCGTGTTCCGTTTCCATCTTTAGGAGAGGCCTATGTCATTGTTCAACAGGAGGAGAGCAGAAGGGGTGCTATGTTACAAGCTCCCTCTTCTGATCGTTCTGCATTGGTTGCTATTCCGCAGGGACAGTTTGGGTCTGGCAGTGGAAAGTCTCAGTATGGTACTACTAGTGGGACCATAGACCGTATGTCACTCCAGTGTGATTATTGCCACAACACTGGACATACCAAGGATTTCTGTTGGAAGTTACATGGTCGTCCTTCACGTGGGCGAGGTAGTGGACGTGGAGATCGAGGTCGTGGTCCCGGGCGTTCTCAGGCTCAGGCACATGTTTCAGAGTTTACTACCTTGTCTGATTCTGGGTTTAGTACAGGAGTTCAGTCACCTTCTGAATCTGTTGGCGGTTTCTCTCAGGGGGAGATGCAGGCTCTCAGGCGTCTTATGGCTCGAGTTGATTCTTCCTCTACTATAGCTCCTACTTCCACAGCAGCTCCTACTGCATCCTATTTTGCTCATTCAGGTATTCCAGCTAGTGCATTTACTGCCTCCTCCGGTATTCCTTGGATTATCGATTCTGGTGCTTCAGATCATATGACAGGTTGTTCCTCTGTTTTTGATTCCTATTCTACTTGTTCTGGTAAGGATAAGGTTCGAATTGCCGATGGGTTGTTCTCTGCTATTTCAGGGAAAGGTTCCGTTCGCTATTCTCCCTCTATCTCTCTTTCTTCAGTCCTCCATATTCCAAACTTTGCCACTAACCTTCTTTCAGTTAGTAGTTTTACCTATTCTGTAAACTGTTCCGTGACATTTTTTCCTACTCACTGTATCTTTCAGGAACTGGAAACGGGGAAGGTGATTGGCAGTGGTAAAGCACATGGTGGTATCTATTATCTGGAGCATGGACCTCATCCATCTCAGCTGTCTTTATCATGTGGACAAGCTCTACGGGCAGATATGAGTTCCAATCTTTCTTTGTTACATCGGTGGCACCGTAGATTAGGTCATCCCTCGTTTGGGATATTAGAGAAACTCTTTCCTATTTTAGTTAAACATTGTCCTAGGGATCAATTTTTTTGTGAAGCCTGTGAGTTTGGGAAACATAAACGCTCTTTTTATGCACCTATTAATAAACGAAGTGATTCTCCATTTATGGTTATCCACTCTGATGTTTGGGGTCCTTCTCCTGTTACTTCTTTAAAGGGCTATCGATGGTTTGTTACTTTTATTGATTGTTATTCTCGTGCCACATGGGTGTACTTACTCCATTCAAAAAATGAAGTATTTTCCTGTTTCAAATCTTTTCATAAGATAGTGTGCGCTCAGTTTGATACAAATATTAAAATTCTTCGGAGTGATAATGGGACTGAGTATATTGATAAGATTTTTCGGACATATCTAGATGATAATAGTATTATTTTTCAGATTACTTGCGTTGACACTCCACAACAAAATGGAGTCGCTGAGCATAAAAATCGTCATCTTGCTGAGGTGGCTCGATCCCTTTTGTTCACTACGAATGTTCCCAAATACTTATGGGGAGAAGCTATTTTAACTGCCACATATCTTATCAACCGTATGCCATCCAGTGTCTTTAATTTTAAAACACCCATTGAGTGCCTGCCAAGCAGTTGTCGAGTTACGATTCTTCCACCTAGGGTGTTTGGTCGTGTGTGTTTTGTTCATGCCCCAAAACCTTCTAGGGGCAAGCTAGGACATAAAGCCCATAAGTGTATTTTTGTTGGGTACTCTCCTACCCAAAAAGACTATAAGTGTTACGATCCTTATTCGAGAAAGATGTTTGTCTCTATGGATGTTACCTTTTGGGAAACGAAGGTTTTTTATTCTCCCTCTAAACCATCTCTTCAGGGGGAGCATCAGCAGGAGGAAGAGATGTTTACCTTTTATAATCATAGTGAGGGGGAGAAATTTTTCTATGATCATAGTGAGGGGGAAAAGGAAAACACTTGAGAGGAACCAGTATCTGTTGAAATGGAAACACATGATATTGGTGGTGACATTGAGAAACAATTATCTGCACGACGACGACTGCAGGGAGCTGGCTTACAGAGGTATGCTAGACGGAAAAATGGAAAGTCTTCATGTACGTTACCACCTTGTCAATCACAATCACCCACTCCAGTTCCAGATTCCTCAGCTGACTCTTCTGGTAATGATTCTTCTCTTATTGAACCTCCTGTTATGGATCCTGACAATGTTCCTATTGCTATTCGAAAAGGTGTTAGATCTTGTACTCAACATCCTATCTCACAGTTTGTTTCTTATGACCGTTTGTCTCCTTCGTACCATGCCTTTGTCTCTTCTCTTTCCTCTATATCTATTCCACAGAATTGGCAAGATGCATTCAAGATACCTAAGTGGAAAGGAGTTATGGTAGAAGAGATGACAGCTTTGAAAAAGAATGGCACATGGGATCTAGTGTCACTTCCAGGAAGGAAGAAACCAGTGGGCTGCAAGTGGGTGTTCACTATTAAACAAAAGGCTGATGGTACAGTTGAGAGATACAAGGCAAGGCTGGTTGCCAGAGGTTTTACTCAAACTTATGGTATTGACTTTGAGGAGACGTTTGCTCCGGTAGCGAAGGTGAATTCTGTGCGAGCTCTCCTCTCGTGTGCTGCCCACTTGAATTGGCCTTTTCAACAGTTTGATGTGAAAAATGCATTCCTCTATGGTGATTTAGAGGAGGAAGTTTATATGGATATTCTACCAGGTTTCTCTTCTCCTGCAAGTGAAGGAAAGCTGTGTAGATTGAAGAAGGCACTTTATGGGCTGAAACAGTCACCTAGAGCTTGGTTTGGCAGGTTTTCTAAGGCTATGTTAAGTTTTGGTTATAAGCAAAGCCATGTAGATCATACGATGTTCATCCGGTGAAGTAATGGTAAGATTGCTGTCCTTATTGTTTATGTTGATGACATAATAATGACAGGCAATGATGTGAGTGAGATTCATAACCTTAAGTCTCGTCTAGCTCAAGAGTTCGAGATTAAGGACTTGGGATCATTGAGATACTTTCTTGGAATGGAAGTAGCGAGATCTGATAGAGGTATTTTTATTTCCCAACGCAAGTATATACTTGATTTTTTGGAAGAAACAGGTATGTTGGGCTGTAGACCTGCAGATTCTCCTATTGAGGCGAATCATCATCTTAGTGGAGATGTGGGGGAGCGTACTGATAAGGAAAGGTATCAGCGACTTGTAGGTCGACTAATATATTTGGCCCACACTCGACCAGATATTACTTATGCAGTAGGTGTTGTTAGTCAGTTTATGCACGATCCTCGTACATCACATCTAGATGCAGTTTATCGTATTTTGAGGTATCTGAAATCAGCTTCAGGAAAAGGAATTCTATTCTCTAATCATGGCCATTTGCGATTGGAGGCATTCACTGATGCTGACTGGGCTGGTTCTGTGGATGATAGGCGCTCTACTTCTGGCTATTGCACTTTCCTTGGGGGTAATCTGATTACGTGGCGAAGTAAGAAGCAATCGGTAGTCACTAGGTCTAGCGCAGAAGCTGAATATAGAGCTATGGCTCATGGTGTTTGCGAGCTCTTGTGGCTCCAAACTTTGTTACTTGATTTGGGATTTGCTTACAGTGTTCCAATGAAACTCTACTGCGACAATAAAGTTGCCATTAACATTGCTCATAATCCCGTTCAACATGACAGAACGAAGCACATAGAGATTGATCGACACTTTATCAAGGAAAAGTTGAATGAGGGTTTGATATGTATGCCGTTTGTAAGATCTGGAGATCAGTTAGTTGATATATTCACAAAAGGGCTGGGTAACAAGAGTTTTCATCCTATTGTGTTCAAGTTGGGCTTGATTGATATCTTCGCACCAACTTGAGGGGGAGTGTTAGATGATGGATCTATTTGTATCTAGTGCAATTATGTGTCTTATCATGTAATTAGTTTAAGTATCTAGGACCGTAGTGTAATTATTATACAGCTTGTACATATATATTTTACGTTGAATGAAATTAACCCTAATGGGTTTTCTCCCTATTACGATTACCCTAAAATTGAACATTAGTCTCTTTTGTGAAGTTATGTATATCAAGTAATTTGTTTCTCTAAATGTTGTTGTCATTGAGTTGCAAATGTTTTCCTGTATTTTGTTCAGAAACAATTTCTTTATTTGGTCCATTTGTTAGTTTCAACAGATCTAGACTATCTTGGTGAAAAGAACACTGAGACTAAAATGTTAGGGTCTATTTCATTCATTTGTGCGCCCTCTGAGATATGGTTTTCTCAAACAGCAAAAGATGTCAGAACATGGCTGTTTAATATTTAGTCTTCTGGGTATACAAACTAGAGAACATAAAATATCAGTATTATTGTTTGAAAAGACACATGTTCTTTTCGGTCGGGTAGAAGGAATTCTTATGACTCAAGTACATTTTTAAGTACCCCACAAATGAACCACATTTTCTCAAGTCAGCTGAATCGCCTTAATCCCATTCTGATCACCATTAACTTCCTTCAGCTTATGCTAATGTTAGTATTCTGGTTTTGACCTTTTTCACATTAAGGCCACATTCTGTAGCTTTTAGTTAGTTGGTATTTCATTCACAGAATAAATTGCTTTTATGTCTTTTGTACCTGAAGTACTATCCTCATCTATTCTGTCTCAGTCCTAACCTATGTAGAATCAGCAAAAGAATAGAAAAGGCACACTTCTGCATTATTTGATCCTAGCCTTTGTAGAGGGCGCAACAGATCGAAAAAGTTATAAAAATTAAGAGGCAAAATGTATGCTAGATACTTGAATTTGAAAGTATACATGTTATGCAAGTGTATCACAAAACACGATGCCCTAGAAGAACTCAATAGAGACAACACATTCATATAGCTGAACCCAATTGATTGGACTTAAGGCTTGGTTTGGTTTTAGTGTATCGTTTGATTTGATGTACAATGCAATAGACTAGTATGATGCATACAATGTATTTGTTTGATAATCATCTTGTTTCCAATAGTGTTTCTTGGTACCATAATGTAACCACAGTCAGATGTAGGTTGATTCTTAAATTTTTATACTAATGAACGAAAACCAATCCAATAAGTATCAAAGGAAGAAGTAGTGAAGAAAAACAAGGAGATAGAGAGGTGATACCAGATTTATGTGTTTCATCCATCATGGCTTACATCAACTTGAGGGGATCGGCCCAATGAATAAATAATTCAACCTAGTTTATAGACTCGTTCTAATTCCTAGCGATGGGGATGGTTGTTAGGATTATCTCTTAAGCATATAGAATCACCTGTTGATTAAGTTATTGCTAGTTTATCTCGAACACTCCCATTCACATGAGCATGGTTTATAGGAAAGTGCCCATCTTCATGAATGGTTTTTCCAACCATTTCTGTCTCCTCCTCATGTTTTGCATCCAAAGGAAAAAAAAAAAATTACTAAATTGAGAAACCAATGTTGTCTATTAAACTTGCAAATGTAATTACAAAACCAGAAAAAAATCTCACTAAGTCCAAAGCACTGAGAAACTATTTGCCAACTTGCCAAAGTGGATTGCTATCTTTGGGCGTGCAACGAAAAAAGTTTGCGAGAGTTCAAAACATGGATGAAGCAATAAAATACTATTAAGAGTGAGAGGGACTAGGTTGGATCTATCTACTCTGATAATATTGAAGACAAACAAATAAACAAAACAAAATATTGAAAGTAAGAACAATATCTAGTTATTCTAACAATACTAACTTTCACCGATAAAAAAAAAGGAGGAACATCACAGAGTGATATAGAGACAGTGAACACTTGGTTTATGTGGTTCAGCCATGATGACTTGTCTCCACAGAATGGAGCTCAACCCAGGTAATACATAACCACAACTCACTTTATTGAGCCGTTCTACTCTAAAGATTGGGTTGAAGTTTTATATCTGAAGCATATGTAATCAACAATATCAATTTACAAGAAGTTGCTAATTAATATCTTGTGTAAATGATGTTGTTCTTTAGGGTTTAACGAATACTAGGTTACGAATTATCTTAGTGATGTTGCATTTGAAGTGAAAGAAGTTTGATCTAGTTAGGCTAATATCAACCTTATGCCTCTGTTACAGGACATAAATAAGAACCGCAGCATTGCAGAAGCACTTGCATATGAGGAGCAGTTCTTCCATGATAATCCTGTACTTTTCACTCCTTCAGATTATTGTATTGTGCTGATTAACTAGGTAATTTTGCATTGGTTTTGAAACATTTCACGTTTGTTGGCTGACAATTTCTTGAAGATATATAATGGTCTTGCTGATCGCTGTGGCATCCCCCAGCTAGCAAAAAAGTTGAATCAGGTAAGATGTTATTTTGTGACCCACCTTCCCCCTCCATAATGTAAGAAATCCCTGAATCAAAGCTATTTTTCCCCTTGTGAATATTTGGAATTTGAGCTGTGACAGCAGTTTTATTACGAAAAAAGGATACTGCTTGTGCAATAAAGGTCTTCCAAACATAAGATATTATGAGATAGGTTCCTTTCTTATCCACAATATCAACTTTTATTTAAAATCAGATTTCAATTATCTATAGTTTGTCTGTTAAAATTAAACTTTAACAGTTTAACCGTTTCTATATTCCTACTTTATCATGCAGTTTTTTTTTGGAAGAGTAATTTGCCATTTAGTGAATTTAGGAGTGTCATGGACATTTTCTAAGATCTTGCCTTGTAATTGGATCTGCTATAATTTTACATATATTCTCATCTGCTTATGTGTATCTTTTGCCACTTGCCAGAAGATAATCACAGAATCTGAGTTCTGTTGTTATTTCTTTCTTCCTTCTGTATTCATTGTTCGTTTAGTTGTTTTCTCTTGTGTGCTAGTGTCCCTATCTTCTAAGATCACCAGTCGCATTACAATAAAGTAAAAAGTGAAGGGGCCAACTTTGAAACTCAGAAAACAGAGACGGGATGAATCCTAAACTGGAAGAACTTTATGATGTCTATAAATTGAAAGGAGTTATTGAGATTTGTTGCAGGGAGGTTTTCTAAGGGTGTCTATTTCAGTCGCTTAGTGTAAAACCTTCTCAGTAGGAGCTGTACCATTGCACAATTGTTATAGACATCCCACGTACTAACAGAACTGAATTTTTCTTTCAGAAGATTGATTGTTAACCACTTCCGCTAGAAAAGGGTGCAACAGAGCCTTCTGATATCATAAAGCAATACAAAGGATAAGATTATTGGTGTAGATAATAGACTGATGATGTGGTAAATTGTTCTTTGGTTCCACACACATATATTTCAAATGTGGATTTTGACCCCATAATCCATAATTCCCTTTTGAATCTCACTCCACGTCTCTCTCATCCTTTTCTTTCTCGAATTCCCTTACCACTCA